>CM031864.1:17964595-18118552 GCA_018697195.1 Certhia americana | reverse complement strand
GTGTCTGTGTGTGTGTGGTGTGTGTGCACACGTTACTCACTCATAACGATACTGGAAGCTGTTCAATAATGATGAACTGACCAGCGAATACACAAGAGTGGGAGTTTGAGCATGAGATTTCTACTGTGCTTTGCCACGGTGGTTTGTGTTTCTCGTCGGCAGATCACTAAAAGCAAAGCCCATGTTTGCTAAACACCCGCACGAATTTGGCCCGCTCGCTCAACCTCACGCAGCGCGCTGCACCCCTTGAGGGGGAAGCTCCTTTCCGCGCTCCGCACCGCGTCCGCCGCCCGCAACTCGCCGGCGCGCCTGGCCGCGCCCCGCACGGGCCGCGCACCGGCACTGCGGGGCGCGGGGGGGGGCGTTGCCCGCGGGAGCCCCGCCCCCGAAGCCCCCGGCCAATGGCGGCGCGCTGGGCCCGGGGCCGGGGGCGGTGTGGCACCGGGGGCCGGTGGCGGAGGCACGCGGTGGCTCGGCTGAGGGAGGGCGCTCCAGGGCGCGGGGCGGCCCGAGCCAGGGGCGACGCGGCGGCCCGGCTGCTGCCTGCGCTCGGCCGCCGCTCTCCGCGTCAAGCGCCCGGCAGCGGGCTACGGGAACGCCGAGGCTGGGGAGGAGGGGGGGGCGTCGCCTGTCGCCGCCGAGAGGAGCCGTGGGCGAGCGTGGGGCTGAGCGCCGGTGAGCCGCCGAGGGAACCGGGGCGGTTGGAGGGGCCCGGCGTCCCCATCCCCGTGCGAGTCTTGCCCCAGCGACCCCCGCCGTCCCGCCCGGCGGTTCCCCGGAGCGGTACAGGGCGCTTCCCCGCGCTCCCAGCTCCGCCCTGCCCCGCACCTCTGGCCGGTACCTGCCGCGGGGCCGTGTGCTGCGGGGCGACGGCGGGGCGCCGGGAATGCGCGGCGTGGGCAGGGCGGAGCGCCGACCCCCGCCCGGGGCACCGGGAGTGGCCCTGCCCTCGGCCCGCCAGCGACGTGGCCCCTTTTTCCTTTTTTTTTTTTTTTTTTTTTTACGCTCTCCGATCTGAATTTTTTTTTCTCCCCCTCTTTCTTCCCCTCCCTACCGAGGAGATTGTGCTGGGAGAGCAAATTTTTGAAATATCTGGCGCTTTATTTTTTTATCTTTTTTCGGTCGGGACGGGCAGTGGCTCGCTGTAAGCCAAAGGAGTCTGGAGGCGTTTATAGCAAAGCTGGTGGATGCTTTTCGTTTTCAAAGCTAGAGTCTCCTGAAGAAATATGAAACACTTCTCAGTAATGAAAGGCATGTGTTCTGGGAGAGAAACGTTCCCCATCTGCCTTGTAACACAGGAAGAACGGACGTAAGGGCTAATATTTACGAGGAAAAGGTGCCTCTCCTGCTAAGCTGCTCGGTTTTGGTTTTCGCAAGTTTTTCCCGCTTAGGAACACTTTGTCATCACTTTTATAATTTTCAAATTGGTGGCATTATTGTTCTGCTTGTACAAAAAAGGGCAACATTTCTAAAATAACAAAGCTTTAAAAGTATGGGCTTTTAATGCCACTGGAACAGGTCTAGCACATCGTGCTACTTGTAAAGTTGGCTCTGAAGCTGGCCCGACTTAAAAGAGGCATGTCTTTTAAATAATATGAAAATCTCTGTCGATATAAATAGATAGCACACTTGTTAAGAGGAGAGAAGGTTATGTGTCTTGTTTTGCCTTAATTGCAAGGTAGAATTGCAAAGTAGCTTTGTAGCCATGAGAATCATATGTGGGAACAGAAGAAACTTGCTTTAACACCATGTTTAATGTAAACCTCACTTCAATCTACTTGAGGTGTTTGGAATTGCTTAATTATCTGCATTATTTTTATAGTGTCATGAGTGCTCTTACACGTACTGACTTTAAGCAGTAAACAGAAATTAGGGCAGTTAATTTGTGTTAGATTCTGAAGTTTTCTTCCCTCTCCCCCAGCGCACGTTCCCTGGAAGGCTTGCACATTAATTACAAAAACAACTGCTTTGACCACGTTTCCTCTGATATTTTTAAACTGCCAACAGAAATAAAACAGAAATAATGGAAAAATAATTGAAGTGCATTAGAGTAATGCCTATTGCAATTCATAGTGGGAGTGTTCAAAGTTGTAAAGATGCTACTATTTCATTTGCTCTATCCAAATAGAAACATACGCAGGAGAATCCGTTTCAACCCGTAATTTTTAGTTTTTAATAACTGTTATTTCTAGGTAAAGGAATTGAATTTGAATATTTGCTGCGAATGTGTCTGCAACTCACTTAACCTTTTAGCTGTTGTGTTCCAATTTGGTTTGTTGGGTTTTTTTCCCCCTGTGGTGTTTACGCTATAGTGTAAACACTGAGAATTTCTCCTGGTGTTGGGAGAACAACAGCAGGCGTTGTGGGAGCTGCTGGAAGTGTACCTGACTCTGCCACCTGCAGTTTGCTTTGAAATGAATCACTTAACCTGACATGGCAAAATTTGAGGTGGCTTTCTGTCTTGTTTTCTTTTCCTAAAGGAAAGGAATGCAGGTAGTTTCTTAGTTTATACTCCCCCAAATTTGTGCATTTTTGTGGTGGAATTTTCAGAGCTGAGCAACATCATTCGGGATAATTTCACTGAGACTTGCAGATAAACTTTGACACTAAAATATCTTTTAAATTTTCTTCATTTTTACATGTCTTTCTTTTGATTGCCTTTCATATTAATAGATAACAGGCTGAAAAGCCCACATAACTTCTTTGAGGATGTTTTCCTTTCTGAGACAAACTGTGATAGGCCATGGTTTCTTGCTTGGGGCACTGCACGACGAAAATTGATCCTATCATATCAAGGCTGTGTATTATCTTAAGAGACAGGATGCTGAATACAGCTTGGTGGTTCATGCAAGAGGGGATGTAGATCATAGTCTGTATCACATCAAGTGTTTTTGTGATTATATTCTGTTGAAGTAACATTTCATGGTCAAGAATAAGTCTTGGTAAATGTAGAGAATGCAATTTCTAAATATTCATGGAAGAACCTGTTCTCATGAAATAAGCATACATCATGATTAGCTTTTGAAATAATTTTGGCATGCGATTGATTTTTTTTTTTAATGCAACGATCTATCTGCTGTACAAATTAAAGTAACTTCAAATAGTCAAAGCCTTTATAGTACTCAGTTTAGCATTTTTATGTAAAGCAGTATCATCTTGAAAGAGGTTTTAGATCTTGTCGGTACAGAAGTATTGCTTCATGTATGTTTCTATACTAACTAGCATTCTTCCTTCTCTTCCACCTCCTTCCCCCCTCCCCAATTTTGAAGGGTTTTATTTTTGGCTTGTCCAATGGACATCAAGTGACAGTGAGTGTTGACTGCGGGAGCTCCACAAGCACGGTGGCTGCTGGGATGTTGCGACAGAACGGCGGAAGTAACAAGCGTGGTTTGGGATTAGCCCGACTGTCTACCTCCAACTTCACCAGCGGGACTTCAGGAAACTGGGCAATGGGGCGCAGCACCAAGAGCAGCTCTCTGAGCAGCATTAGCTCCAACTCTGACTGCTATGATAATCCTGTCGTGGATCCAGAATATATCATGCAACTGGTGAATGATGTCAGAAAATTTGCGGATGTGCTACTCTATTTGAAGGAAGCCTTTCTTTCGGAAGGTGTGTCAGTTGTTCTTAAGTCTTAGATTTTCTGAAACACTTAAAAACTCTCTTTGTATGTTTTAACTAGTGTTTGCTCTGGTTGTTTCCCCCTGCCCTTTACCTTCACCATTTATCCTCCCTTCCTCTTCCCTCCCCACCCCCAGCATGATTATCACAGGAAGTGATGGTTTTTAGTTTGGGCTCTGCATTTCCTCACAAGAACAGTGCAATCTGTTTCATAATCATAACAAGGGAAAATAAGCTCTTAGCAGGCTGTCTAGGTTGATGCTTACATTTGTGAGACCATCGACTGATTAGTTTTTTAACAGCTTCAATGTTTTTTGTAATTCCAAACAATTCTATTGCTATTTTGGTTATGTTTCAGTTTTCTAGGCTGATTTGGGTTTTGAAAGTCTTCCACACTAGTAGTTTGAGTTTTAAGGTAGAATGTAACTACTCCGTCTTCCTTTGCAAGAGAAGTATTTACCATCTTCTGCCAGCAGGTGGAAACTGCAAATATTCTTGCTTGGGAGAGGTGTGCCTTATTGTGTTCCTGTTACTGTGTCCAGTTTTGATCATCAGCAGGAAAGCTTTTATCTAAATTTTGTGAGATTAATAGCTGAAATGACAGCCAGAGCAGTTTTGTATAAGATGTTCTGAGTGCTGAACATTTGCATCGCCTCTGTGTTCAAGTGAGTGTGCACACAGCTGAAATACTGCTGCTAAAATGTGTGTGAACAATTCTTAAAGAGCAATAACTATTTGACACTAGTGGTCACTTTGTGTCCTCATAGTTTTTGCTGAGCACACAGGATGAGCAGTTATTTGTGAGGTTGTCTGTCTGGTGCCTACTGAGAATGAAATGGGCATCCTGTAGGAAAGGACTATCAAAACACTGAATTATTCCCGTTGCCATGCAGCACTAGTTAATTACTTGTCAGTTTAAAATTTTGAGCTCAAAAGATCCAAGAAAACTGACATAGAAAACAGGAGTTGTCATCTTATTTTTATAATATGGTATAGAATTGATTTGTGAAACAGCGTTGTCCATTTAAAGGATTTATAATTTATAAAGGAAAGATGTTTCTCTTCCATAGTTGGGAGTGTTCTTTTTGAACCAAATTTTGTCCCAATAATACAGTGAGGTCTGTAATGCTGGCTGTGCTTACTGCTGGCTGGAGACAACTTCCTAGAACCTACATAGTTTGGTTTGCATTTCCTAATGTTTAGAAATGTTCACAATTGTCTGTCCAGAAACTAAGAAAAACTTACTGGGGTGGTAGAACAGACTTCTTGCACATAAAATTCTGATTTGTAATGCTTGCAGCTTACTGCCATCCTAAAATTAGTTACATTAATTATTTCAAGATGGAATCAGTTGCAGGGATAGGAAATTAATTTCTTCCTTTTTGGAAAGGTTGCATCAATGAGTGTTTATATTTGCCTGGTAAGCATGCCTAGGGACTGCTGTAGGTCTTTCAGCTTCTAACCACTGTCCCCTCAGCTTCTGCATCAACTATTAGTTGTTGTGTTACCTCTCTGGCAGATTTGTCTGAACTCCTGTTGCACAGTAGCTTCAGGCTTGACCATGCAGCTCCCAGTTGTCCCTGTTCTGCTGCTGGGGTCCTGCAGTGGTTGGCAGCTGATTGCCAGGGGTGTGTGCCTCCAGTGTCATGCTGACTGGTGCTTGTATTCCCTGTTTGTGGTACCTCAGCTACCATAGAAGAGCCCAGCAGTTACTTACCTGTGGTTCACTTAACGTTCATCTGATGTAGTGATCCAATCTTGGATGACAAATGTAAGAGATTTTGGGTTGTAACCTTTTTGTGTTTAACTCGAGCATAAATGCCTTGGGATTGCAGACTGGAACTGTGTGTTGGTATGGTACCAATGCAAGTCGACTTGTCACATGAAGAATTAGTTGAAATCTCCTGAGGGGAGTATTAGATAAATGAAATGTTCCATAGATTTCAAGGTTACTTCTCTTTGCATTCCTTATGCTAATATGATTTAACTTCTTACAGTAGTCTCATTGAAGTAATGCTGAATAAATTTTAGATACCATTCAACAAAGAGAAACCTAAACCAACAACCAACGAAAGCATTCCAAATCTGCAAACAAAACACTCTGAATGTAACTGTAGAGTTTAAAAGTTTGACAGCTGTTTGGCCATGAGGGAGCTTCAGTTGTCTCTTGTGTTGAGTGCAGTACCATATGTTCCATACCCTTCAGTTCTTGCTGTCCCTTGGGCCTTGTACTCACTGGATGTAGCATTGTGTTATTAGTGGTCCGAGGCATAAGATCAAGGTACTTCACCGTTGTCTTCATTAAAGGAGAGCTCTGGGCATTTTATGAACCTAGGTCAATGAATCCAGTGCTGTTTCACAAATTCTGTATTTAATTTTAACTTGATGACAGACTGAAACTGTAGTGGGGTTAGTGCAACTGATGAAGTTAGTGCATCAGTTTCTTGGTCCAGTCTTAAGCTAAATTTCCAGATGAGCAAGAGTCACATGGCTAGCATTAGTAAGGACATTTGTTGTCATTTTATTTTGTGTTTGAACCAAAAGGCTGTCTTCAGTTGTAGCATTTGTGCTTTATGAAGTTAGA
The DNA here is from genome assembly GCA_018697195.1 of Certhia americana. NCBI lineage: Eukaryota > Metazoa > Chordata > Aves > Passeriformes > Certhiidae > Certhia > Certhia americana. The sequence goes on along the minus strand of CM031864.1, from coordinate 18,112,347 downwards.
GATAATTTAAATTTATTGAGGATCTTCTTTTTTTCTGATAAGAAGAAAATGAAAACAATTCCCTAGCAATCCCTGCTTGGAAGGCCAGACCTGAGAGTGTATGTTGAATTAATACCTAGAAGACTCAGATAATTTCCTATAATTTGTGTTATTAGTGCTGTTCATTTGACTGTTCAGTTTTATGGATGGCATTGTTTTCCTGATGTGCCCCAGGTTTACTTTGTGTTTTAATATACACCCTGAGTAGAAATCGTTAAGACATAATGACTTGAAAGCTGGGGAGTTTTCTCTGTGCTTTTGATTTCCAACAGTAACATTTCAGCTGTCAGCTGAGAGTGTGAGAACCTTATTGTTGCCTTCAACTTACACCCCTCTTTGGAAAGGCAGGTACACAGGGAAGTATGGTCTAAAGGCTGGAGCCAGTCTGTGGTTTTCAGAGTAGTGGTGCTCAAGATAAGAAGTAACTTCCTATGGTAAAAGCAGTTTTAGGAACTGAAAAGTTGTTTGCTTCCCATGGAGACTGCTGAGGGCTTAAAAACCTGACCACAGTATTAAAAATTAATTAAAGATTTTGAAGTGTGTGAGATATATTTAAGGTGAATCCTGAAACTTGAAGAGGTTGTCTTCAAGGTACATTCTTGTCCCAAACATGCAGAATGTAACTCTTACAAACTTGTAGTAGAGAATCTCCAAGTTCAAAAAAAGATTGCTTACTGCGTTGTTATGCGAAGTTGAGAATCTATTTAATAGGTATTTATGTATGAGGTTGGTGACTGCAGACCAAGATTTTACTGCATATAATAAATTTTACTGTTGCTTTAAGTAAATGATGTTAATGTGTGGTCTTTGCTCAGGTGAGATTCATTTTCTCAGGTTTAAAAAGACCACTCAAAAGAATATTTAGGACACAGTAAAATATCTTTAAATTATCAACTAAAAATAAGTATCTTTAAAGAGTTCATTTTAGCTTTTGCTTGTATTGCATTAGAGAGGGAGAAACCATTCCTGTTTCTCTACTCTGAAGGTACTTAGCTACTAGTTTTGTGACATCTGCTACTTTTTTTTTTTTTAAGGAATATAATATATACTATAAGGTCTGCCCTTGAGACTGTGGGAAATACTGTGTTTCATTATGAATAGCTCTAAGGGTAAAATTTGCATGTGGTTTAAAAGTGCAGGAGTAATTGCATTTTAATATGTAGTCTTCTTGACTGTACTTTAGAATGTATTTTGGAAATTTTGCTTAATTTATCACAAACTTTGAAGTAATCTTCAAAGTGTGGTATTGTGTCCTTCATGTGGGTAATTCTGCATCCTTTTAATGAGCAAAAACTTTTTCTTCAATTTCATCCTATCTTCAACAAATGTAAATTGTAGTTCATTCTAAAATGTTAGTATACTCTTTTTTTCCCAGATATCTTAGAACAGAGTAGAAAGATAAAGCTATTTATTATCTTTCATCACAGTTTTCTCTGAGGATCAAAATGTGTCTTTTTTGGAGCTTGATAGATTTTTTGATTTGGGGTTTGGTTTTTGTTTTTGTTGGGTTTTTTTTTTTGCCTTTGGTTTCTGTTTGGTGGCTTTTTGTTGTTGGGTTTGGTTTTTTTTTTTAAACAGAAGCAGAGGCAAAAGTTCTTCTGCAGCTGGAAGGCCTGGTCAGGAATGTTTGCATTCTCTTTACAGTAACACCAATACTTTCAAAAGCATCAGGAATGCTACCTAACTTGAAACCTATGAGGTTGTTATTTTTGAAGGATAAGATATTCACCCCAGTGGGACAATTCTAAAGGTGTCAAAATGAGGAACTTGTAAACCCTAGAGACTTGAAAACTTTCTTTTAGCACCACAGAGATTGGTGTTAATCAAGTGCTATACTAAAAGCCAGAAGCCATTTACTAGTACGGTGCCTGAGGCTCAAAGGTGAATGACTTCTCTTCAGCCTTTCCTGCCTTGATAATGTATATTGTCCCTATTTCAGTATGATTAGGCTCTGCAGTATTTCTAGCATTTAATTTTTTATTTCCTTATTTTCTTATAGTCTAAAATACTACTGTTCTTTTTTTTCTGAGGCCGTTTTTTCCTGAGGCTTTTTTTTGTGAAGGTTGGTTTGTCCTGTTTTCCTAGGGAAATCTGAAGTTCTTTAGTTATTGCAGTGAAGATTGCAGATTGAATTTATGATAATTTTTAATACTAGGTGTAATTTTGCTGTTCTTTATTCCAGTTTTGATGTTTCTCACTGAAAGGTGCTGTCTTTGATACACCTTAAACTAGATGTATTTAGCTGTTTAATGACACCTCATACTATGAATGCTTGGTAGGTGGGCAAACTGCTCTAAACAAGGATCTGATAAAGTGTTTACTTTTCTTTGCAACAGTTTCTGGAAGCAACATTTGGGGGAGTTTTTTCTATTTGTTTTGATTTGAGGGCAGTTGGACTGATCTTTTTGGACTTTTTGTGGAAGATGGTGCTGGTTTTCTGCTGGGTAGTATTTTGTGTGATAAATAAAAAAACAGAGAAGGGAAAGTGAAATGCTGTCAGGGCAGCTAACTTTTGGGAATAGTGAAAACACAGTTTATACATTTGTGATTATCAAATGTGTAAACAACCTGCTTGTGAATTATTAAATGACCTTTGAGAATTGCTAGAAAAAAGCAGAGGAATCCATGTAATGTGTAGCACGTTGTTTGTCTTATTTCATGTAGCACAAAAAAAGAAGGAAAGCAAACTGTCTAGTAACTAATAAATAATACAGAATTAAAAATACTTGAGGATGTTGACGAATAGTCTAAAGTGGAATTTTAAGGTTTATCACTTCCAGAACATGTCAAAGTATAATATGTTTGCAGTATCTGAAGGAAAATTCTGTGATTTTTTAAATTAAAATATAACTTTTTTGTACTTTGTAGCTCTATTCAAACTTGATCTACTTTGAATGGGAACTAACTGCATGTTTAAAATGCATTTGCTTGTCATAAGATTGTTTATCCTCTTGCTGAACCAAATTAGATGTTAAAAGGTGAATTCTGGCAACTTGTATTTGCTGCTTATGTTGTTCTTGTTCCCATGGCAGGGTTAGCAGAAGTGTCCATTTGAGCCCCAGTAGCAGGGAGGACAGGACTAAACCAGGTTGGGGCAGCTGCAAGCAATAATTTCTGACATGCTCCTGGTGAAATTCCCTTTATTTTCCCCTCTCCATCAGCAGCTTAATTGTTGATACAGTTCTGTAACTGTTGAAAATCCTCAAGGTGCACCTAAAACTGCTGTTTTCTCACTATAAAGCTTGTTACATTTGGGACTTTGTTTTAAATATGCTGATAGTCTATTTCCACAGTCAGTTTCTTTTCCACAGAGACTTCTACGTGAGCTGCTGTGATCTCAGCGTTTCTTCCTGACCCTGGTGGTAGTTCTCTGGTGACTGTGTAGCAAGCCAAGTTTTAGGGTCAGATCTACCTAAAAACTAGTCCTAGGAAGAACGGAACTAGTTTTTAGCCAGACTGGTTCCATGAGCTGGCTGTAAGGTTTTACTGAGTACCAGAAAAGAGGGAGAAGGTGGCTGGTGAAGGAACAAGTGGCCAGAGGTTTAAATGGAACAACACTGTGAGGCTCTAGGCAGAGTTGGTGTAGCCATCACAGCATACACTTCTAAAACTGGTATCAATTTTTTGTCTCCTTTATTGAATGCTAAGTTTGACAGGGATATATGAAAGGTGGGGTGGTAGAGGGAGAACAGCAAGCAGAGAATGCCCTTTGTAGATGGCAAATTAACTGATCACCTTAGCACTGAGCTTTTGGCACACTTGAATTTGACAGTCATCTTCTAAACTTGACCTTCTAAAACCTGCTTCTTACCTGTAAAGTCATATCTGCTTCCAGACTTTCTGACCTGTAAGTTCCTTAGTACACCCTTTCGCATATCTCCAAGTAGTAGTTCACTGCTAAGTAGAAGTTCTGTCAATCTGAAACTGTCCTTTCACAAATTTAAAATAGTCTTTCAAGCTGGAATATGTAAAGGGTACAAACAAGGATGAGAACAAAGTAAATAGTTCCTTAAATTTTCTTTAACAAGTACAATTATTGCTAAGAACTGAAAGGTAATAGTAGTGACTTTTTAAAGTGCTTCTCATGGGTTTTTTAATGGCAAAACTCAGAGGAGGAAAAAATTAGGCTGCTTCTCTTAGTGTAGCTGTAGGACCACAGCAAGCTAGAGACCTCCAGCTCATTTTCCCATACTTCCTTCACTTGCATGCTGTCCTTTTCTGGTCCCTCTCTTGGACAGAAAGCACTGAGATCCCTGGCCCTGGAGTCATGTTCCTGTCCAGTTTCCTCAGACTTAAGAAGTCTAGGCAAAGAAAGGGTGATGTGCAGCCTGGATGAAGGCAAACCCTCAGCAGTGCAAAAAAAAAGGTATTTTGCAGTCAGTTTATGGGAGGTTCACATAGCTATGAACCATAGTTTTTCCCCAGGAATGTTGCACTTAATCTGGGAGGGTGAACTTCCCACCTTTCTTTTCATTTCACTCCAGATCATCCCACAGTCTGCTTTGCCCAAGCCTCCTGTTAAAGCCTCTGCAGGCTTTAGTCAGGGAGTCTTGGACTTTCAGACAGTGTGACCAGAGCCAGAGGAGCTGGGTATTTTGTTTGGTTTTGCAAGTTTGCAATGGTAGTGCACTGCTTAATTCATCTGCAGTCATGGAACAATTCTTCTGTTTCCACTATTCTGAACAAGAGGAAAAAAACAACCTCCTCTTGAAGTTGAGTTCAAGCAAATCTGTGTTCTTCATAGTCAAAGTGTAAGCTGCCTGTTAAATGCTGGTTGCTAACGTTGGATAGTAAACGCTGTTTCTTCAGTTTAAGGGAAGATTGAAGTTATTATTTAACTTAGTGGACCAGGAGATAAGTTTGTGGCTGATAGTACTACCCCTCCCCCAGTTGCATACTCCACATTCCTTCAGAACAAATGTTCACTTGTTGCTATAGTGTCTAAGATCAGCAATCAGGAGGGGGTTGTCTTGAAGGCTCAGGAGTGTTTAAAATGTAAAATCAACCCTTGTAAGCAGTCAGATATTTTTGTTGACTTAAATAATTAGCATATCTTTCTTTTGGAAAACTGAGCTATTTATAGGAGAGCACAGGCGTTTTTTCACTTTTATGTTGCTTTTGAAGTGCAAAAAAATGTAGTACAAGGGAAAACTTCATTCTTCCTCCTTTTCACATTTCTGATGTACAAAAGGAGCTCAAAACGCTTGCAGCCTAAGCTGGAGTGTTAATTAGGATCAGCTTCCCTTTCCATCACAGCAACCAGACTAATGGGACTGAAATTACCAGATCAGCAAGATGAAAAATCAGTAGTGAGGAAGAGGATGAATAGTCATATTTTTGTTTTTGATAGTAAAGCTAGGCCTTTCAAACAAAAATTCTTCTAATATGGTTTGCAGCTTAAGGAACCGAAAACCAACTTTTGTCTCTCAAAGAACTGTTGTAATGTCTGAAAGGTAAGATTTGACCCATATCTAGTCTAAGTCTTGTGTTCTAAACAGCAATTCCCATGGACATGTGGGAGCTCTTTTTTTAAAAACAAAACAGAAAACGCTTGCTACAAATGAGTTTCCCACTCTTGACAAAATGTATTATAGTAGATCCACAAAAATATTCTATTTTCTCATTTTGGTCATGCATCAGTTTATCAAAGTTGCAACATAAAAGAAGAACATCAATACAAATAATTTTTGTATGCCTGACAGCATAGAGTTAACAGTTGTAATTGTCATCTTGATGATCTTGACTTCATGAAGGTTTCATAGACTAAACAATTCCTTTTCCACCAGTTTTGTTGGAAGTGTTTGCTCTTCCTATTTATGTAGCCAGGTCACAGAACTGAAGCTGACTTGTTTCTTTATTCTGGGCAAATGTTCACCTAATCTGGCAGTATTAGTGATTGATTGTGAGAGCTAATGTCTTGGTAATGGATTAGAGTTAGAACAGCATGGCCAGGTTGGAGAGTTGATATAGAGTTTGGACCTTGATTTTTGTATGAAGCAGTTTCCCTTTTCTCAGGAAAATAGGGATTTTGTGGGACAGGTAATGATTGTGGATCTTGCTACTCATACATGCTAAAGGAAAGGGGAGGTTCTTATTGTGGAAGGAATCAGGTGTTGTTCTAACTCTTTTAATATCTCGATCCTTTCCTGGTATTAGAAATCTGCAAGATGGGAAAGACCTAGTGAAGAAGTTGCAGCAAAGATGCATTAAAAAATGAAAATGAAAAAATAATGGAAAATGACAATTGCAGGATTGTAAATCAGTAAGTTGCAGGAAGAATATTTGTGTGGTGGAATTAAAGCACCTTCATGCCCTCTCAGAAAGAGGCTTTGATATTTTTAGGACTTGTTCTTAGCATTTCCAAGTTCTTCTCAATGTATTGTATTTAGATTTTCCCAGTTTGTGTAGGTGTCATTGTTTTAGAGATCTGTGTTGTGAGGGAATGTAGCATCTCAGTTAATATTCTGCTTTTAGACTACAGCTATATTCTTAGGTCTTCTTTTAATATCAGATGTCACTGAAATAGTTACCTGCATGGTATTCCTGAAGCATTAGCTTAAAGACTGCTCAGTGTTCATAAATTCATCTTGCTGTTTTAATGTTGATAGTGGTATGAATGGATTCTTTAGTAGAATGCTTATTCTGTGGGGTTTTTTGTTTGTTTATTCTGTGGGTTTTTTATTTCATTCATTGCTTGTGTACAGGGTATGTAAGTTAATTTGTCCAACCACAACTATGGAACTAATAGATCAATCCAGAAGTTGTCCAGTGCTGACAAGAAGTGAGAAAAAAAGTTTACTGGAATCACTAAAGTGGAGGTGCAGAGCAGTGAAGATTGGTGGTCAAAATGGGCTGTGGTCTCACCTCAGGAGTAGGTTATCCACTCCCAACAGAAGAGCAGTTGAAGGAGGCAGATTTTTTGAGGGGTGGTTCTATATCCTTTGTTCTGTGTTGAGTAAGCTGCAGATTGTTTATCTGAAAGCTTAGCAGCACACATGAATTGTGATAGTTGAGTGAAGACAGTTTGTGAAGGGCTTTGAGAAAGTGACTGTGATAAATAGCTTATGCCAGTGATGAAGGGGAAACTAACAGTAGAATTCAGACTGCAGAGTGGTCAGATTAAATGCTTTCTGGTATTCATAGTTTAAGCCCTTGTGTTAAGGACAAGCAAACAAATTCAGAAAGCAATGGAGAGCTCCTTCTAGCTGTAGTTGGCTTCAGATGATGCCTTACTGTGAGATTTTAGTGAAGGTGTCTGGGAACTTAATTTGGACAGAAAGTAATAGGTCAGAAGCATATATTTTTGATCTAGCGTTGACTACCTGGAATGATGCTTTAGTGGTACTAGGGTGAAACAGATGGGTAAATCCAGAACCACAAAGAAAATGAATTCTGCAGTGTTTCTCACCTTACTGTTGCAAGGTATTTATGAAGAAATACTACTCTGTTAAAAATTCATGGTGCGATGTGCAGTGAGTTACTGTTGTCTTTTGGGAAGTGCAAGTGCCTATGCGACATCAGTTGCTGCCTTAATGGTAGTGATGCTGTGTTTTCTCTTTGTACAGAAATCTTCCAAAATGTTTTGGTGTGAATTAACTGATATAAAAACATTATATTGCAGTGAGGATTGACTATTTCTGAGTCCAGTAAATGGGAAGATTTTTCTAGTATTTCCTTTGGACCACTCAAATGGCTCTGTCACCTGTGTGAGTTTTGCAGTCAGGCTTTAGTCTCTTGGGTGGTTGTTTCAGCAGGACATCAGTGAGGGACTTCAAATAACCCTTAATCCTTGATGTTCACCAGTTTTCTAGACAGCTAATGGTACCAGCTGCTGCTATAGGTATTTGAATACCAGTTTTAATCTAAGTTGATTTAAAAGTATAATTTTTTTTCTTTTAATCAATAAACCAGAAATGGAATACTATCACATCCTATAGCACTCCACAGTTGTATGTAAAAGATCCTTTAAAATAAATGCACAAAATAACACCCCCCTTGTTTAACACACTGTTTTTGTGTGGTCTTTTGAAAGCTAGGTGGGCAGGCAACAGTAAAACAGCTTTTTCACTCAGTCAGTGGCTTAGGCTAAAAGTGGAAGGAGCAGGCATGTAGGACAAACAGCTTTTTAGATGAAAATTAAAATGAGTTAAAGGTTAAATATTATTTGATAATCTCTCGATGTTGGTCACCAAAGGTACAATTAATTTTATTTAGAATGAATAAACCATAACTTGCTGCTGCGTGTTAGTTTGATGTGGTATGATCAACTTGCTGGAGATACTTTCATTTGGTGATTTGTTTGGGTTTTTTTTTTTTTTTTTTTTTTTTTCCAGAAAATTTATGCTGTAAATGTTCAGTGAATATTACTTCATATAGTCTCAGAACTTGAACAAGTATGCCAGGAACATCGTTGCTCAGAGCATAAGAGTTCTCATTTTATTTTAACAGTGTCTTCCATTGGCAGCTGTTCAGTCTAGTGACTGTTTGACTAAGTTCTAGTGAAATATCCTTGAATAAGAAATAAGTAACTAGTCACTACTAGATGCATGGTTGCCTTTCCCAATGGATGTGATTTTTTATGAACTGTGACTGATCATAGTTATTGCTGATGTATTCATATTAAGAATATAGTCTTATGTCTGCTTGACAATTTACAAGTCTAACCTAAAATGTATTCTGGAACTGCTGAAGCATTATCCTCACCTAGCTTTATTCTTAATCTCTAGGAAGATTCAGGGAAATGAAGAGTGACTAAAATGACCATATAGTGTTGTCACTCTCATTTGTCAGAAACAGGTAAGTAAGGAAACACCAGCAATTTTCATTACTGGTTTCTGGTCTCTAAATTTTGGTTTAATAAAAGATTAAACTGCATGGCTGAACACACTAGTTGACTGGAATCTCAAGGCTAGTAGAAAAAGAAAGTTAGATGTGTACTGTACAGCATATTGAAATAGGTTAAAACCTGCATTGTGGTAGGTTTTTTTTCTGAAAGGCTTCCCCACTTTAACAAATGGAGAATTCATCTATGAATTTAAATATAAGACGAATATGAAGTAACAACTTCTCTGCTGATGTCAGTTGGCAAACTAACAAAAGGAAAATACGTAACTGCTTTCCGTGTAAGCAGAATTACAAGATTTTGATTATTCTGATGTATTTGGCATATACACCTATTTTATTAACTTTTGGAAAAGATTGTTTTAAGACCTCTTTAATTTTGTAACTTCAGTTTCTGAAAATTAATTTAGCCTGGATTTGCTCTATGTATGTACTCAAGAAGGACTTCTTAAAAAAGCTTTGACTTCACAAGTACAGAATTGATCCATAACTAAAATGGGATAGGAGTGTTAGCCAAGTTTAATAAAAAACAAAACCCACCACAGCTCAAGGTCACATCAGAGACTAGTCGACATGGTTAGTGGTTGAATCTAAATGGATAGATTGCTGTATTTTGGCCAATCCCTGATAGCAAATGACAAATCTGAAAGGGCTGTTTGGGCATTTGGGATGCATAACAAAAAGTCATCATGCTAGAGAACTTAACCTGGAAGGATTAACTAATGTGGGATAGTTTTGTGTTCCATCCAGGGATATTTTTTCTGCAAAAATTGCAAACTTGCATATACACAACACATATTTCAAAAAGTAAAGACCAAACTTTTACCCTTAAATTTAAAAAAAAAAAAAAAATAAGTACCAGGTGCTTTTTTATTTTAACCTAAATTTGTGCAACCTGACTTTAAGAACAAATTTAGTGATTTAACAGTAAATAGACAATTGACTTTTCCAAATGTTAAATGCTTTCTTGTTTTACAAAAGTGTTATTTGCATGGAATATACTGAAATCAAGCAGTGCTGTTTTCAATACTGTATTCAGTGAGCTGTTTGCAGAAGTTTCAATGCATTCTCACTGAACTGGGTCAGTATATTGCCCTTCTCAAAAAAAAACACCTTATGGAACTCCTGATGTTTTTATTTCAAATATAGGGGTTTGGGTTACTATTTTTATGACTTTATTTTCCTCATTCCTATTCAAGTTTCACATATCCCTAGATTTTCCTCATCAAAATAATTGCTTAACTGATTATTTTCCATAAATTGTAATTTTTTGCTGTAATATGATGTAGTTAGAGCATTGGCTGGGGTACATGTTGCTAAAGACTATGAATTTAGTGTGGTGTGTTTTAATGATGCCGTGACAACAGGGGTTGCCATGATACTGATGAACAAAAAGGCTGGGACTAGATATCTTGCTAATTTGGAAACTTCAAATACTATGTTACTTGACAGAGGGATGGATAGGTAGCTTCTTATTCTGCATTGTGCACAGGGTAGAAAGGTGATGACTTCACCAGACTTTTGCAGCTTCCAGCCTTGCTAGAGATTTTGCAGTGATAAATTCTTACAGAAATTCTGAGTTTTTCAGTGATTTAAAATGTTTCCTTCCTTACATCTGCAGCACATAGCCAAATAAAGGAAAAAATGATAGCTTAGACTGTTGCTTTCTCATCACTTCTGAACTATTACCACCAATAAAGTATCTCTGCCACCATTACAGGAAAAAGTTCTGTTCATTTTATATCCATACAATCAATGAAAATCATGTCTAACTCATGTGTTTACTGCCAAAAAAAAAGCTGCTTTGACAGTAGACAAGACAGCAGGGACATACATAACTTTGCTATGGTCAAAGCACAATCAGTGTAAAACATGTTTTCACTGTGTGTTTGATTAATTCTTGTGGTCTTTTGAATGTGGTAGTGATCTCTGTTAAATCAGACAAATATGCCAGGCTGTTAATCATGTTAGAATGGGGCTGACAGAGAGAGAAGGGCAAAAAGAAAACGATGGTTTAATCTGGGACTGTTTGCCAAACTGCAGATGTAGGAATTAGGTGATTTCCACACAGTTCATTGTTGTGTGATTGTTTTGCCTACTCTGTGATGCTCACTGGGAAGTCTCATAGTCTGGATCAGGTTCAGACCTGAGTGCTGACAGTGTTCTAGTATGCAATATGAACATAGATGAGGATGATAATAGTGTGATTTTACATTAAATCTGTTTTACTTTGGATCAGCTTCATTCCAATGCTGATTTTTTTTCTCCCCTGCCCTAGGTGGTGTCACTAGTGATAATCCTTCTATATAATGTAATAGAAACAGGATATAATTTATCTAAAGGTCAAAATGAGATCTTTTTAGTAAGTAAGAGAGCACAATCTCTTAGCCAGGATATTGGTCTTGCATATTGAAATGTTGGTTACTCAAGGCTCTTTCTTCTGAATCCTTCCAAGATTGAAAGTGATGAGAAACTGACTGTTTGCATTGTATAAAGTGAAACTTTAATAAAAAGTTCTGTATCGAGATACTGAGGAAATTGCTTCCCCATTTGTGTGCTTGTTCTCACCACCATCCTGCAAGAATATTTTGTCTGGCCCATTTGTCCTGAAAGAAGTTAGGATTTATGGAGATGTGAAATGGTGCTTAAAATTGTAATTCAGTTTATTATATTTTAGTCGAAAGGGAGGTGAAGTATGCACACTTCAGCTGGTCCCAGGAGAACAGATTCACAAAGGGAGTTCTTAAAATGAGGACTAGACCTAGTGAGAGTGATGGCTGCAATGGGGCTTAAGGGGTTCTCATCAGTTGTGTTTATTCTACTGGAAACATCCAGAGTAGGTTCTCTTTAGATGCTGACCTTAGTGAAGGTGTACTGTGTTTATGAAGTTAGATGGAGAAAATATTTGCAAAAATCCAGGTTACCTCGTTTATAGTAAGATTTTGACAAGTGTGGTAATTTTATGTAGGTTTACCCCCAGTCTGAAGATACTGGTCTCTAATCACATCTTTGTAATTGTAAAATTAACTTTCCTGGTGGAAAGCTGAACTTCATTACCTGTTGTGAACCAGAATATCTGATTTGACAGTCTTGCATGCATTCTGACTCAAAGTTTGTTGGGATGTGTTACTTTTCAGTTTTTTTAATCTAGACTGCTACCCTGTCTTTTGTTAGTGAGACCAACTTCCATTCTAGACAAACTTCTAGCCATAACAAAACAATAGTTGTATTAGTGGTTTCCCTTCTTTTGGTACTGGTGGAAATTAGGTAGTAGAGAGTGAGTCTGCTGCTGTGAAGGCACCTTAATATTCTAGGTGGAGAAGCAGTAAGCAGAATAACATGTACATCTCCTGTATGGGTCTGAAGGGCAGTGTAGTGGGGGAAAGACTGTTAAGTTTGTATTTGACCTTATCCTAGTAAACATTTGTTGACATAAACAACTTCAGAAATGTTTGGGCCAATAATAAATCAGGTCAGACAAAAGAATGCCAGCCAACTGACACAGCAGTGCCTTTCCCGACTGCGTGTATTGTGACCAGCTCTGACTTGGCAGGGAGGGTGACTGGTGCTGACAAGCTTGTTGAGCACATTTGATTTTGTTTTGAGTGAATATAATCCATAGCTGTAAGGACATTATTGCTTAGTAACTTACTAAACAAGGCTTTCCTTTGAGAAATATGTGAAAATAAAAAATAGGTAATTATGTTTTTGCATTAAAGATGTGTGAGCAGTTATAAAATGTGGTGACCAAAACCATTGAGGACAGGAATGCCAATGACAGCAGTGTGCTACTGAGAGGGCTTGACAAACAGACTTACCAGTGGCTTTGTACTGTCATTCTTGTGTATTAGACTTGCCAGCTTTGAATACATGCTTTTTCACCCTGTTCTCTCTCCACTTCTCCTACAGAGTATGCTTTCATTTGGGAAGAGCTTGTTTTCAGCTCTTGTAAATGACAGTTCAGCCCCTAGTGAAAGAGGATTTTCGGATAGGCTACTAAACTCTATCCAAGCCTTTTTTTTTTTTTAATCCCTCTTTTCAGTTTTAAGAGCTGATTTTCTCCATTTGAGAGGTAGGGGGCTGACTCATTCCTCCAGGAGATTGCAGGAAACTGGTCACCTGAGTGAACAGCTGAACTCAAGTGCCCAGAGAGGGCCTCTAAGTGTTGCAGTATCACTGACAGTCATGGCTTTAGACTTCTATGGATTTTGCATTTCATGCTATTAAGCTTGAGAGAGGTTTTAAAACAATATACCATTCATTGGTGGAGAATTTCCTGCTGACTTCATGTGCATCAAAGAATGTGTACAGCAATACAAGGGACAGAAGAAAAACTGAAAGTAAATATTTTTTATAAGTACTTCAGTTAGATTGAGCTGCTGCAGGAACTCATTGGAGACACATTTCCATGTGCATTCCTTTCACTGTATTTGCTCAGTTGTTTTGATCTCAGCCATTTTCAGATTTCTTATCATTAAAACTGTTTCTGTTGATCTGGCAGATTTAGACTGTTTTGCTACCTGCAATTTCTAAATCTGTCCTGAACAGGAAATCTCTGGCTTAGTGTCTGTTTGGGCTCAGTTATTGTGAATGCAGAGTAGTTGTGGTTTGTGATGACTTCTGCCCCCACCCCTTCCAAGCACCACTTGTCACAGACCTTTTGTCTTCTGGAGGCACAGAAACAATGTTTCGGATATTTTGTAAACAAATGATACAGTGATGGAATACAAAGAAATCTCAGTAGGGTGTAGCCAGACCTTTGCTTTTGAGAGTACAAATAAGTAATCTCCTACTTGAGTGCATTATTTTAGTGATAGTGTTCTGGATGATATGATAAACATTTAATTCAACTCAGTGGTTATTTTCCACTAGCATTTCCCTTTGAAGCTTGTTACTTCTGTTTCAGACTTGAAGAGGCTTGTGTCCACTTCAAGATTTTTCTTTTGTTTTTCCCCTTCTCTCTTACTTTGCCTTTCCACCCAGCTCTATTGTTCTGGCAAGATTTATTATCAAATTTTAATAGTAACAAACTGCATTTTGGGCTTGATTTTGCTTTCATTAGTCTTTGGAGGGGTGTTGTTTTTGGTCTTCACCTAACACATAAAGAAACCCTTAAGAGAATTTTTTATAATGACAAGTCTGTAGTTGTGAGTCACATTGAAGTCCCAAGAATAATCATGCTGTTTGATGTATGTCTGTATTATGCTCCTTCCCTGAGCACTCAAACTGACAATCTGTAGATTGGCTGGGCTGCTTTATGTCCTTGTTTCCCCTCCCCTGTTTGCTAGGGATTCAAAAGTCTACCCACTGTGTTGCCAAAAGGGTCTGGCAATAGGGTATGGGTGTTCTGGTCACATGGTTAGGGGCTCTTGTCTCCAGACACGAGTGAGCATCTGTGTGTCAGAAGGCAGAGACACCATCATCATCTTGACTAGGCAAGAGATGCAGTCCTGGTTGAGTGGTGCCCTTGTGCTGACCATGTCTAGTCCATTGACCACAGTATTCATGGCCTTCATACGAGGGCTGCATGTCTCCTGGTTAGACAGAGATGGCTGATGGGGATGTTTGTGGCTTATCTTCTTCAAATACCTTTGTAAAAGCCCATCCTTCCCAACCCTGCCAATAAAAATAATTACTTCTGATGAAAGATTGTGGAATATTTGTCTACATCTGGAGGTCTCTCAGAAGAGATAAGATACAAACTGCAAGGACTGCCTGTGTAAGAATTTCAAAACTAAAGTCTACACACTAGACATATTTCTTAATGAACTAATTTGAATTACCTCTAACTTTTAATATCCTAATTCCTGAAGATAATGCTACTATATTTTTATGATATATTGTGTTGTCTGATCCACTTTGAGGGCATCAGTACAACTTTGCTGTTTTTCATTTTCATCACTGCCTTTCTTTGCCTGGAACTGCCTGGTACTCCCAACGGCATTTATTCTTGCATTGATGGAGTACAGATGATGGATTAAAGCCTGAAGTGGCCATTAAAATTATTTGTTTTTGTTTTGACAGCTATAAAATTTTTCAGAGTGTTAGAAGGTAGCGGTGGCCATACTGATTTGGGCTAAAGCTGTGTCTAACCCATTGTCTGAGCTCTGATGATTGCCAAAATTGAATCGCTAGAGAAAAGTAAAAATGAGGGGTTGGTCATAAACTCTGAACAGTTTTTGCTTAGTAGAATTCTTTAACTGTTACAAGTTACATAGGTTTAGTACAGTGCTTAGTAGTTCAGTAGAATGAAGTATGAAGTAGTTGAATGAAAAGTTGTGAAGGCAGGTTCAAAAGGAATTAAGTTAATCCAGAGGCAGCAGTTATGTTTTATGTGTAGGAGCAGCTGTGATGCAGCAGTTGTGGATGCTGGGCAACTGGACTGCTGAAAGCAACCAGTCTGGTCTAGGCTCTAAGAAGCAGCACCCACTGCTGTGCAAGGCACAGGCCAGAACTCATGGCCAGACCAACCAGGACATTTATTAACTCATTAGTAACTCACAGGGAAACTTGTCCAACACTCCTTGTTTCCATGTAAACTTCTTGTGTCAGTGTTGTGTTTTGGCAAGAAGTTCCACAGGTCTCTTACATGAAGGATCACCCTTTTCTGTTTTTAAGCTCCTGCTTGCTCACTTTAATCATCTGAGGTGTATTACATAGAATTGAAAGACATGGAGAAACAATCGATTCTACCTGGTATTTTCATGCCTTTTAAAATTTTCTAATCCTCTTTCATATCCTCCAGAAATAATTTTTAATCCAAGGTCACAGCTTCCACTGTTGCTGCTTTCATGGAAACTGCTTCGAGCCTGGATTGCTTTCCCCATTAAGTTCTAAATTCTGAGCTATTGTATGCCTTTACATCAATGTGCATTTGTGATAAACAGCTTCTGCTGCTAATGTGGAGGCACTGAATCATGGCCATGTTGAGTACCAGGCTTTTGATGTTTTTTGCCATAGCTGTGGTTGAGTCAGTTAAAAATCACTATATATAGGTGTGAATGAAGGTAAAACCACAACTGTTTGGGTTTTTTTTTTTTTAGCAAGTCACTTAGAATTTATCTAATTACTGCTGTGTAAGATGGATTTTCCTAGACTTTTGTGTCTCCTGTTACAGATAGAGCTTCCTTGTCCCTTCCAGCTGGACAAGGAAAAAGTGCCTGTGAATGGTAGATAGTTTTTACCTTACTGTACTTCCTGAGTCCAGGTTTTTTCCTTTTAAAATGTATAAGCCAGTCTGAATTAGAAAAAAAAAAATCTGATACATGGCATGTAGAAGGAATAAAGCCTGAAGCACAGCTGTCCTTAGGGGACTTGCTATTGTACCTGATACAAACATAAAACTCCTGTGTAGCCCCCCCCACCTGCACACCTGACAGCAGTAATCTGCTGTACTGATGTCATGTTGTACTATGTGGATCCCTCAGAAAAATTTTCGTGCCTCTAGCTTAAATATAATGTCTTGTCACCAGAAAAAATGGCTCTGAGTTGAAACTATTCTCTGAGCAACGCTGGATCAATTTGCACTGTACTGTAATTGTCTGTATTGATCTGTTTGTTATCATGGCCACAGACAACACAGAATTGCCCTGCTCGGTGGGGAAGTGAGTCAGCTTGTATTAGATCCTCTTTTTCTTTTTCATAAGCTAGACTTTCCTGAATTTGAAAGCTTTTTACCACAACTTGCAACGCAGCACTCTAGCACATGAGAAAGTTTAATTCCATGCACCAGCACCTCTTCTGTAACAGAACAGATCGTGGTTTAACCTGTGCTATGGATGCAACAGGAAGTATTATTTAAAAAAAACTAAGATGGGGTTGGGATTTAGAGGCACATAGCAAGAGACATGTGTTATAAAAAGCATCACCATTTTGGAGTGTGAGAATTTTTCTGATTTGGCCTAATTTAGTTGTTCAACTTGCTTATCAGGACTGATATCTTAAAGACAGATCTTTGTAGATCTAGGGTTCTATACTAAAGATGCTTAAGATTTTGCTGATACTTAAATTAAAAACTAGCCAACATTTGCCAGAAATTTTCACTTACAAACATGCATAAATAGTGTTGAATTTGTATCAGGTGAAGAATTCCTAATCCACTTTTGTTCACACCTTTTTTCTTATATGTAATTATCAAAATGGTGGTTGGTGAAATGACATGAGAAAAAGATGATGGTTTAATTTAGAAACCTTAGGGTACTTTTTTAAAAATATATTTGCTTGACCCTTTGTGAGAAATAAGTTTGTGTAAATTATGTAAAATATGGTAAGTTTACTGTTGGGAGCTGCTATTATACCTCTACCTTTTTAACAGTTTCTTTATTCTAAGTAGTCTTATCTTCAATATGGCCTAGAATTCCATGCGGCTGAATACCATCAAAGTGGTTTGTAATGTGATTGGGTGTTAATTTACTGTTTTAACAGAGTTTCTCCTTTACTTTTTTCAGAAAATCATGATGGCTTGCATCAAGTAGTACATGAACGCCTGGGGGAATTGCTACGTGTTTTAAAAGCAGTGATAAATAAACATCAGACTCTAAATTCAGTTGATATTCTTAGTGCTGCAGGAACAGTTATTGCAAAAGTAAAAGGTAAGGAATTGCTACCTTTCATTTCATGGAAAATTGTAATTAGTGACTTGATTCACTCTGGCTTGGAGTTACAGATCAAATTCTACATATACAGAAGAAACCAGGGGATTTTTTATGATTAAAACCTTTTTAAAAAAATGCCTTCCCTAAGTGAAGAGTAGCTTATTCTCTCATTGTAGTGGTAAATGTAGTGGGAAGCTAAGTGCATACCCACATTGAATTTTAAAAGCACAAGCCTTTTATTTTAAGCTGTTCTTTACCTGAGTATCACAGAACAGTATCACAGAGTAATAAACCTGGTATTTATCCGCTTTAAGATTTGCCAAGAATCTTTGACCAATTCTGCGAATCTGTAGGGATGGTATTGTATTTATATCAGGTGAAGAAATCTCTGAGCAATACAAATCTGAATAAACAGTTATAAATTCCACAAGTGGATCATAGCCATGTGTCAATAAGTGTCTTAATATCAACAAGAAAAGGTGTTGCAGACATGTTAATACATTCTGTTGTTGATCTTTGCTACGGCAGTTCTTTGCATGCCAGACAAATGCAAATGGTGAAGCACTCAATTGCTTCAGCCCCAGAAATCTGTTCCTTTTCTGTGTAACCTTGGTCTGCAGCTCTTCCTGCTCTGGAGTCTGGTATGTTACTGTGGCACCAGCTTTGAGTAGGGTTAATTCCCTACCTCTTGCCTGTGTTAAATCATGTAGGATATCTTCCTTCAGAGACACATAGTTTAGTTTTTCTTCTTTGTCTAAGCCATCCCTCTTGTTTCCTATTTATCTTAGTATGTCTGAAATGTATTGTTGATTCAGTAAATCAAATATCAGTTAAAATGCTAATGTGTTAAACTTCCTGATTCCTATATATTGGACTCTTCCAAGCTCCTTATGGATTCTTCGTATTGATGTATAGTTTTGCCAGTTTGATCTTAGCAGGTAGTAGCAGACTAATTTGCATTTTCTTCTTGTTACACATAGTTTCCTATAGTTCTGTACCTGGTATTTCACATGATTGTAACTTCTGAACTTGCTTTAGAGGTTTGTACATTACAGCAGAAACACAGAGGGTATCCCTTGTGGTGCTGTTTGCTTGTTGATCGTGGGGAGAGTTAAGTACTCTTATATAGTGGTAGTCAGCTTTTAGTAAACATAATACTTCCATCTTAGACAAACTGTTTCATGCTTAAGTGCTGTGGTGAGATGACAGTGTCCCCTACTCTGCCTTAATTTCAGTGGTCACAGGATAAAAAGTTCAACTTTAATTTAAGAAATGTTGAGGAAAAGTGACCTAAGGCATGCAAGTAAAACACATCACATCAGCCTTTGCTAAATTATGTTTTCAAACATCATTGCAGTGTCATCTCTTCTCCCTGAACTACATGGTTTATTATTAATCACACTTTGTACTGTCCAAGTCCACAAGGTAAAGTAGTAGAATCATTTTCCTTTTCTTGCACATAAGGCTGTTGAGCCCATAATTATGCTGGCTTTTTGTCAGTTTTTTTCTGTACATTTTAGAAGTCCATGATGACTCCAAGGTCACTTTCTATAGTTCTAGTTTTCCAGATCTAGATTTATCTGTTCTCTCTGCTGCCCTTTTACTTCAGAAGTGGAGAATTAAGCGCTTTGTTGAATTAAATAATTCATTCCTCCAGAGTACATGCAGCCTTCTGAATTTCATGCTTTACTTTTTTTCTCTTCTTGGTGCATAGTGTTCTACCATACAATAGATGATAGCAGGTTGAACCCTGCATTTGTATTTTGTATTTTTCCATATATGCTTCTGTTTCTACCTGTTTTCATGAGTAGCTGTTATTTGAATGGGTTTTTTAGGATTCAGTCATTTACCTTGATAGTGAAAAGAAGAAATAATTCTAGTACTAAGCTTTTCTTGGTTTTTTGGCAATGCAGATATTCACAAATTTTTTACTTTTTCTTCCCTGAACAGATTTAGTTGTTTGCACTTGAAATACACTAGAAAGACTTGTATTGTGTACTTCACTCTCTGTTAATATATTGCATTTAAGAGGAGCTACAGCCATGGAGGAATTGCATTATTTTCTATATGGAAAGAAAAGCTACTCTAGGAAAGCACAAAATTTACAGAATTTTTAAAGTAACACCGTCCTTTTATTCTTCTAAGAAAGATGCTTTAAACAGAAGCAGCACAGTTATGTCTTCCAGTTATCTGTCAAATATGTTCAAGGTAGTAAAGTTCTAAGACTGTACTTTAGGTACAAGAAAAGCTTGTGTTTAGCCATAACTCACTTGAACTATCTTTAATATGATATTGTAAGATCAGACACTTAAAGAAAAAAAGGCATGAAAGGAGTTGATGTTGTTATGGTTACATTCTTTGTTCTTGAGCTGGAGCTAAGTTTAAGTTTTGACTTTTTCTCCTCTTAGTTGTATTACTCTGTGAATAATTTTCTCATTGGCAATGTTTTGAGATTACTGCAAATCTAGCTGTAAGGCTCCTGCTATAGGATCCAAAGTACAATAACGTACCCTCAGGTTGGTATTGGGACTGATGCTGTTGAACATCTTAGTTGGTGACAAGGACAGTGGGATCCAGGTGCACTCTCAGCCAGATCACTGGTGACACTGAGCTGTGTGATGTGGCCAACATGCTGGGGGGAAGGGATGCCACCCAGAGGGACACTGACAGGCTGGAGAGGTGGGCCCCTGTGAACCTCTTAAAGTTCAGCAAGGGCAAGGTCCTGTTCCTGGCTTGGGACAATCCCAAACAAGCATAGGCTGGGCAGAAAATGGAGCCCTGCAGAGAACTTGGGGGTATGGGTTGATGAGAAGTTGAACATGACCCAGCAATATGTTCTTGCAGCCCAGAAAGCCAGCCCTGTCTTGGGCTGCATCCAAAGCAGTGTGGCCAGCAGTGTGATTCTCCCCTTTTACTCCCCTGTTGTGACCCCCTCCCTGGTGTACTGCATCCAGCTCTGGAGCCCCCAGTATAAGAAGGACCTGGACCTGTTGGAGTGAGTTTAGAGGAGTGTCACAAAGATGAGCAGTGAGCTCTCTTGTGAAGAAAGGTTGCAAGTTGGGGCTGTTCAGCCTGGAAAAGAGAAGACTGGGGAGACCTTAGAGGCCCTTCCAGTACCTGAAGGGACTACTAGGGAGCTGGAGAGGGACTTTTGACAAAGGCACATAGTGATAGGACAAGAGGGGAAGACTTTAAACTGAAAGAGGGCAAGTTTAGCTTAGATACACAGAAGAAATTCTTTGCTGTGAGGGTGGTAGACACTGGAACAGGCTGCCCAGAGAAGCTGTGCACACCTCATGCCTGGCAGTGTTGAAGGCCAGGTTGTATGAGGCTTTGAACAACTTGGTCTAGTGGAAGTTGTCCCTGCCCATGGCAGGGGGATGGAATTACATGAGCTTTAAGATCCCTTCCCAACCTAAACCATTTTATGATCCTTTGGCTAAAGTAAGTACCAACTTGCCCCGTGGCGAGTATTCTTTCCTGTGATCCAGACCGTGTGACCTGGCCACACAAATGCAAGGAAGGGGAACTGTAGATCACATTAAAGATGGCCTCAGTCAGTACTGCCTCAATATTTGTAGCCATTGATACAAACAAGTGCTGTCATAAGAAGATTTTGGTAATGCCTGTCTGTGTTTGCTCAGACACGTACTGTATTTGTCACACCTCTGGAGATAGAAATGGGACATTTAAGACTTTGGGATCCTTTCTGACTGGTACCTCAATCCTACTTCTCTGCAAACAGTGAAGCCTTTGCTGTATGAAAACAGACTACCTTCCCCCAACATAATCTGTGGTAAATGTGAAAGCAGTTTGTATTTAGCACCTGTTTGGTTTTTACAGCTGTTCTTTTTCTGAGGATCATACTGCTCCAAGTTTATATTCAAACTGAAGTGTATGACAGCTGGTACTGAGAAAGCGGAAATAAAAATACAGCACATTGTGGTGATTGTAAGCATATCAGACCTCAGATTTGCTTACTTTGACCTGTGTGTAACATGTGCATTGACAGGTTTTCAGCTGTGGTTATTTCACCAGAGGTAATGCAGCTTTTGAATAAACAGGAAGCTACAAGAATGTGAGGAGCTGGTAGAACATATCCAGTATCCTTTTTCCTCTGGCTTCCCTGTCTTTGTTAATGTGACATTATGAAAAGTTCATGTGATTCATCTGTTTCTTGTCATTGGAGGACAGAACTATAAAAAGATATGGAAGCACTCTGTAGTTGGATTTATGGCTTGGAAGAAAATTAACCTGGCATGGAAAAATTCTGATGTTTATTTAGGAGAGGATGAAATAGAAACAAGCTGGGATTCACACGTGATTCCACCTCCTGGTTTTGAGTCTTTGCATAGTGTCAGAGTTTCAAATCCAGTTTTTCTTTGGAACTTCATATAGGGACATACTACTCTTATGACAAAGGCCTTTTGCTCTTCATGAAATCAGTTACAATAACTTTGGAACCTTAGTGACTCATAAGTCTTAGTGTCTTGTGTTCTCATCACTATGACAAGTTGCACCATACTTTAAATGTAATGTCCAGTGCAGGTAGACCCTTTAGATGACTGCAAGTGTGAATATTTATTTCGAAGGCTAACAAAATTAGAGTGCTTGTGATCCTTTGTCAAGCTTCTCGGCCGCTTTTCAGTACCTTCAGCGGAAGTGATACCAGTGTGCCCCTGGTTCTGCTTTGGATGTTCAGTGCTTTTCCTTTTAGACAGATTGAAGGGAAAACTAGCTGTAACATGTTATCTGAATCTTGCTGCAGAGAATCATGCTTGGCATTTCAGATTTGTACTATTTTGGGCTGAGGTTGAGGGAAAATAGCAGTAAGAAGAGTAGGACATGACACATTTGATTTCTCTGGTTATGTCTTGGACATGACATGCCTTACTGGGCCTCTACTACTTATTGATGCCTACTTGAGTGTTTCATAAAAATGTCACTTGACCTGGAACGATTAAGACTTACTGAAGTGTCCTGCTTGGAATCTGTTTCAACTCCTGTTTCTGTAAGTCACTTCCCATGCTGGCACGGCATCATAATCGTAGTTGTTATTTTTCCACTCAGTGCCTTTAAATAGTTGATGGCCCCAGAGTACATGATTCTTCTGATCCTATGCTGAATTCAAGTTTGTACTCTTCTTTTGCTCTTAATTACACCCTTTGACTTAATCACTAGAATGAACACTGATTCCTAGTAAAGCTGAAAATTACACTTGTCTTGTAGAAGTTTCCTATGTGGGCATCCGATTTTTTATAGTAGTTCTGCGTCAAAAAGAAATACCTCAAACACGATGAAGCAATTTCAGTTTTGTTGATGTATCTGTGATGTATGTCAGAGCAAAATTTAATATGGAAGGAGTAGGAAACAGCTCCTTGAAATTGTCTTGTTGGCATCTAGCTCAAGCTGAGGAGGCTGCCAAACCTGGTAGTAAGTACAGGCTGGTGAAATTACATGGCAGTAAGAACTAAAAGTAGAACAGTGGGTCTTGAGCAGCCTGTTGATCATCACTAGGATATAAGAACATTCTTCTGCGTCTTTCCAATCTCCATACTATTGCTCTTTACTTATGTTCCTCTCTCCATTTATTTTGCACGTTTTTGAAGAACAGGGGTAATAACAAAAAGTATTACAAGCCTTTGTTTTCACAGAGGGAGTGGTCTTTTGGTCTTTGTTGGGTTTTTTGTTTGCTGGTGGTTGTTTTGGTTTTGAAATAGTTCTGAAAGGTTTTTGAAAGTGTTGTTGTAAATTTAAAGATAAAATTGGTTGCAAAGGTACTCAGTACCAAGAAGTCAGCCAGTTGCTTACTTCTTTTAAGTCAGCTAGTAAAGCATGGATTAAGGATGTATTCTTGTCTTAAAAAATATGTGGTGATGTTACCAAATATATCTATCGTGTATGAGAAAACTGACCTGCAAAGAGCAAATTCTGCGAGCTTGTCCAGGCTCTGCAGACAGCTGGCAAAGCAGCTTTGATGCTGTCAGTCCTGCATGTGGGAATGGGCAGCAGGGTTGGGGCAGGGAGCAAACTTGTGCAGACTCCAGCATGGCTGTGTCCCATGGGCTGTGTGTGCGTGAGAGTTCCCTGGGAACTATCCATCACCTTTTAAAAGCCCTGGTTGCCCTTCAGTCTTGACAGCTGTCAGCCTTTTCTTCATGTTTTTAGAAGCATTGCTCAAATGTCCTCAGGCAATGCTTCAGCTTCTGGGGTTTTCACTTCTAAAACCTTCATGGCTGTTTTGGGTTCCCCAGCCTGGTCTGCACTTGATTCAAAAAAGTTTTGATGGCATGACCCAAGAGCAATACCCTTGAAACAGCAGCATTTTCATGAGATTGCCAAACCCATCTCAGTTTGAAGACAGCTTTGGAAATAGAGATCCCCTGCAAGCTAGGCTTGCATTTCTGGTACTGGATTTGGATTTTAATGTATCACTGTCATATGATTTTTTTGAAGTTCATTATGTGTAATCTGAAATGTTGCTTAAAAGAGTTGTCTAGTCTTACAGATGCTTTGAAATCTGTAGAGCTATAGATAGATAGCTGTCATTTCCAGACATGGCAAGATTACTATAGTTCATTGTTGTCAGTAGCTATTGTGTGCAGTCAGGATGTCCTGGGGAAAGAGAGTGCGTGGTTTAAAGTTGACGTTAAGTACATCAGCATTCCAGTGGTGGTAAGCTAGAAAAAAGCTGGTGGTGTTCTACTGAATTACTAAGAGATTAGACTAACCTGTTTTGGGAGAAGTGAAAAGAAGTAAATCTGAAAAATTTGAGATTTGTTATTCCTTTTGTGATGGATCCTGAAAAGGAAGGATTTCTCTGGCATGTAAAGTGCAAAGCTTAACAAAACTCTTCCTGGGACAGGAAGGCAGAGTGAAACAGACGGCATTTCTTTAGGGAAAGGCTCTCTGTATTAATGTCTTGTTAGCTAAGTGAAAGACGTGCTCTCTCTCTGACAACACTGCGGCTAATGGATATACAAATGTTTCCATGGTAAGTGCTTTAAATGCATAGACAATTTTTGCTAATTCCTTCTAATTTTGAAGCAGTTTGTATTTCATGCTGGCTCTTAAATGATTTTTCCAGTCATTAGGGGCTGGTAATCAATAGGTCTCATTGACTGTTTTTGCTTAATGATTTGGAATCAAAGTTTAGACTTACATGCAACATTATTTATTGAAAGCCTAGGTTTTCAACTGACCTGAATTAAAAAAAAAAAAAAAGAAATCCACCGCTATTTACAAAGTTATTAAAAAAACCCAACCTTCTGTGGAGCTTTATCAAATCTCATTTCAAATGCCAGGGGCATTTTTTTTGTGTAATTACAAAGTGTAGCTGAACGAAGAGGTAGGAGAAGCTGTAATTTAGTAGTGAACTGTCAACAGAGACTGGTGATGTTATTGTAATATGCGATAACTGGTTTTTGCTGTAGGCTTATTACAGCATTATTTCATATCTGCAAGTAATTGTAAAAATCAGCTCATGAGAATATGTATTTTCTGTAACGGCTTTGTATAGAAATAGTTGTTATAAAATGTTGATCAAGTCTGTTGACATACTGTGTAAAAAGGATTGGATTTAGCTGTGTTACTTTACTGGTTAAAAACTTTTCCTTTCACAAAGGAAGTCTAATGGGGGAGCAGATTACTGTACTTTCTTTGTTACCCATTAGTATTTAGGCACCTGGCAGGAAGTTTGAATAGTTTTTGAGATTAAAGCCTGTTAATTTGCTGAGAAAATTTGTATAGAACGGGCAACATTTAAACATTATTTTATTTTCGCTACTTCTGCAAGTCATTGTATTCTATTTGTACTTGAAATGTAAGGAAGACAAATTAACCTTTTTTGTAAAAGGTGATGTGGGTTTAGTACCTGTACATGTGTCATTGCAGTACCTCTGAAATAGGTGTGAGCGTATGTGACTATAAGTCTAGAGAATTAAGAATATTGCATTGCTTAAAAAAAGTAAACCGAAAAAAAACCAACTTAAGAAACACTAATGTGAAGTTGTCATTTCTCACAATGTAACTCTGGGAAAAACTTTGCTCCAGAGGGTACAGCTTCAGCTCAAAGGAATGTATGCAGCTTTTCTACAAAAAATCCCCCAGTTACCATTGATTAAGGAGTTAAGTTGAAAACAGGCAAAAATTCTCGTGCTTTTTATCTTGTCCTTTTTCCCTCCCTCTTCTTGTTTAGTAGTTGTTAATAGAAACTCTGATGAATCATTCTTCTTGTCTCATTATTCCAGCTTGTCATGGAAGTGTTGAGTGGTTAAGTATTTGACCTCCACTTTAAACCATCTAGTTTGCCCAGAAACACTCTACTTCCTATTTGGGACCACCAATAGTTATGCTGAGTTTTTTCCCCACTTTTAACAGGAAAAACTGAGGGGCTCTTGCCAGACTATGGAGCTAATAATTGAAGTTTCTTTCAGAAGATACCACCTTT
Organism: Certhia americana; assembly: GCA_018697195.1. Taxonomy (NCBI): domain Eukaryota; kingdom Metazoa; phylum Chordata; class Aves; order Passeriformes; family Certhiidae; genus Certhia; species Certhia americana. Next base: position 18,086,424 of record CM031864.1, on the reverse strand, counting down.
GGATAGGTTTCTGCTTGCCTGTACTCAAGCCAGAAATTCTGTGTTCTGGATTGCATTTATGTGAGGGAGCATTCCCACAAACTGCTGCTTCTGTTTGGAATTCTGAAATTTCTACTCAGAAAAGAAACAGCTTTTCCAATATCTGACTGCATTTGTGAGCTGTTTTGTGGCTGTGCTGCTGCTGTGTGATTTGACTCAAGTTGGTAAATGACTGCTTTTGTTGTCCATGCATTACCAGCATTTCCACCCAAAGCTGTTCCTTAAGTGGGAAGATACAGGAAGTGCAAGAGTAATCTGATTTCATTGTGGGAAGCATCTGGATTGTGTTAATTTTTTTCCTTTAGTGTTTACTTTCTTGCTAATCTTCTTTAAAACTATGTTTTTTCAATTATTCAGAAAAGCATTATGTTGCATGTTCAGTAGGAGACTTCGTGTATAAAATTTGTCTCTAGGCATGGTAAACTTGCTTAATTGACCCTACCTCTCACCCTTGGCTTTTTTTTTTTTTTTTTTTTTGTAAGCGGTGAACTTCAAAGAAGTTAATGAAGAAAACAAGAGAGAACTCTTCAGTGAAATATTTTCTTCCATTGAAACATTGGCATTCACCTTTGGAAACGTGTAAGTTGGAATCCAGAAGGAGTTTTTAAAGAACTCAGTGGAGCTGAATCAAATTAAGACACAACAATAACAAAAGCTGTAGTTATTTTTTGGACCACTATTTTCTGATAAAGTAATTTAAGTTAGCTACCTCGAGAACAATTTCACTGATTTGGGTCTTTTGTCATTTTGGTTTTTTCTTAATAAGGAAATCTAGAATGGTGTAGAAATTGCAGAGAATATAAGATGACTACTAAAAATGGTTTGCAGAACTTTTAAAGGACTTAGTAACATCTGAATTTTTTAGTTCAGTGATACAGAATTGCTTGGTGAAGTAAAGTAATGAAGTAACACAATTCTTTGTTTTTCTGGCAGTGTTTCAGACTTCCTTATGGGAGATGTAGACAATGGCTCGTCATTGGGACTTCCTGTATCTCGGAGAAGTCGGGTAGGCTAAACACGTTCTCTTGGAGTGTAAAATGGTATCTGTTAAAGGAGACTTCAGTTCCACTGAAACTCTCTGCATCTTGGGGCTGGGACACTTGGACTCATCTGAGTTTTAAAACAAGATTCAACCCAGGGAAAACGTGTATTCAAGATTTCAAATACTTGAAGGTATTCTCGATTCTAAATTACAGCAATGACTTGACAGGGCTACCTGCTGTCATGACTTTTGAGATTTTTAAATTGGTTAAGTGAAAATAAATGGGGAAAAGTAAGATACTTGAATGATTGCTTGATGAAGTAGTTAGACTGTTACCTGTTAAAACCTGAAAACCAAAGAGGGTTAATGACTTCATTTTGGCTTTTAAAGACTCTTATTCATGACAAAATGACATTTTCTTCTTTCCAAGCCCACTTTGGCTGTAGCTGTTTCAGCAACAATTCATTAAAAGAATTGTAAACTTACAGGTAGCCAAAGAAAAACACCAAGGTTATAAACTTCCCTTTAAACACTCTGAAGGCATGATTGAAAAATGCTCAGTACCAAATCCTATTTTGATTTTTTGAGTATTGAGAAGCAGACTTTCAGGTAAATCAAATAAATTTAGGAGTTACATGCAAGGAAGATACAATTGATAATTAGTGGGTATTACAAGCTAAGTTATAGCTTAATGTTAAAAATGTTAGATTTTGAATTTTTTTTAAAAGGTCTTGTTGAAACATACTTAAGACTTAGCATTTCTTCACACAGGCTTGCATGCAGCAAGCCATGCAGCTACATCTGAGTAGTCTTTTCAGACTTTCACTGTGTTTGATAATCCATCTTTCTCATGTGTGTTACCACACAAATTCTACTTCTGTAGCTACTGCAAAACTTAGCTTCATAAACAGTATGGAGGAAAAGTAGGCTACTCAGAAAACTGGTTCCAGCAAACTTCAAATTAGGTCACTGATAAAAAGTATAAAATAAAATAGCACAGAACCCAGCGTCTCATGTAAATTTAATGAGATTATTTGAAGAAGTACTGGTTCATCTAATTGGTTCACCAGCAGAAGGAAGGTGCTGAATTTGCCAACATTTTAATCTTGAAATGGATTTGCATTGCAAAAATATGTACTTGTGGAAAAAAATGGTCTTAAATATTTTATTGTGAAGTGCATAATTATCTAAAAGATTACCCTTCTGAATATAGGGGTGAGGGGAAGTCCTAGGGGAAATTTGAATATAGTGAAATGAAGAGGGAATTCCATTTTAGATGCTTCAGAAATCATCAGCTTATTGTATTTAAAACCTTGCTTTTGTATCTCATGCTTTTCCTAATGTGGAGGTGAACAATTATATATTTTGGAGCAGGTAGGGTAACATAGTTCAGTTTCTTGGAAATCTGTCTCAAGTGCATTTTCATTTAGGCATATAAATACACATCTAACAGGTGAATCATTTCACTTTGATTTACAATTCAGAGAAATTTGGAGGCCATCTAGGAGTTGAGTGTTAAGAGGAGTTAAACACAAAATATTTAATAGCTATTTAAATTTTTCTGTAGATTTGTGTTCAGTGATCATAGCAGTTAGCTGTATTTTAAACAGAGCATAACATTTTGGTGGAATTTAACATGTAAATACTTTGAGAGTTGATTAGGAAGAAATATTTTAATTGCCTCTTTAGTTAGGGACCTCCCTAATTAAGCTGATGGGATGGCTCCAAGGAGGGGGGTGGGCAGCACTGATCTTGCTTCTCTTGACTGCAGGGGAGTCTACATTCTTTACTTAAGGCATTCCACTTGGAAGCTTAAGTTAAATGATATGTATACCCCCTCTTAGCAAATGTAATTGTTCTCATTTTAGCTCTTGTAGTTCAACCAGATGTACAAGGTGGAAGCAAAGACATTTTTTAATTAAAAACAAAAGCACTTTAAAATATACTGGAAGAGACCAGACAGACATGTCTGACCTTTCATTACTCAACAAGCTATTTGAATGCTATTTGATGCTGTGCAGATCTGAGAACGTAATAAAGAGGAAGGTTAAAATTTTCAAAGTGTGTGAAGAGATTTGCTTGTGTTAGGGTGAGAGTTTGGGGTAATGAGGGGGAAAAAAAAGGCAGAAGAGACTGGTTGAAGTTGGAAATGAAAGTCAGGCTTTTAATTTTTGCTAGGACTACTGGGATTAGTCATTTCGTTGCTTGATGAGGTCAAGCTGTATGGATCACATTCTGATATTAAGTTGTAGGACATAGATAAAAGCATTTGTTCATGCTTTCTTCTAAAATTTGGTATTACATTATTTGCCGTGAGTGAATGTGAAAGAATGAGTGACCTTTGATTAGCTGCCTTGACTAGTGTGTCTGGTTTACAAGAAAGGAGTGAACAGTTTTCAGGACTGCAATGATTTAGGTCTTACAGAAATGGGAAATAATTTTTAGGACCAGAACTTAAAAGTGCATAAAGTTATAATAATTAGAAAACCCTCATACATTATATTTTTTTCTCCTCTAACAACTTCTAAATCTACTTGAAGAGATTTTATATCTCTTATTTATGTCTTATATAAAATCTAAATTAAATCTAGGAATGTTGTCTACTTGAAGCTTTCTCTGCAGCCAAATATTGATACATTGCTAAATTAATATTTTATGGTTTTGTACCTGTTAAGCTGGGGACAGCTTTTGATAGATTTCCCACCTATTTTGGAAAAGCCCTTCCGTTTTGATAAAACACTCTTGTATTAGACAGCCACTGTAATATTATTTCACTTTCTTAGGAATGAATTTTTAAGGTCTTTAGGCTCTAGTGTTTGATGTCATTGATGATTAATACCTTGCATGTTTTGGTCTATGGAAAAGGTGCTTTTGCTGTGAAGTAAACAATGATTCTTGAGAGATTTTTGTGTGATTTATCATCAGTTTTTATTTACATTAAAATACCCCAAAACAAACCAAAATACCAAAATAAAATACCAAAAAACAAACCAAAACTACTTTTATCATTGACAACTGTGCTCCATTTTAGTGAATGTCTGAAAATAAACCAGGGCTAAAGTCTAAATGGAAACAAGCTGTTCTTGCAAAGCTTGAGGGCACTTAGCAGCTATTTCTTAGCCTTTGTTTTCTGTCTGCTTTATGCTTCAAAGTTTTCAAAAGTAGCTTATCCATTTAAAATTATGTAGGGTTTGATGACTCTTTTGGTTTGACTTTTAAGGGGTAGTTACTACAAAGTAAACTTATTCATTTAAATTTGTTGAGCAGTCAGGTCTACAGCTATGTCTTACAAATAATTCAACTTGCACAATTAAAGGGGTAGCAAAATGCAGTGAGGACAAAGGTAGGGATGACATGATGTGCTAAATTCCTTTTATTATTGGATTACATTCTGTCAGGTTGTACTGATTGTCAGGGCTTCATTAGCAAGTGTTACTAGTCACTTGTTTGCCTACAGTGCACCACCTGCAAGTAATTTACAAAAAATCTTAACTTGATTCCCTTGAGCAAGAAATACAGGATTGTAGTGGCTTGTAGATTGGGGTCTGTTTTATGTATCTGGCATTAGGTCTGTGTGAAGAGGTTTTTAAAAGATAGGTAGGGATTTAAGAAAAGCTGGAGCTCGCTTAATTGTTTAACAAATCTGGTTGATATTTAACTCTTTCATCACAGACTGTCAAGACTGTTGATGGAAAGATATATAATAATTCCTTGCTATTTATTCTTTCTCATTTGACAGCAGTGGGAGTTTAAAAGATGTTGTGCCTTAGATGAAAGGGAGTGATGGTGCAGTTTGCTTTATCTACAAGGAAATAAAGAGGCAGATAATGCCATTTATGTTGTTACCTTTCAGTTCCAGTGAGAGATTTTCTTTGCTAACTTAATGTTTTATTTCTTGTGCACCAGTCTTTTGAGAATCTTTCTGTGGAGTCTGGGGGTTCACTGCATGAAAGGGATGATATTCAAGGTAGGTCATTCATTTAACATTGATAAACACCATTTTGTAATCTGTGGGGGTTTTTCTTCTAAAAATGTTCTAAATTAGTTGCTTGGTCACTTTTTTACACCTATGCTGCCTTTACATCTTCACTGTGGAAAAAAAAAAAGTTATTGCAAAGGTTTCATTCTTTCGTAAATAACCAAGGCAGGTTGGTTTTTTTTTTTTTTTTTGGAGGGGGAGAACTTAGGCCTGAAGCACCTTCTGTGTGTTGTCATACGATTGGTGTTTTGTTGGGTCACTTTCTTGAAGAAAGTTACGCTGACCATATGACTACTCCAGATAAAATACGATGACCCTTTAATTTGTTCTAAAGCCTCTGTCAGTCCTGTTTAGAGTCAACTAGCATTAAAGACCACTCAAGATCAGAGCTGCTTAAGCATTCACAGTTGGCTAATACTGGCTTTGCTCTCAGTGTGTGGTCATGTCTAAAAATCACTTCTTTGTGTTGGGTGCTTTATTTGCAGGACATCTTCGAGCAGAGGAGGTTGATAGCATGCTCCTGAGAAATGACAGTGGAATTGAGTCAGCTCTGTCCTATGCTAAAACATGGTCAAAATATACCAAGGATGTAGTCGCATGGGTAGAAAAAAAGCTTAGCTTGGGTGAGTGGCTCTTTCTGGCATTTAATCAGCTTTGTCATGATGAAATTAAATCTGTTGTCAGGCCTCTGTGCTGCAGACTGTCAATAATGTGATTTCTAAATTAGTAGCTGTTCCGCTGAAGCGGACAGAGCTATCGTGCATTTCCTATCATTAAAGTCCTGTAACAAAGTGAAGGTGGTCCCCTCTGTAGTCTGTTTGTTAAAGGAAGACTGTAAAAAGCATTTAGCATGTGGTATAACAGTTGTCTTATAATGTAAACAGTAACTGTGAAATTTTTTTACAGAAGTGGAGTGTGCTAAAAACTTAGCAAAAATGGCTGAAACTGCTAAAGCTGTTGTTGGACACCAGGTGAGTATACCTTAGGGGCTTTATCTTAATCTTAAATCTTTATTGGATGGCTTGCCCAGGAGTAAAACTGATATTGAAGAATGGATTTTTAAGCTGATACAGAATTGATTTATAAGATAAAGCAGTGATTAAAAGATCTTAATTTTACTTTTTTCCATTTGTAATGGAAATTTGTATCTATAATATTATTGTGAATATGCAGATCCACAATTTTCTTTTTTTCTGACTATAATCTTGTATGCTTTGTGATTTGGACTTGTAGACTTTTTTCCTAGGAAAATGAATCACAGATGAGAAATTACTAATTTTCTACATTCATACCTAACATTCATGAAAATCTAGTTCAGTTACACAGACATTTAGAATGTCATTACACCTCTGTCTTACCTAGAACATCAATATGTTTTGTGTAATTTTAGGATTATATGCCATTCCAGTCAATATTCATTAATGCTTTTCAAAACGATATCGAGAACAGTCAACTTTGGCAACAAACAGCTGCTGCTCTCCAGTCTAACAAATTTGTGCAGGTACGCTTAAAGAAAAAGACAAAATATATATAATTTTGTAGAATATTTAAAAGAACAAACTTCCAGCCTACATGTCTTTATTGTACTCCATTAATGTTTCCTATCTAGCCTCTTCTTGGAAGGAAAAATGAGTTGGATAGACAAAGGAAAGATATCAAGGAACTTTGGCAGCGAGAACAGAAAAAAATGGTTGGTAATTCTTTCATATCTAATGATTCAGTCTAGAATTCTTCAGAAGGGTGAAATTTTCGAACTAGCCTGTTATGCACTTGTATTCACACAGAGTCTCTAGGGCTTAGTGGAACTAGATGTAACTGTCCATTTCATGGCAATCTGGCATTTGTAACAGGTTATCTTTCAATGACTATGTACTTGGTGCTGCAGCATACAGACCTGTGCATAAATCTCTTTAAAAATCACATTAAATAACTGAAAAATTAATGGGTTTTTTTCTGCTTTTTCTTCTGCTGCATTCTGCAGCAAGAGCTGGAAGGTGCTCTCAGAAAAGCCAAGTTGCTGTATACACAGCGTCAGGATGAGTATGAAAAGGCAAAATCCTGTACTGCTCGTGCTGAGGAGGAACATCTTAGCTCAAGTGGAAACTTTGTGAAAGATTTCAGCAAGCAACTGGAAAAAAAACGAAGGCTTGAAGAGGAAGCTCTTCAAAAGGTAAAAAGGTTTTGTTCCTTGCTTTTAAAGTTAAGGCCATACTGGTTTAATTCATGCTTTCCCAAGGTGGGTATTTCAGTAAGTTGAGTTCACATTTTTGATTTTAATCATTCTATGCTCCTTTGGGTTTTTATCTTAAAAGGCAATCTCAAATACAAGCATATTGAATGGAGTTTTTTCTTGCTTCTAGTATCAAGGCCTTTATACTTCACCTCAACTCTTTATACTTGTGTTTTCTTTAGGCCGAAGAAGCCAATGAACACTATAAAGCAAGCATGGCAGAGGTTGAAGAAAAAAGAAATTATTTGGAAAACTTTAAAAGTGATGTTTTAACACAGCTTCGGGAGCTTATTTACCAGTGTGATCTTACTCTTAAAGCTGTAAGCATGGTTTTTAAAATACATTTTAAAATACATTTTGTGCAGATATTTATATATTGTTAAAACTAAGAGAAAGCCCCATTTTAAATAGAAAGCTTTCAAAGGACAGATGTAGTGCCAATAGAAAAAGAATGAAAACTTTAAATCTATTTGTGTTGTCTTTCTGGTAGGAGTTAAAAAAAATACGTGGGGAGTTTTGAACATTTCTGTTTCATGAACTGTTGCCTTGCTAGCACCCTGACTACACAATCCTTATAAATTTTTTTCAAAGTTTTGATGACAGTAGTGTTCCTCTGTTGCTAAGAGGACAGCTTTCTTTGCTTTGATTAGTGCACTAGCAAAGATGTTTAGATCAAGCCCAAAATGGACAACACTTCAGCCTTGATGGTGGTCTCAGTTGCTGCAGGATCCATTGTGACTACTAGAATGTACTAATTTATTGGTGTAATAGGGAAGTGACGGTCAAAACTGCATATGACATGCACAGTTTAAAAAAAAAAAACTTGAAGAATGTAAAAACTCACTATGTCAAGAGATGTTTGGGGTTTCTGTTTGTTGTTTTGTTTGTTTAGATGAGACAATGAAAATTTAGTGCTGGGGTGGGGAGGGAAAATAAAATATCAGACTTAAACCTGCTCCACAAGTAACCCTAAAACCAGCCCATAAGAACAGTAGAAAGTATAGACAGACTTGTCAGTTCAAGTACATGTAAATTGCAGACTACTTTGCAACCCAAAAGCTGACGAAGCAGTTATGCAGTGTCCCCCTTTTCTGGTCTCTGGCATGTGATAAAATCTTTTAGAAGTGTCAGGTAATTTAATGAAGAAAGTGTTCAGTTAATCTGTCTACTGGGACGGAGTTTTGTCCATTTCACGTTTCAAGACAATACAGAGCTCACCTGGATTTGGAAAATTCCAACTACTTCATCATTGTAGCGATGACTAATATTAACTCCAGAACCTGAAAAAAGCCTTTTTGATAGCAAAAGCCCTTGTTGTTGATCTTGATCAGCCCAAAGTGAGAAGCAATTGGAATTGCCTTTGCTAGTGGGAGGATTCAATAACCCAGAGAGGAGAGAAATGCTCATGTCTCTATTACAAATGAAGCTTGTCCAAGTCTCCTGAAAGTCAACTGTACAAAGTAATACGTTACTATTTTCCAGAAGTTTTCTAGACTTACTGTTTAAATAATCTTCTGTTAGGGTATTAATTTGGGTTGAGCAAAGGGTAAGTGAAATATTTAGTAAATGATCTACAAATAATGAAAATCTTTTTCTTCCAACAGGCAACAGTTAACCTATTCCAGCTGCAGCATGCTCAGGTTGTATCTCTGCCAGTTAACTGCCAGTCCCTCTGTGAGAGTGCTAAACTCTATGACCCTGGTCAGCAGTATTCAGAGTTTGTGAAAAGTTTGCCAAAGGATGGAGTTCCTGTTGAATCAGGTTGTTTTGAAACCCAGAGTTCCCAGGTTGATGGGTAAGTGCCAAAGTACAGGTGGCAACTGCTTGCTTTAGAATGCAACACTTAGGCACATGTGTTTAACAATAAAACAATATTTTTGGCAGAACTAAAGGAATCCTGATGTTTTGCCATGCTTTACTATTCTTTGTCTCATCTTTTAGATGGTAGAGTATATATATAAAAAATGTTGACATTAAAGTCTGCCTCTGAATTCTAAGGCAGAATGTCATTTCATGCAATAGAACTTGCTAAAACATTGACAATTGTTGTGCAAGACTTGGCTTTTTACTGTTTTAATGTAGATACTGGTTAATATGGAAAAAAAGTAAATTTTGGACTTGGTGGTGTTGTGTGGCAGTAGTACTTGATAATCAGTTTAGAAAGTCCAAAGAGGTAGATTTCCTCTTCTACAGACCTTGCTGCTACATACAGTAGCTTCTTTCATACTGTTTACATTTGGCAGGTTTTAGCAGGAAGTGTTTCTCAATTTGTTTCATGCTATGTGCCTAAAAAAAGCTCAGTCCATTTGTAGGGACGTGTTGCACTTAATTATTTTTTCCAACCTGTACGAAATAGAAGGTTTTATTGTTAAACTGTGAAAGATCCAGCTAATGTGGAATAAAAGACTTCAAGACAAAGACAACTCCTTGTGTCAGCATGCCAAATGCTTTTCCACCTTTAATTTGTTGTAAAATTGTCATCTTGGCACTAAAGCACCAGCATATCCATTTCAATCTGAGTGTTTCACAGTTCTACAGGAAAGCGTCGTCATCGTTTTTCAAAAGGAAACTAAATACAAAAAACCAAATGCTTGAGTCAGACTTCTACCAACAAAAGGCAGGAAATTCAAAGTTAAAGCTGAGATTCTTAATTCTTGTCTGTAAATTTCCTGCCTTTTAAGACTGATTTAGGCTATACTCATAAACTTTGACTTCGGGGGATTTAACTATGTAGCTCCCTGAGAAATCGATGAGTATGAAATTTCCAGCACTTTGTGTGCTCTCCCAGCTGTTTACTGCCTGACATTAATAGGAGCGTGTTTTTTCTCCTCTCTACCCACCATTTTCTTTGTCACAGCCTTGTGATTCTTCATGTACTTGATCATTTTTATTGTTTCAGTCTGCATTAATTTAAGGGACTGTTCCTTGAACAAATGCAAATTGAATCTTTTTCAGTCTGTGTTTCCCTTAAGCTTGATAGGGTAGAACTGATTAAGGAACAGCTTCCTGACTGCTCAACTTGGCTAGCAGGCCATTTTGTCCCCAGGGTGCTTCAGCATTTTACATTAATTACTGTTAGCATTAGTCTATTCTTACAGTGGGACTGGATTTTCAAAAAGGATTGACACTGGCACCTTCAGCACATTGTCTGTTCACAGTATGTGAACATATATGAGTTTATAGGTGGATGGTCCTCATGGCTGGCCTATCTTTTGGAGGGGAAAACATAATCAGAATACAATGGCTTCTGATTATTTTTATCTTCAGATGAACTGATAGACTGTTTTTTCAGTCTGCAAGATAATGTTTATAATACATGAAGACATGTGGAAAAGCTGATTTGCTCTGGGTGGAGAGAAAACAGTGGGAAATCTCACATACTTAATTGAAAATAAATGTCCACTCTGCCTTTATCATTTTTATTTTTTAATTTTGGAATTAAATTTAATTATGAGAATGACATGTCAAAAATGTATGTTCATGAATAGTAATTATAGGCAGCATTTTTAGTGCCCTGGGATTAAAAATATGCATTACTTTTCATTAAATTCTGTCTTACTCATTCTTCAAATTACTTTTCTTTCGGAAGGGTTTTTAATAAACAATCAACAAACAGCGTCCATACATCCCGTGGTAACTTATCTCAGTGTTCAGGAGATTTTCCTGCTCAGACATTAGATGATGTGGGAAGCCCAGTTTATCATCGTTCACAAAAGGTTAGAGAGAAGAGATCTTCCAGCAACACAGATATTCAAGGTAGTTCTTCTATATTTCTTTTGGAGATCAGTCTCTAAATAAATAAATTTTAAAAATAAAAAAATGCTTGGTGTTGCAGTCAGAAATGTAACACTGAAGGGTTAAAAAATGGTAATATAAAGTTCAAAGCCTATAAAGCATTATGCACTTGAGCATAATAAGGAGAAATGGAAAACTGCCTGATCCTAGATCCTTTGAAAGAAAGGTGAGAGTATTTGCTGTTTGAATTGTATCAAACTCAGTGGATTAAACTCTTTCAATTAGCTCTAGCAATTGCAAATCCATTGGTTTTGTAAATTCTGTGTTGATTGCAGGTCGTCTGCAAAAGCACAGTTGTCCAGTTTCTGAAATGAATTTTCTTAGCTCATGAAGCTTTTACAGGAGTATATACCCTGGGTTTTTTTTCACTATATTGCATGTTCCTGTAACTTGTGCAAATTTTCCTGTTTTAAATATACTCATAGTTAGTTTCAATTTTAAGAAAAGGTAAATTTTGACGCTTGGAATTAGTGGACTTTCTTTTCAAAAGCAGTGCGAGGGCCACCACCGCTCAGATCATGGTCAGTTGGCAACCAGAGTGGAGGAATGTGCAGTGACTCTGAAAGTGCAGGGGGAAGCAGTGAGTCCAGATCCATGGATTCTCCATCTGCCAGCCCAGGTACAGCTACTTATCTGAACTCTTTTTCCCTGCACTGTTTCACATTAGTGAAGACATCATTGTTAAATAAGCATTGAGCAGAGCATGTAATGAAAAATGAACAGTTGGGTGAGGCTGATACTTACAGCTTCCTGAAAATATTTCTCATCTGCTAGGGGATTTTAAAAGACGACTTCCCCGAACGCCTTCCACTGGGACTATGTCATCTGCAGATGATCTTGATGAAAGGGAACCACCATCTCCTTCAGACTGTGGTAATGTTGTTTCTGTACCTGAAATCCCTAGAAGATGCTTTTTGTTACAGTGTAGCTTTTCTTTTTAATATTCTTAAGTACTTTAACAAGGTGTGATTGCTAGCAGCATTGTTTTTCAATGCAAAATGCATCCACTTGAGGTTGAGAGAAGAATAATGTTCAAGTCATTTTAAATGAAGTGGTGCAGAATTGTCTTTGTATGTTTAGGTTACTGTATGGGCAATCGTAGAACATTTCTAGTGTCTTCACCCTCTTGAGGTAAAGCAAATGGTCCACTAATCATTCCCTCCACACGTTTGCATTTAAATTTAGCTCCATGGCACTGAGTTGTGCAAGATCACTTCTAAACTTTGACGTGAAATGCGCCAATACATGCAGTTGTTAAGTGGTGCAGAATTGGAAAAAAGTGGATCCAAATGTTTAGGGTAATAACTTAGATTTTCACCTTTTCAGCTAAGATAAATGAGCATAGTAATGTCTGTCCCAGATTTGACCAGGCCACTTCTAATTTTCAAATTCATTTTGACTGTATAGCAACAATGTTGCCACAGGCATTGAAACCTGAATAACTATGTCTGCAGTACTTACAAACTAATTTTGAGATATTTACGGCACTTGCTCAGTAAAGCCCTTTGGAAATTCTTTACTTAGTCCTTATTTCCTAAACGTGTACTTTGCCTTCTAGGAATGAACCTGTGGTAAACAGTATTAATTCAGATCTAGACTTAAAGCATGTTAATGAATGCAAGCTTTCACTTGGAGTGGTATTGTTTAATTAATGCTTGTGCATTTAGGAAGCTTTCGGGGCAATTAACTGAATGTTCTAATTTTAAGTTATCTGTAAAACAAAGGGGTTTGGTTCACAGAGTTGTTGATAGCATTTTAAGTAAATTTGAACAGAAAAAGCTGCATTTTTTATTTTAGAATACTCTAGAAAAGATTTTAATGTTGTTACAGGAAACTCGGAATCAGTGATTTTTTTTTTCTATATTATTAATTATTTTATTACTTTTAATATTTTTAATTTTTACTTATGTATTTCTTTATTCCACCATGAGTGTGTGTTAATTCTTCCTCATGGCAAAATATTCGGTTTTTTAAAGTATTTCAGAAGCACTACAGGCTAAAACAAGCAATCTTTCATCTTCTAGTACAGGATTTCGAAATGCATAAAATTAAACTTCCATGAATTGTTGCCTGAGATGCAGGGCAGTTGGAATTAAATGTCCTAATATTTGCACATTGTCGCAATACAGGAGAAAGTAGAATACTTAAAAAAGGCAAAAATTATTGTTTGATAATTAGTATCTGTTAAGTAAACTGCAACATAGTTTTACCTCCTTGTGATTGAAATGTTTTTGATTACTTTGATAGTTGCCATTACTTACAGACCTGTGCTCTGCAGCACAATTCTAAAAAACCAGAGTAACTACCACCCCAGTAGTAGATATCAAAATGACTATAACAGGGAAATTCTCTTCAGGTTTAAATGATCTCACATCTGAAACTGCAAATTCTCCAGGACCTTTTAGAAATGCTAATATGTCCAAAGCAGCACAAACACACAAACTACGGAAGCTGAGAGCTCCATCTAAATGCAGAGAATGTGACGGCTTAGTGGTATTTCACGGAGCTGAATGTGAGGAGGTAAGTTGAAAATTAGTTTTAATTGCTGCTTGGGATTTATGTAAAGTTGGGAGTTTCAGAAACTTCAGTTATGTTTCTATATAAAAACTGGAGTTTGTGGCTCATATAATCACCATGAAGTTAAAGCAGAGGCACACCATACTAACAGATTTTTTTGTTTTGCTTACATATGGGGAGACAAACAGCAGAAATATTTATGTTGTCAGATTGTATGAAGCCATGTGCTTTTTTGTTTCTTCCCCTGTAGTGTTCACTTGCGTGCCATAAAAAATGTTTAGAGACTTTAGCTATTCAATGTGGGCACAAAAAACTTCATGGAAGGCTTCACTTATTTGGAGTGGAATTTGCCCAAGCTGCTAAAAATGTTCCTGATGGCATTCCTTTCATCATCAAAAAGTGTACATCAGAAATTGAAAGCAGAGCACTGAATGTCAAGGTATGCTCAAGTTTGTTCATACTTAAGTTTGACACAATCTTTAAAAAAAAATTCTCTGAAGATTTTAATGCTGTCACTATCATCTATGTTTTATAACTTCCATTCAAATTGAAACAGAGTTGTGCTGATCTTTTAATTTTAGGGCATCTATCGTGTGAATGGAGCCAAATCAAGGGTTGAAAAGCTTTGTCAAGCTTTTGAAAATGGAAAGGATTTGGTTGAGCTCTCAGAACTCTATGCGCATGATATCAGCAATGTTCTCAAGCTGTATCTCCGCCAGGTATGGAATTGAGAAGTCATATGGAAAACCAAAGTGCTGAAGCATGTTTCTTCAGTACAGTACAAAACAACCACCCCTCTTCTGCAGTCCTACAGCAGCAGATTAAACAAGTGCCTTGTCTAACTGCAATGGCCTCTTTATTTACACACAGAGCCTGTGACAAGGGCTGGGAAAACTGCTGGGATTATAATACTTATTCCATGTGGCTATTATGGCTTTTTTTAGCACCATATGCATAACAAGCTTTTGTTTGTCTACTTAGAGTTTAATTTCTAAAACCTTTCTGATTAGTGAATTTGCCTGTGTTATGTGTTTAAAAGATTCCCATGTACTTGCCTCTACATGCAGATATGTTGATACATTGCTGTTAATACCTGCTAACAAAAATTTAATGAAAACACGCATAGTAGTCATGATGTGTTCACTATGGAGGGGATTTTCCATCTTTTTCTTCTAAAATAGAGCTTCAAAGCTTCATGATTGAGTTTTCTAAAACAGTATCAATATGTATGTGAAAAAATTAAACTTGTATGTTGCCTGGTGAAATTACTGAGTCACTCTGAAAACTTGTTAACCCTGAAAGCAATAATCCTTAGCTGCATGGTCCTGTCTTCTTCTTCATGCTGACTGTCAAAGATGAGCATTCCAATCCTATGATCATCACCATTAAGTGATTCTGAAAAGAGCGCTCTTTTTTTTTTTGAAATCTTATTATTTTAATAAATTGTGATAAATGCTGGGTCCTGGAGCTATTGTAGGGAAAGGGTTAGCAAATGATTTCTGGAAAAAGGTGTAGGAAGGAGTTTTTTGTTAGCTGGGATTTGGTGTGAAGAAATGGGGGATTGAGCTAATGAACAAGGACTAAGCAATGTCATCATCTAAGAAAAGATGATAGATCAGAAAAAGTTGAAGAAAAACAGGAAGGAAACAGTTAAAATTCAGGTTTGAGTATGCTTCTGAAATGTTCAAATTTCTTCAGCTACCAGAGCCCTTGATTTTGTTTCGGCTTTACAATGAGTTCATTGGACTTGCAAAAGAAAGTCAGAACGCTAATGAGGAGTTGGATGCTAAACAAGGTAGCCCCAAAGCAAAGACAAGACAGTCACTCTGTATTGAACTGAATAGGATCATCATTAAAATAAAAGATCTTCTGAAACAACTGCCTGTACCAAACTATAACACTCTTCAGTACCTTATTGGACACCTTCACAGGTAAGAAAATACTTTAAACGCAAACTGATGTTGAAAACTTAACTGCTACATGATGCATGCTAGGAATCTCTTGTACCTTTTTGATGGCAGTTTAGGAAGAAGTCTCATATTCATACCTTTGAAGACACTGTTCTGTTGCTGGAGTTTTTTCCATGTAATGAATTCCCAAGTGAGAGAAGAATATGGAAGGGATATAACGCAGGGAAATCCTTGGCCTCCATTATTTTTTATTATCTGCTAACCTTGGGTTCAGTAGTAATTAGTGTCACATGCAGGGATCTAAATATGATTTAAATTGTGATTGAACAAAGATAGGGCAGGGATTTGGTGGCTATTAACAGAAAATTGAAACTTGTATGATGTCTCTTAATAACCATTCTTCAGTCACATTTCACTTCCTTGTCCTCCAAATGGTGGTTTGTATGATGATGTGCTAAACTGATGATTATCTATAAAAATGGGCAATATTGGGCTTATAGCTATGTTATTGCTTAGAATGAGAGACATCCTTTTCTGCAGCCCCAGAAATTCCAAATAGCCATAAATGACTTATACAAACAGGACATAATGCCCTGTGTGGGAAGTTCAAGCCACTGCTAAATGTGTTCTGCACTGAAGATTCTGCCTGCCTGCCAAACCCACTTTCAGTTTTTTATTGTCTCTTCTTGTCTTTAGACATAATATTTTAATATCAAAAGTATTTCTGAAGTAATAAAATCCTCTAACACTTGAGGGTTTCTTTTGTGCAGAGTTACAGAACAATGTGATGAAAATAAAATGTCAGCCAGCAACCTTGGCATAATATTTGGCCCAACTCTGATCAGACCACGTCAAACCGATGCTACAGTTTCGTTGTCATCGCTTGTGGACTACCCTTATCAGGCCCGGGTAGTGGAGCTGCTCATAACATACTATGAAAAGATATTTGATGTCTCATTGAAACCACTTCTGAGCACTTGTCATTCTGAAGAAACAGCTGTTACAGTCAGAGTTGCTTTATCAGCAGATGAGAGGGAGACACAGCAGCAGAGGAAATCACTTGTTGCTGTGAAGGAAGTGAGTGACTCTTGCTAACAATGTTACCTGTGCCATATTAACTTCTGTGTTAAGTGCTGGAGCATTCCAGAGCACATTTCTAATAAATCGGGGGGGGGGGGGGGGGAGTTATAAGGTTTAAAAAAATATTGTGGGGTTTTTTCCCTTTTCTGTTGAAGTTCTCATTTACTTCTGCTCTGACTATTGTTAGCAGGGTATTCAAATAGTTCCAAGTGAAAGAGCTTCAGAAACAGCTGCACTCTTTTTGGAATTGAAGAATAGCAAGAATACAAAAGAAGAAGCAGATACATCTGTAACTGGTTAGTATGCTGTTAACTCTGGATGTGGGTGAATAAGGAGCTCCTAGATGCATTAGATTATAGTGCATGTAGCTCTGCAGTATAGGCTGAAGCAAGTGATAGAATCTGACCATCACTGTTTGATATACTCTTCGTTTTTGTAAGAAGAACAGAGAATTAAATTTTTCTAAAGGCTTTTAAGAAATCTGTGTTTATGGAATCAGAGCTTAAAATATTTGGTAAGAGAATATAACAGTGATTTGGTTTCTCCCTTTTTTTTAAAGAAAACACACAAAACAAGGCCATAATTACGCTGTGACTGTTGATTGCTGAAATACACTACAATGCTGTAAACTAATACCCAGCAATTTATTTATTTTGACCATTGTTCCCCCAAAATGTGTACCATTGCCACTCCCTGGAACTAAACTAGAAGGCTTTGGAAAGAGTAATTGTCTGGCAGAATTATCAGAGCATTTTGAGTATCAGTATTTTTGCTTAAAAAACCCGAGGTTTGCTAATCGAATTCTAGCTACGAACTTTTTTGTTTATCTGCCTATGCTACTACAGGGGTTTGGTTTAATGTAGGAATGATTTCAAATGCTTCATTTAGGAGTAATCTTCCCTTTTAATTGTACTGATTTTCATCTGATGTTACCAGTTCAGTCATGTCCTGTACATCAACAGTGTGACATCTTGAAACATTCTAAAACTAAAAATATTCAGGAATGGAAAAGCATCAGCCAAAAGTCAAGTGTCTCTGTTTTCTCTTTGGTTACAGCTGTACAGTATGTGTTTTACTGCTAGTGAAATGCTGACATTTGGTTAGAATAGGCCATTGCTAGTATGTATGCAAACTATCCCTAAAAACTGTTACCCTGTTAAAATACTAAGTAGTAAGGGGTCATTGAAGTCTTGCTGATTTCTCTTGGTGAAAAGACCCAGTCACATCTATTTGTGTGTTTCTAGGTGATGCTGTGAGTCCAGCTTCAGAGAAAGACAATGATCCATTCATTTCTCTAGGTGAAGACCCCTGTAAAATGAACTTACTTCCTGTAAAACCCAACCGTCAGATTGCCAAAGTTCCATTGCGGGCTCCAAGGACAAAAGCAGCATCTCGCCCTGTCAGCCTGCCTGTAGACCGAATACTTCCTCCATCTGTTTTGAATGAAAGAAATTCACGAAATGCAGGGGCAGTAAGTTCAGAGAAGCTGGGCAGAAGCCCTACTATTGAAGAAGTCTCAGAGGTGAAGGCACTCCCTGCTGTTGATACCTGCTGCAGACTTCCTTGTTACGACACCCAGATGCTGCGAAAAACTTGGGACAAGCAGTACAAACAGTATGATATCACAGCAAGGACAGCAATGATCGTGACTAATGTGCCCCAGGAGATCCGAGCACTGGAGAGTGGAACTGCAGGTGCTTTGGCATCATCATGCAGCCTTGGCAGCAATTCAGCTAATGCCATTCTTCCTAATAAGCCATATTCTGTTGTTGGGTCAGGAAGGACAGCAGCAGAAGAGAATGGCCCTGATGTTAATCCTCTTGCTGCCTTTAGGGTACCAAGAACATTGCAACCACCGCCAGGGACATTTTATAAACCGCCCTCTAACAAATCAAAAGAAAATGGAGATGGTTCTTCTGCTAAAGCTTGTGCACCAGCCAGTGCTAGCTCTATGCTGCCCCAGGATAATACTGTGAAACTGGCTAGGAACTCTGCACTTCCATCAGGTGATGCTGAACAAAACACAAACGAACAGAAATCTAGCTCAGAGGATATTCACCGCACAGATCTGAAGCCTGCTTACCATAGACTGAGACCAAAAAGGATCCAAGAACTGGAACACAGGGAAGCTCATTTTGTATAGGGTGCAAATTCCTCTTGGACTATATGCAATTTGTTGATTTTGCCAGTGGAGGCTTCCCTTTGCCCCTTTATCCTTTGCCTTCCCTTGAGAATCCCACTTCTGTGCCATATTGGAGTTATTTTTATATTGCAGCATTTTAAAAATGGGGGGAGGCCCGGGGAACTGTGAATTAAATAAGTCAAACTTTTTGTAGTTCAGTAGCTTTCAATAAAGATGTGATACATTCCCAGTCTAGACACAGTTAATGGGTTCATTGAATAAGACACTGAGCTTCATTTCATTGTGTGGAATGGAGTGCTTATTCATAGAGAAACAGCTATTTTTCTTAATAGATGTTATAATAAAAATGGAAGGTGTAATGTTCACTGTCTAAGCATAAACCAAAGCTTGTGCTTTGCTCTGTAAAAGCATTTGTTTGTTTTTTCTAATCTGTGCAATTAAAGCTTTGCTCTTGAACAGGCTTACATACTGGCCAGCATGGCCATAATTATGTATCATATGTGTATATTTTAGGCAGACATGGTTATCTGTTGCCAGTTTTCTATACTGTCACTTTAATTTTTTTTTTTTTTTTTTTTTGTACAGCAAGGATGCACTTACTGAGCTTTACTATTCAGAAGCAGCAATCAAGTCACATCTGGTTTCTTGTATAACTTAGTGAGTGGGGCAAATGTGCACAGCCTGTTTCACTTGGGTGCCCTTCTGGACACACTCAGTTGCTGTGGTGCTGTCTTTCCCAGGTGAATGAAAAAGCAGTGATTTGCTTGCTATAGGTCAGTTTTACCACTTAACCTGGTGTAACTGAAATGAAAACTTTTGCTTCCAAGTTTCTGTGAAACAGCTAAAAATAACCAAAAATCAGCATTAGTAGGTGCATCTAATGGTTTTCACTTTGTATTAAATGGTTTTTATGTGTACACTGTGTTATATTTGCTTTAAAATATATTAACGTGTTAACATTTCAATGACTCTATGGCTTCTATATCTGGATTTCTTCTAACTTATTAAAATACAGATGTTTGGCCTTTGCAATAGTGTAGTACTCTTCTGCATCTGTCTTCTGGGGCTAGGGGGTGGCACGCTTTTCTTTATGGGATTACAGTTAGCATGACCCTTTCTTGCATACTGTAGAGTACAGTTGTTTTACATGGTACTTTTGATTGTTGTAAGCACCAAGATGACTCTCAAAGGACAGCAAAGACAAAGAATCACTTTTCTGGTTTTGCAACAGGAAATACACTGGACTTTAATACACCATTACCTTTGCCAGTTTTCCCAAAACACCGCAGATAAAATCCCACACTCTAATGGACATAAACTGATTTTTATTTCCAGAACTCACAAATGCTGAACTTCGATTCCTTGTCGCGTTTCCACAGAAGCAGGACTTGGGATTCTTGGCAAAGGCCATCCTATCACTGGATGGTTCTGGCCGTGCTTGGGGTCATTTCTTTGGGGAGCTAGCTGCCTCTTATTACAGAAAAGCTGTGAAAGTCCCAGATGCTGCTGTCTGCCCAGACTGTTGGGAGTTGCAGCACAAAATATGTGGAAAAGCTTTTTGACATAGGACAGGAATTTGTTCTACTGTTTGATAATGGAGGAGTGGACTTTATATACCTGGTTAATGAATCATTAAAGACAGTGTAGTATAACTTAATAGCACAGTTATGAAAGGATCAATATTGATTAGGACCACAAGATAGCAAAATAATTTATGAATTTTCATTAAATTTGTCTCACTATATTGAAGGGTTTTAGCGTGTCTAGCATTGGATGTTGTAATGGCTTAAGAAATTAATTAAATTCTCGATTTAATAATTTCTTAATTTAATAAAGGTGTTGAGCTAGTGTGATATGGAGGGTCTCTAGTACTCCCCAGAGCAAGCTCGTGTGAAACAGACAAACATTTCTTGATCAAGTCATAATACCAGATATTACGGGCTCTTGCCATACTGCTTTTTATGTAACATCTGCTTCCATATTTTGCTAGTTCAAAATGTTTCTGCTCTTTTTAAGGTGTTTCCCACAGCCCCGCAGGTACCAGCGGGCTGGGCCGGGAGTGGGGAGAGCAGGGCCGGGTGCCTGTGGGTGGGGATCTATAGGTGTTTCACAAACCCATGTTATTTCAGGGAAAGCATTTTACGTGTCCCAACTGTATCATGCCATATAAACAGTTTTTATATAATACAAGTGAAGTAGCAAGGGCACGACTTAGGAAATGGAAACCTTTGGAGCCTATGTAGGAGTCTGACCCTGGGGCCCGGAGGTCCTGCCCGCCCGGGGACAGCGCGGCCTGCGGGGGAGGCTGGCAGGCGGCGGCCTCAGGGCCGCTCTGTGATTTCTTAATTTGTCAATTCTCGTAGACATTTGCACGGTGGCGTCACGGCCGTGTGGTGTTCGGGCCCGTGCGCTGAGGGCCCTCCCGCCCTGTCAGGGAGCGGGGACCGGCGGCCGCGGCAGCGGAGCCTCACGCTTAGTGAGAAAGACTCGGTTTCCTTTGGAACTGGAAATGTTTCGGCTGGGCCCTCTTGTTTCTTTTGGTTCAGATGTAGATTTTCCTCGGTCTTGCTTTGAAATGGCTTCACTCCAGTGGAACTGCAGCAATCCTACCCACCTGCCCAGGTGACAGGCTGTGGGTTGTTGTATCCCTTTTAACAGTGGGTCACGCAAAGGGCTGCAGCTTGAACTCTGGGGAAGAAACCTTTTGCTGTCAGATTTGTTGGGTAATTGCATTTTCTGAAGTCGTAATGCACTGCCTCATCCCTCTTAAACCTTTGGCAGAGTACTGACTTCTGTGAGTGGCTGACCTAATTAGTCATGACAGCTGTTTGTTTAGTAGGGCCCCTGATGCTGCCAGAACTACCCTTCTGAAACCATCTTCTCAAGCACAGGGTTTGTTCAGATCTGAAGAAATACAGAAATATCCACATCCTCGTACAGGCTTGACTATGCTGGGGTAGGTCATATTGGATATTTGGGAGGATTTTTATTCATGATTCCTTAAACTCGCAGATTGAGCTGTTCTGTATCAAGCAGGGGATTAAAACAATCTCCTTATGACTGAGCAGTGTTATTCTGTGAGTGCTAACTGCACCTAAGATATGTGTTTCTTTGCTGCCAAGCTGAACATTCCTTCAGAAACCGTTCCCTTTCAGCAGTGCTCACACATGAGGTAAGCTTTTGTGGTAAGTTTTCAGGGTTTTTGTAGCTTCTGTGTAAGAAGTCCATGTTTTGCTTGCAAATCCATGAACTCTAGCTTCCATGCAGCGGAGGCCTGATGGAGCTAATCTGAAAGCTGGCATGAAACGCCCCTCGAAGGCAGCACACGGATGGTAATGCTGGTAACTTAGCTCAGAGAGTGTTTGTGCTTTTTGAGTGACTTCACTGCACCATACAGAGTGATCTCAGAGCACACAGACTTAATTCTGTTTGGGTGAAACTAAACTGGAATGTGTGCTTCAGCACCATACCTGCTGTGCTGCAGCTGCTAATGCACCTTCAGCCCATGCCTGGAGCTCATCTGAAGTAACCATTAGGCAAATAATGCATGGGTCCTGGGTCCTCAGCACCCACTATTTCACTGCAGAGCTGCTCTTGTTGGGCCATCCCACTTGTCAATGTACATGTGGTTTGTTGGGAAAATAGAACAAACCCAATGTTTCAACTTCCCATTAGTAAAAGGGGGGGGGAGGGACAGGAAATGTCTGATGTTTACAAATGGTGTTGTTTAGAATATTCATGGAAATAAGTCTTACAGGAGAATTCTTTGGAGACAAGCCTTTCTGAATAAAATGTTCTATCTGCATGCCCATTTATATTCATAGAGAGAGGGGAATTCTTTTTCTAATTTAGAGATCCAAGGAATGCTTGGAAAGTAGGTAGGTAGAAGAAAAAGGTGTCCTAAATCTTCAGAAATGTTAGATGATTGAGGAAGGTGAATCCCAGGAAAATCCTCGCCCCTCAGGCCTCATGCTGCTGCATGATAGAACAGTGTCTATATGAAGTAAGCTGAATTATGCCAGAAGTAGAAATCCTGTGGTGTGTGTTTCCACTGCTTTGTGCTTGTTTATCCACAGATTGGATCAGCCCACTGCTCGGTTTGCATAACAATGGGATCTGTTTAAGATTCCACATTTCTCTATGTTTAACATGTTTGTCTGATTGTGATTGTCTTTGATTCATAGAAATACACCTTTCAAACAGCACAGGGCCTTTTCTTCCTCTCTCTGATTGTTTTATCATTTGATCATGGTTTGACAGAACTTCCCATTCTTGTCTTTCAGGTTACTCCTTACTTATTTTGGAGGGAGGCCTTTGAAATATGTAGGAAACACCTAAAAAGCTTCAGCTGGGTTTTTCCCGGTAGCTTGAGATAGTTGGGTGCAAAACTTACCCTAACTCAGAAAGCCCCAACCTGTAATTGTGTAGTTTTCTTTCCACACGCATCTGTTTATTGATACAGGATAAATGTGCACACACCCACTCCTACAGTTAGTCTAGGCAAAACTGTGTTAGCATTAATTGTGTTAGCTTTCTAGTGAGCCTGTGTCGAGGGACGTGCTCCTCTACACGTGTAAGATTGTCTCATGGGTTAGGAAATGGTTTGGGTGCTGAAAAGCGTTGTTGAATGTTAGAAGTGCTGGCCCAAGAGCACACACAATGCACCTAAGTATGAATATTTTCAAAGCTATCTTTTCAGGTAATTTTTAAATTCTCCTTATTTTACAGAAATATTTGCTTATGGTAGTAGAAAGATTACTGGGGATGTTTTTATAATTTGTTGGACAAATAGCATTTAATCAGACTTGGTTTTTTAGTCAAAAGTCAGGAATAAGCCTGAGAATAAGAAAGCAAAATTCTGATATTTAAAACATGTGACTTCATGTATTGCATGTAGGTGCTCATGAGGCACATCACAGGAAACTTTTATATTATCAGATATCTACTGTAGGCATGATGGAAAAACTGTCACCAAGTATCTATTTCCAGTTATTGCTTTCTTTATGTTCTGGTATGTAAGTGGGATGTCTCACGTTTTGTTGTTGCTGGCAACAAACTACAGATGTTTAAGAAATAGTTAAGTCATAGAGATGACTGTGGGTAGAGCTACAGTGAAATTGTAGTGTGCTCCAGAAGCTGGGAGTGCATTTTACCCTCCCATGTAAAGCCCTGCATAAGCATTCTCTGTTTACTTCTGAAGATCCCTTTGTAAAGCTAAAAAGCAGAAATGGGTCACAGGAGCAGTGGATGTAGTTGACCATAGAAAGCAAAATATCCTCTACCATCATCCAGTTGTGAGGTAAAAAATCTAATTAGGAGAGATTAGTTTAATCTGTTAGAGCTGTCTCTGCAAATATGTGGACAGCAAAAAGAGATCCATTTTCTTAAAATAACTTGCCTTAGGATTTTAGAGGTAAAATGCTTGTTTGCTGGATAAAACAATTAAATTATCTGTTTGCCTCACACATTGTGGTAGGGCTTAAACACAGTCTGCAGCTGAGAAGCAGTAATAGTGCTGGTTTCTCTGCTTTGCACTGCCATTAGCCAGAGTTGGCTTCTATTTGTGGCTTTATGAAACTTTGTTTACCTGTCTAGATTGAAGCAGGCTGGGTCTTACCTATGATATGAACATACACTCAACAGAAATCGTATCAAAGCCACTCGTAAAAGAGGAAGTTGCCATAGAATCACAGAATAGAATCATTAAGGTTAGAAAGGACCTCCAAGATCCAGTCCAACCTTTGACTAAAAGTACCACATCAACTAAACCTTAGCACTGAGCACCATGTCCAGTCATTTCTTGAACACTTCTAGGGACAGTGACTCCACCACCGCCCTGAGCAACCCTTTCAGTGAAAAAAATTCCTCCTGATGTCCAGCCTGAACCTTCCCTGTCACAGCTTGAGGCCATGCCCTCTTGTCCTGTCACCATTTGCCTGGGAGAAGAGGCTGACCCCCATCTTGCTACACCCTCCTTGCTGGCAGTTGTAGAGAATGGTAAATTCTCCCCTGAGCCTCCTCCTCTCCAGACTAAACCCCAGCTCCCTCAGCCACTCCTCACAGGACCCATTCATTCTCCAGACCCTTCCCCAGCTCCACTGCCTTTCTCCAGACTCGCTCCAGCCCCTCAGTGTCTTCCCTGGACACAACTGGACACAGCACTCGAGGTGCTGGCCTCACAGTGCCCAGTACAGGGGGACAATCACCGCCCTGCTCCTGCTGGCCACATCACTGCTGATATGGGCCAGGATGGCGTCGGCCTTTCTGGCCACCTGGGCACAGCTGGCTCATGTTCAGCAGCTGTTGACCAGCACCCAGCTTTTTTCCACAGTGCAGCTTTCCACACACTCTTCCCCCAGTCTGTAGCACTGCCTGGGATTGTTATGACCGTTTGGCAAATATTTGTCACACTGGCCAGTCTCCAGTCATCTGGGGCCTCCCTGATTTACCAGGATGAATGATAAATGATGGAGAGAGGCTTGGCGAGCTCTTTTGCCAGTTCCTTCAGTACTCCTGAGTGGATCCCATCCTGCTTCATAGACCTGTGAGAGTCTAAGTGGCACAGCAGGTTACTAACCTCCCAATAGATTGCAGGGGAGGTTTTCTGCTCCCAATCCCTTGTCTACCAGCTCAAGTAACTGGTTGCTCTGAGGATAACAAATTTTTTTTTGTTGAAGACTGAGACAAGGAAGGCATTAAATACCTAGGCCTTTTCCTCATCCTTTGTCACAATGTTTCCCTCTGCATGCAATAAAGGATGGAGATTTCCTTTGGCCCTCTTTTTGTTGTTAATGCATTTATAAAAACACTTTTTGTTATTTTTCACCGAGATTGTCAGTTTGAGTTCTAGCTGAGATTTTGCCATTCTAATTTTCTCTCTGTGTGACCTAACAATGTCCTTGCTCTTCCTGAGTTGGCTGCCCCTTCTTCCAAAGGTCGTAAACTCTATTTTTCCCTGACTTCCAGTGAAAGTGTCCTGTTCAGCCAAGGCTGATCATCTCCCCTGCTGGCTTACCTTTCAGCACATAGGGACAGCCTGATCGTGTGCTTTGTTATCCTTTGTGCCAGAAGCCAGGTTAAAGGGTGGTTTAGGTGGCACCTGTGTGCAGGGGTTTGAAGGCCCTACCATGGTGCTGGGAAAGAAGCAGAGTGCAGAGTACAGTGCTCTGCTGCTGGAGCTTCAATGGGTTCTGGGGAAAATCTAGAGAGTGTTAAATTCAGTGAAGCAGTTTTGTGGAGGATTTTCAAAGGTGTCCCCCAGGCCCTGTGAAGGGGAAAGAAAAAGGCAAGCATTGCTACATGCTTTTAAAATTTTTTTAGTAATGAAGGCTGGATTGTTGTTCAGTTTCTACTTGGAAGAACAATCACAGGGAAGCTGTGATAATGCTTATATAGAGTCATTGCCTAGCATGAGCACTGGTGGGAAGTTTTGCTGCATTGCTGTTTCAGATGCCCCTTATAGTTGAAAATATATAGGGAATTCAGTGTTCACTCAGTTCATACGAGTAGTATGATTAGTCTGATTTTAGGAGAGTGTTGTTATCTATGTAAATTAACTTTTCTAGAAATTGAATTTCTTTCAGTGCCTGTTCTCTTTCTGATTGCAGCAGTCTCAAACCAACACTGATTTTACGAGCAGAGTGCTGCCTGTAAAGAATGAAGATAGATCTCCACCATGATTAATTACTCCAGAAGTTCATGTACCTCCTCAGTCCAAGTGGAGTTCTCCACACATTATTACTAGGTACTGTTCTTTATCATGTTCTCTGTGCTTTTTTATTATAGTGTTTTGCTCTACTTAAAGTAGTAAAGCATGAATCTTAACCGCACAAATCTGTTAGTTTGTCTGAGTAATGCCCAGATAGCAAAGGATATTTCAGGACTGAAAATTAATTATTCTTTATTTATTCTGTGCTGCTGCAGAATCTGAGGTTTATCTGTCCCGTGTCTTTGGACTGCATCATTTAAGTTTTTCTTTTCCTACAGTTTTGTCTCATCTTCACCTGTCTAATTTAGATTTCAAAGCAGTATAAGGTTAACTCACATCCGTGAAGCTGTTCCATTTAGGAAAGCAAGGTTCTTTCCTTGTTGCTCCTAGTGAAGGTTTTATAAACAAACCAGTCTGGGGAGAACAAGTTGTTCATCCTGAAATTAGAGGTGGGTCTGATGAGCAATGTTGAAACTTCCCTAAAGTTTTGTATGTTGATTGAACTTCATGCATTAATACCATAACTTTAATGTTTATTTTAAGTGCTTTTAAATTCTGACTCATGTAGTACAGTGTTAACTTTGGTAATCAATAGGAGTCACTTTCTTGGAGAGCATTTTTTTCCCCTTTATGCATATTAATTAGGTTGTCTGGTCTGTCATTGAATTACTTCTCTTATAAGCAATGGCTCCCTGTCACTATCAACCAATACAGCTAGCAAGGTTCAATGTAAAAAAATCTTGAAGATTGCACGGCAAGCACAACCTGTATAAACTGACTTACTGCCCTTTTTTTCCCACCAAGGTTTATTAGATTTGGCTTCTTTACTACTTATATTTTTAGTCTCAGAAAGATAGATTTTTCAAAGCAAATGCTAACAGTTATTTTACATGGCAGTAATCATCTCATTTATGGCCTTTCATGACAAATTTTCTAGCTACTAGATGTACAGCTGCTACTGGTTTAAGAGTGGTGTGGATATGTC
Source organism: Certhia americana (assembly GCA_018697195.1). Taxonomy (NCBI): domain Eukaryota; kingdom Metazoa; phylum Chordata; class Aves; order Passeriformes; family Certhiidae; genus Certhia; species Certhia americana. Next base: position 18,059,056 of record CM031864.1, on the reverse strand, counting down.
ATACATAGCAAGATACTTAGAAACATTAGCTAGAAGTCTCTGCCATACTGTGCAATCTCTCATTGAGACAGAAAATCTTAGTGATGTGTGTCTGTCCTGGTTTTGTCTCAAACTGAGACTGTGGCTCAGTGAAGGACCATCAGGAGGAAAAGAAAAGGAAAAGAATTGGCAGACTACAGATTTTATGGCCTTGATATGAAAGCTTGAATTTCCTTTCACAGCTGTTGCAGAAAGATTGCAGCATCCATCTGGGATTTAGAGGAAGGCAGGAGGAGTTGGAGTGCAAAACTATCTCTTCCTCATTTGTTCAGCAGTAGGGTTCATTCTTCAGAGTAGCAACCAATACAAGAGCCCTGGGCTACATGAAAGTGTCAGAAAGCTGTCTGACTGCCTGTTGTTGGCAACTCAGAGTGGGAGGTTGTCACATCCCAAAGTGTATTTCTTCAAACCATCAGGTGTTAGTCCATTTACTCTTCACAACAGCAGTGGCTTTTTATAGCTAGTCTTACTTCCTGCTCTGTAACTTAAGCAGTTAGAGTTGATGGAGAGACATTGAAAATAGCATGAAACTGTTGATCTCCAAAATATGGAAAATGCTCCAAGTTTGGTTTTGCATGGATGTTCTTTATGCAGAACTGTTGCTTTATTATTTGATCCCCAGTAAGCAGCACAGCCAATTCTTACTGTTTGGCCCTAAATATCCTGCTTCAATCACTTTAATGCCTGGTATATCAGAAGAGATTGCACATTTGTTAGGGTCCTCTTCTACCAGGTTTAGTCACAGCTGATGCCAAATCTTCCCTAGTGCTGGCCGCCTCTTCCCTTGACGTTGAAATTTCTTTGCAGTTCATAAGATGTCGACCTGAGATGATTTTCTGAAATAATCAAATCTCTTATCTGATGTTTTTCACTTCTGCTTTGTTGACACATTAGCTTGTTTTCCAAACCTGGTCTCTTAAAATCAGACTAAGTCTCCTTCAATTACTCTAATTTCCAGAAATAAAATTCTGGAAGAACAGTGAAAAACGAGACTTTAAAAAGTTATCTAATCCATGGGTGGCTTTACCAGGGTAAGTTTTTGTAGAGTTTTGAGTAATCTGCAGTGAAGGCCCTCCAGTCTTCCCATAAAATCAATTCTACTACTTCACCATTCTTAAAATCAAAGTGTGCTTTCCAATATCTGCTTTCCATTTCCTTTTCAAAACTCTCCCTGTTACTAATCACTCATAACAAAATTGCTCTACAATCATTTAAATCCCATAAAGCAGCAATAAAGTAGGAAGTTGATGTAGGTAGCAAATTTAAATGATTTGTTTATTTTTTAACAGGTCCATTTATCTGATATTTGGATTTAAATGTCAAATTTCCTTTTTCCTTTTGAACATAAAAATTCCTGGTGGTTATAATGAGTCATGAACCTGAAAAACGGAGCATGCAATGGTTTAAATTCCATGGTATATCTACTAAAATGTAATGGGAGTTGCTGAATTAAAAAACCATAAAAACAGGAGATTCTGTATTTTTTTTAAGAAAATGGCAACAGAATGGATTTGCTTTTGTAAAACCCATTTCAGTCTCTGTTAATGAATATAGATTTATCATGTCTGAATGATAAACCTAATTGTACCATAATAGCTAAACAGTTTTATATAAACTAATGTCTAGTAGTAAATCCTTCTTTTCATGGAAAAAAATAGTTCAAAACCACAGATTTATTGTGATAAATGGTGCAACAATTAACTGCCTTCATTACATGCAAGTCCAAGTTAATAGCCAGATTCAATGTTCATGACTTTTTTTATTTGAAAGAGATGTTTTTCCTCTCCGCTGCTTTTTGGTACTGATAAATGTGTCACAGGAAGTAGCCTCCAAACAAAGGAAACTCACGATTTTTCAGGCATGATAGTGTATCAAGTGCAAAATTAAATGGTGCAGACAATGAAAGGAACCGATCTCTGTGATAACACAATCTTAAAATAAGAACAGAGAGCTGTTACTTTGCTCTAAGGTCGGTTTCTGCTGTCAGCTGAGAAATGGCAATGCATTCTTTGCCCCAGGTTAACCAGAAGTATTGATGCAGAAGAATGAACTTCTTTAGGCAAGTCAGACTTCTACTCTGGAAGAACTGGATCCTTCGGAAAAGACAAAAGGTAAAGTGTTAGTCTTTGGATTTCAGGTTTGAACCATGTACTCCACTGAATTAAGTGACTGGCACATTTATCAGCATGTAAAACTCTCAAGTCCCTGGAAGAATCCCTTGTGATCTTTGTAGGGGCCTGTTGTCTGGCATCTTGTCTGGTGCAGTTTGCAAAGCTGCTGTTTACAGACCAAACATAGAATAGCTGTGTTGGGATTTTCTTTGACAAATAATATTGTGTACCAGAAGAGTTCTGGGCAGTAATATTTATATATTTTCATGTAAAAAGATCTGTTGTTAGAAAACATCATGAACACCATTCAGCTCAGGAATGTTTGATTCCTAATTTTTTATTTGCTCTTCACACTCAGCTGCTCGTAGATGTGATTTGAGTTAGGACCTTACAGTTCACACAAATTGTGTCTTTTTTAGTATGGCTGAATGACATAAGTAAAGCAAAAGCCAGAAGTATTTTAAGTACTTTCAAATCCTCTTAGATCTTATGATGTTTCGTCTTACAGCAAGAATTCATTGCAGAGTCAATAGCTGATCCAAAGACAATTTAAGCTTCTCACATTTATATGGTCTTAACACTGTTTGCTCCATTACAGCTCTGTCTGGATATTACATTTCTATGTGCATGTAGCTGGGATTTCTGGCTATTTATCATGTGGTTCTGCAGGCTTATGGGCTGCTTTCTGATACTTCTAGTGAATTCTGAGACACCTTTGTGTCCTCTGGATAAAGTCCAGGATAGGATCAGAGGTCTGACAGCACAGGTCCATCCTTACCACAAAACACATTGTGTACCAGGTTGAAAGAAAGCTTCTCTTGGGCTTTAGACTTCAGTCTTTCCAAACTAGTTAACACAGACGGAAAGGAGCTCCCAGGTTCAAGTTGATTTCCTGGGGATGAAGAATCAGCATCCGAGCATTAACACAGATTAACTCTGCAGCAAAGATGAACCCAGGTGTCTCACCAGTTCTTGCCCCTCTGAGTTTATGAGTGATTAGTGCTTGTCCCAAATGGTTTACCAAATGGATGGCAGTGGATGTTGATCAGATCAGTGGATGTTAACCCTTGTGGACCCTGCTGAAAAGGGTCTGTAACACTGTACTCTGAGCTGTGCACAACAGATGTCAGGTTTCCCTCTCTAATAATTGTGTAATTTGCCCTTTGCTGCTGGCGAGATTTTATCTGCTTTCAAAAAGATCAGGCATGCATAACTTCCTAGGTGTTGGTGGGTGGGCTTTTTGTTATTATTCTGTTTTAAAAAGTAAACCCTTAAGAGGAAAAATATAAAATAGCAAATTGTTGCCTGGTGTAAAGTTTTCTGACCTTTTGCTGTAAGAATATGTTATGCTTAACTAAAGCTGTTAGACAACACTATAGTGGAAAAACTCCAGGCAGCTCCAAAAAAACTGTTCTTAATTATGCTGTGAGTGCCTTTTGCCCAAAGAAACATTCATATGTAAACCATCTTGTTTTTGGCTCTGCTGCTGTGTGCATTATGATTACATATTTGGTACCTGGTTGGGGAGGAGGGAGCGAAGGTAAAGAAACAAGAAGGGCTTTCCTGCGCATGTGCAACAACCCTGAAGATATTTTTTCCTGGCTGTTACAGGTAGGAGCAAAAATGTGCTCTGTGTGTGGACACAAAAATCCCATTACTGTTCCTCAGAGCCCAAGGCCTGTGTTACAGGATCAAAGGATTGTAGTTTCAGACCTCTGCCAAAACACACAGAGGCAGTAAAACAAACTGAAACACAGGAGTGGAGGAAACAGACTGAAAACCAGGCAGGATGTTGCTCTTGTGGTAAAGCAATGCCCTTGATTTTCTGACATGAGACAGGAGCTGGTGTCTGTTCTAAGTGTATTGAAAGGTCTGGGCAATAAAGTAACCTTTGATGGGGTCTTCTGTTATTGAATAAGGTGTTTGATCTTAATGCATACATTTCTACAGGTATTAGGAAATTAACATTGAAATGAATGATGACAAAAAGTAAAAAGTAAAGGTCAAAGTATGTAAAGCTTATGCTGAATTCTTTTGCCTTTGGGTAACCACAGTGTACTGAAAGCCTGCTAATGAGCCCAGCAGTGTCAAAGTGTGGACACTTTACCTTTAAAAAATTTTAAAAATCCTTTGGTCTCTTTTATCTAATCCTTGTTGTAGAGTCATGCACTACCTGCTGTCTCTTTTTAATCTCAGTCAGGATGCTTAGATATTTCTTTAAAAGAGGTGGAGACGCCACTGAGCACTGAGTTAATGGTGATGCTTCATGGCATTCTGGTGAAATCCTCTTTTGAGTGTACTTTTCAAATTGTGAAGCAGGCAAAGGATAGCCATGGGCACGTGCTGCACTGGGCTTTTCTGCTGTGAGAAGAGGTCTCATCTCTTTAGCTGTCTAGTGACTCTGTTGTGGTCTATTGGTAAAATTTATTTTTAATTTACTTTTTTCCTTTTTCTCCAGCTTCGTTTTCTAGTGGAGCTTGTATGGCCTCTGACATTGTTTTTTGCACTTGTCTGGCTGAGGAAAGCTAATCCACTGTATCGCCAACATGAATGTAAGAATGTTTAAGATGTCATCATGATCTGACTTGTAGGTAATGGCCAGGTGTTCTCAGACACAGGTATTGGGACCTGTTTGCAGACTGTTACTGTCCAGTGGTGAAAGAACAGAGTTCAGCTGAAGTAGCTTAGTTATTTGTAGCCATGTAGTATAAGACCTACCAGTGAGGACATTAAAAAATATCTAGTCTTCCTGAGAGGTGCTTGCTGGTCAGACTTACCTGGGGTCTCAAGGTGCTGTCTAGTTTTGGATTTCCATAATTCTGGTACTGAGAAAGTACTACCTCACTACCTATTTAAAAAGCCCTTCACATTCCCCAGAATTAATTTCTGTTGAAAACAGTCATATTGCTTATATTAGTGACTTCTTTTTTCTCAGTAAGATAAACCTATATGATTCCTATCACATTCCTTTTGTAGAGAGCTAACTCATCATGCCATTTATATTCACAAAGGCTGCATTAGAAAAGACACCTAACAATTTATATTTTGTGTTTCAATACTCTAGGTCACTTCCCAAACAAGGCAATGCCATCAGCAGGAGCACTGCCATGGTTACATGGCATCTTCTGTAACATGAACAATCCCTGTTTCCGCAGCCCAACCCACGGAGAGGGTCCTGGTGTAGTGTCCAACTACAACAATTCCATGTAAGCAGAACTGTATGTGTGAGACTGGGCAGCAGCAATATAGGCCTGCTGGGGAACTGCTAATAGCTTGCTCTGGGCACCTGTTGGGCATTGACAGGCATGAATGATGCAGGGAGAAAGGCTGGAGTATCCTCACCTTGCTTAGAAAGGTCTCTCACTGCAGCAAGGAATATTTTAAAGAATTGTTCTGTGGTGTGAATGAAAAGGCATGATAATAATACACCAGCGTGCAAACAGTGGAAGACAAAAATTTTCAGTCCAAGCACTTTGGTTTCATGCTAACAATGGTCAGCAAAGTTGAAACAGAGCTCATGATGGCAGCTTTGGGCCTTTTAGAGACTTCGGTGCAAGTCTCTAGGGAACACATGTTCACTTAATAAAATCCCTAAGAACCTGCATACTGAATGTCTTGGGACAAACCTTTTTGATAAAAGAGCATGGAATCCCTAAGCCTCCTTTTCTCATCACTAGAGTTGTCCCTTCTGAATGAGAACTCCGATGAAGTGCAACAAATATGAACCTGCACTGCCACTTCTTATATAGCACTGTTTTGGCTATATACTTGTGAGCCTTTAATCAGCACATAACCTTCAGATACTACACTTATTTGCAAAATAGAAGGATGGGAGATTTCCAGACTATAACTGAAAAAGGGCTGTGGGAGTGTTTTATTGCATTGTTTGTTACATCTGTGTCATGAAATAAAGTATAGCAGACAAGAACCCTTAGAAATGAAAAAAAGCCCTGTCAGCCTAATATAAAAAATGCTCCAAATCTCCCTGTTGCAAAGTCCACTTTGGAGCATCCAATGATTAAAATTCATGAGCTAATAGTGTGAAGGCCCCTGTCATGTGAAAGTCTGTAATGTGGACTTAACTTACCATTTGACCTTTTGTTCCTAGTGAACAGGATTTAAAATAGTCAGCTGAACATTTTTGGTGGGTTACAGTCAAACACACAGTGAAGCTAGAAGATTCTGTTTTCTGTATATTTTAGCTTCTCTAGGTTGTTTTTACAGAGCAAACTGTCACTTTGTCAGTCCCAGTAAATTCAGTGCACTACAGCAGTAGTTAATTCATTATGTTTTCTGAAAGAATTTGGTCCTTCCTGTTTGTTGGTTCCTGTAAGCTAAAATGAGTCATGTGGACTGAGGCATGCATGGAAAAACATAATACTGTTAAAGAAGTGTAATGGCCTTACCTGATACTAAGAATTTTTTATGGCAATTCATAAACATGGGGTCTGGTTGCATCCTTGCTTGATCTGCATGTTCTAACCCAGAGCTGCCTGTGACTATTTGTTACTTGTGTTTTCCTGCTCCTCCTGGAAGAAATATTCTGAAGGGATCTAAAAAATTGGAGTGGCTGATGTGTGAGGGGAAGGATGTTTCTGTTTGTGAATGATTCCATGTCACTTGCTAGGCTGAGCATGTGCCTGCAGTGCCCCATTCAACTGCTGGAGCTGGGCCTGGGCTAGAACCAGGGCAGATTTGCACTATAACTGTGAGATACAAGTTGTCTGGGGAAGGTCCTGTGTCCCTGGAAAGACCAGCATGGCTAATGAAAAAATGTATGAATGGCCAACCTTCTGCAACACCAGTAGTCCTCTGAAAACTTCTGTGGACTTTCAAATCTAACTGAACCCTAGACTACCTGAAACTGAGGACAAAACAACTAATTTTTTTTACTCACTCCTAATACAGAGAGAGTCAACTTCACTTTTTTTTTTTTTCTTTTCTTTGTTTGGGTTTTGGGTTGGTTTTTTTTTTTTCTTTTACTTGAAAGGTTCTCAAGACTCATTACTCTTAAATTATTGTATCTTTGTTATTTCTCCTTTCAGCCTTGCAAGGGTATATAAAGATGCTCAGGAGCTTTTGCTGGAAGCCCCTGAAATCCGTGACCTTGGAAGAATCTGGGAAGAACTGATCATTATGACTCAGTTTATGGAAACAATGAGAACTAATCCTGAAAGAATTGCAGGTAATTGTTGTGTCTATATCCTTCAGACTATTTAATTTCTCCTTCTGAAAGCTGGATAGTAGTTACTTTGGAGGCTGGCAATGTTATTATTTATTTCACATGTAACTGTTACTCTGGTTACTGTTAGGATAAGTTAAAATCTGCTCAGTGACAAACACCTGTCATTTGAGGGAAAGGAGGGAGGCACTCAGCTCTGTTTTACTACCATCTTCCTTGAATAACAGCAGACAAAACTTGAAAAGCATAGATATCTCACCACACAAAATAAAATGTGTCTGGAGAAATGTCATCTGTTATTATTACAGTAAAAGAAGGAGAAGCAGTGAGAAAGTGTCACTGGAAGATGCAGAGGAATGGAAAATTAGGATATATGAATATATGCCTGAAAATATGCCAGGAGCATAACCCAGAGAAGTGCTGTGAGGTACTTTGTCACACTCTTAGGTAAACCACGTTTGAAACAATGAAGAAGGAAACTCTTCATAATGTGTTTAGAAAGAGAAAACATTGAACACTTATAAACAGGATTTCAAATCACAAATTCATTGCATTAACTTTGGTTTAAAGCAACTTGCCAAACTCAAAACAAAGTCCTGGGGAAAATATAGAATGGTATAGTTATAAATTTTTTTGGACTTGGGGTACAGAATTTGAAAAGGTACTCCTAAAACTAAAGGTATAAAAATGGTCTGGCTTTGTGAATTCATCTGTCCCATTCTCTAATCCTTTGTCACAGAAATAGCATTATTAAAATTAGTCACTCTCCATATATTTTTAATAGGGTGTGTATAAACCATCTGATACACATGGTCCACTATCCTATCAGATGTTTATGATTAGAAATGAAAAAGGGATTATCTCCTTATAAATAGCAATGAGACAACCAAGTGCTCCAGAATGTAAACAAGAACTTGAGTATAAACTGAGCTGTTATTTGTATCTAGCCATAGAAATTAATCCTGACTATTTAGAGGCGAGGAAAAGCATGTCATGCCATGGGTTTGCTATGTATTGCTAAGGGACCTCACCCCATGGTTTAGCAAGTCACCTTTGCTTTTTTTTTTAATCAATTTTACTCATGAAATACAGAGTACATTCCTGCCAATTCTGTGACGTAATGTTAATGCCTCTTCAGAATCTTTGGAGGTTTTAAATGTGTTCTTCTTTTAAAAATAAAATAAAATTGGAATTTCCTATTATATAAAACATAGTAAAAAATCAGTTCTGAAGGTTAACTAATAAAACATGAATTACCATCTTTCTTCATACAGAAAAAGTTACTGAAAGAGTGGTTATTTAAGTTGTCTGTTTAGAGCTTACTATTGCTTTTAAGTTACAATCTTAATAGAATAGCTACAAAGTTGAGCAAGGAAAAATTTGCAAATATTGAAGTTGCAATTGGCCTTTCTACTGATTCTGAAATCAGAACTACCTCTTGAGTTCTCCTTCCTTGTCCCAGTCTCCCTTTGCACTGACACTTTTGATGAAATGTGTTCTTGTGGTGTGCTTTTTCCTCCACACTGCCTGGACGCCAGGAAAGGCAAGAATATGAGGGACAGACCCCTGCTATTGTTTTCAGTGTTTACTGCTTGAATAAATATGTGGAGAAACAATTGAAGAAGTTCTCAGGCCCTGTAGTCTCAGGCCAGAATATGCTTAGTGCAGATGGAATTGTGGAAGTTAGTTGGCAAACTCTGATAAGTCTCAGCTCACAGAATGGAGTGTATGTTTATTAGGAATGTCTAAAGTCACATTCCCTATGTCAGTAGGATACACACTGCTCCTGTCAGTTTCAACTGCCTGTTCTGAAGACTAGAAGAATTAGGGCTATTCACGCATTCTTTACCAAAGTCTGGATTCTGTGTGAGGTACCTTTATTAAAGGTAGAATTTAACAAAGTTATAATAAATACTCAATGAACATGAGCAACATTACGTTTCCAAGCTTTTCTCTTGCACCATGTTGAGGCAGAGTTCTCACTGATAAGATTTGTAACAAAGACAAGTTTTAAAAGATTGGAACTGTTTGACTCTAGGAGCAGCAGTTTTTTGGGTATTGTTATAGACAGTATCAGGGAAATTTGGTGGCCTCTTACATGTGTCTCATTTAAGACTGGGTGGTCTTACTGGTTTGCCTGAAGAATAGTTGTTAATTAGTTTAATATGAAGCATAAGCAATACTTTATGCTTCTCCAAAGAAATTGAGTCTTTTCTCATGAGAGATTTTCAAGGGTCACTTTTTCAGTGCTAGAGAAAAAGGTTAACTAACTAAAATTCATTGACAGCAAGTGATAAATTAGTGTAAATGTGAAGGGTTGACTTAAGTTGTTTACTCAAGGCTCAGAAGAAAGGACACTAAGAACAGTAGCATACTTGAATCTGAACATATAAAATAAAGCATTATATCAGAAAAAATCAGACGCTTTCAAATGTTGTCAGGGCTGCTTTCAATGTGTCCATTGCTGTGGCCCTAGTCTGAAACATCTTTGAGAGGTCAGATATGCAGAGCCAGAACACTCAGCATTTTCTGATTATCATTTCCCAACAAAGGATTAAAATGATTTTGAATTGTAAAAATAATTTTAGTCCCAGTTAGTCACAACTAGGTGTAAGAGCCAAAGCACATTCTTTTTGCAGGTTTAAGCCAGGATATGAGTTGTTCTGTAACTTCCTTTGTTTGGTATCTCACTGATCTGTGCATTCCTTTTTCATCCAGGAAGAGGAATACGAATTCTAGACATTTTGAAAGATGGGGAGACCCTCACTTCCTTCTTGCTAGAAAATGTTGGCCTCACAGATTTTGTTGTTTACCAGCTTATTAATGCTCAAGTGCGCCCTGAACAGGTGGGTAGAGTTTAACGGTTACCAAGTCATTTTCTGTGAGGAAAGAATCTCCCCACTGCAAAGTAGCCTCAGTGAAGGCCTTGGGCCCAGAACAGCTGATGCCTTATAGGGTCATTTTCACAATTTTGCCCTTTGTTTTTTGTGAATCTAGAAGAAGAGATATTTTGTTTGTCTTTAAAAAACATTTTGAGTATGCATTAAATATTAGTAAATTACTAAATAAACAGAAAAATCCTGTTGTTGCACCCAAATCATGAGCATCAAGAAACAGTACTGGCAAGAAGTGCATCCACCCCCATAACTGAAGACTTGACTCAAGAGCATAATGAAGCTGTGCATCTTTTTGAGATAGTCCTGATGAGACAAGAACTGTTGGAGGTTCTTAGTTCATAAGTTAAATTCTCTGCCCTAATGTCAGCATGATGGCTTTTTGGTATTGTCTTGCATGAATAAGTGGAAGAAGCATATCCACTTTCTTAGATGCTGATTGAATAATAGATCTGCTCAGAAAATTCAGAGTGAAAAGTGCAAGTCAAATCGTTCCTGAAGCAGTTAAGCAAGGAACTATGTTTGACCAAGTCCAGGCTGTCTCTGTTTCTGCATGTATATGCTGTATCTGCTTCTGCATGGTGGCTGGGAGCTCTGTGAGGAATGCTATATTAATGAATGAATGTTGCTGGATTGGAATTCTGGAACGATTTCTACACTGCATTAGCGTGGGTGGAAGCAAGTGAATAACTGAGGCTGAAAGACACAATTCCTCTGTTTCACTGCCACATAAAATGCAAATACTGAAACTGTGTGTGGGCAGAAAGAAGGAGGGCATTCATGACCTTTCATGCAGTTCCTTTTGTGCATCACAGGTTCCAGCTGGTGTGACCAGTAGCCAAATTACTTATCTGCTGTATTCTTGATTAGTACCTGGGGAAGCTCTCCCCTCTCTTCTCTTTATCATGAAGCAATATCAGAAATCCAGTGTCAATCGATACATCCTACATATTTTTACACTTCGTGTCAGCTGAGATGTTGAAAATTTGCTTCCTTGCTGCCTGTGACAAGGAGAATATAGAGATATCCTGGCAGGTTTCTCTTTCCCTATTCATCCCTAACCTCCTCTATACCAGAGGTCTGCTGTGTCAGGAGAACTGAGTGCTGCTGTGTTGGACTCTATTAGCTCCCCACTGGCAATTCATTCATCTACTGCTAAAAATTTTGCTTGCCAGTGTATGCAGGACTGAAGTTTTCAACACCATCACCAAAAAAAAAAGATTGAAACCTTCTGGAATGTGGTGTCTTTCTGCTGTATTTTCTGTGCTGATGTAGAAAGAGATGTAGTTCTCTTTATGCTGGAAATTAAAGAAATTGAGCATTGGTTAGGGGAAGATGGAGGAGATCTGGTGTTAAATACCACTTTTACTGCCCTCTGTACAGTTTCCTTGTTAGCAGTAATTACAGGGATACAAGATCATCTCACCAGAGCTGATTTATAGCTATGAGAAAAGAAAGTGCTGTGAATACTTCTTTCAGGTGAAAATGATGCAGAAGAGAGAATTATTTTCAGGAGGAACTGAATGCTGCATTTTCTGTGGGAGATAATTTGCTTCATTCCAATATACTGCTCTTCTTGACAAGCAAGTTGCTTGGGCTGGACTTAGGCATGGTTGAGATGGAAATTTCAGAGCCATGACTGGACCCTAGATCTGTATCTATGGTTGTCTTAATCCTCAACTGTGATAGTTCATCTCCAGCTCCTTATGCTGCTCTGCCCTCTGTTAGCCTGCATATTTCTGTACACCCCTTCCCCCTGCTGCTGATGGCACAGAGCTGATCAACCTGAAAGCAACTTGTTTACAAAAGCCTGACTGTTGCCAACAGCTGGCTGGAGATCTAGGTCTGAGCCGCCTGGGAGTCAGGAAATGACACACAGAGCTGAAAGCTAAACCTGATCAAACAGCCAGCTAGCTGAAAAAATAATTTGGACTTCATTCTTGCCAGCTTTGGCTAAACAGTGACACATTGATTTAAAAAAAAAAAAGGTATTGAAGTCTCCCTCTGAGGACCTGCTTTTTTGAGTCATTCTAAGATAAAGATAAGAAATTGATGTTAAAACACAATAAGAAGTTCAGGAAAGATTAGCAGCAGCACAGCCTACTGGAAAAATTGGAAGGGCGGAGGTTTGATGTTTTTCTAATCCCATCTGTTCATGAGCATTATTGAAATGCAGTTACAGTTTGTAAATAACAACTCTTTTTTTTTTTTTCTTCTTCTGTGTTTAGCCTTTTCAGTGATGTTGATGTCACTGTTTCCTCATTTCTCAAGTCAAATCAAGGATCCCCTGTGCAGCGCAGTTTCATTGCAGTTGACGCTGCCTGATGAGGATCATGCCAAATGAGGCGTGTATGGTTAAAAAATGCTGTTCTTAACACACACACCCCCAGGACATAAGTGACCAAGAAAATATGCAAATTATTTCACTGACATAAACTAACTTAATTTTAATTCAAATGTTCTAATTTGAGGAAGGGCAGGGGGGTGTGGTGATGGAGGTTTTTTCCAAGACAGACTGGATCTGTCAGTTGAATTCATTCTTTTGCATTTTGCTCCTCTCCCCACTGTCTAACTTGTGTTAACAATGCCATTATCAGTACAGCTGTAGTGATGATAGTGCCTCTCAGATACTTCTAGAAATTCACATCCTTTTTTTGCATCATAATTCCAAAATACATATGTCAGTGCATAGTTCTTGCTTGTCTGAAAATCTGTGTTCATCTCAAACACAGTAGGCATTTACAGTCATCACAGTGTTCTGAGCTGTTTTCCTTAAATTTGCACTGTGAAAGGAGATGGAGAGAGGATGGGAACATTATCTTATAAGCAATTTCCAGGGCTACTTTTTATTATACTTCCATGTATTCTATATATTATAAAGTAAGTAGACATTATTCATGGACTATGAAGAGCATTCCATAATAACAATGTAAATCCCATGTAAATCTACTGATTTCTATAGAGTTATTTTGCATTTACAGTGGTTTAACTATAAACTAATGTGCTCCTATTAGTTGAACACTGAATATAAAAATTTGGGCTTTTTCTGTTCCATGTTTATGTTAGAAGTGGTATTCAGTATATAGGTGTGATTTAATGTGAAATGGCTTTGTAAATCCTGGCTATGTGCCTGTGCAGCGTGACAGTGAATAATGGCTGTGGGGGAAGCATTGTAATGGAATAGTCATAACTGAAATAGAATGCTGAGGGAAATCAAGCTTGAGAATCCAAGATATTGGCCCCTTTTTTTTTTTTTTTTTCTTAAAGCAAGAAACAGCAAAAATATAACTAACCTGAACACAAAAGGTAGAATTATGTACTGCCATCATTTGGTGTCCTGGGAAAATAATTTCAAACAAGTTGCAACTATCCCTCCTTAGCCACAAGGATGGGTGGCATGGCTTCAGGTGTGCTTAGATGGCAGTGAGGAAGAGAAGATGACTCACAGGGACTTTTGCAATGCCAGGAAAACACATTAATGAGAAGACAAAAAATGTGTCTGAAAGCAAGGTGATCTAGCATAACATCAAGTGGAGGTGATTCAAGGGCTGATGCTTCAGCTGACCACATCTCTCTGCCATTCATTAAAATATTAGCAAGAGCTGATATCACTTGTGATAAGTTTTTAATTGTTCCTGGGAAGTACGCAAATTACATAATAGTAAGTGAAGTATTGGTTTTGTTTGCAGTTTGCCTATGGTGTCCCTAGCTTGACTCTGAAGGACATTGCTTGCAGTGAGATGCTCCTGGACCGCTTTATTATCTTCAGCAGCCGAAGAGGTCTCCCTTCTGTACACAAGGCCATGTGTGCCCTGTCCCAGGACAGTCTACAAAGAGTAGAAGATGCTTTGTATGCAAATGTTGATTTCTTTAAGCTATTTAGGCTGGTAAGTATTGTCACAATTAATCCTGCCTTATGTTGTTTTTTCTTTTCTTTTTTTTTTTTTTTCCTCTTGCTTATATTTCATTGCCCTTCAAGATTTTAATTTTTTTTAAGTACATCACCAATTTTCCAAGTGGTCTTAGATTATTTACCACTGCAAATGCAATGTTATGGATGTATAATTGTTAACCTACCACCAGCAGGACGACACCAGGTAGTTCTGAGTATGTTTTGGGATGACACAGATGAAATTCACAGTAGAGCAGAACTGAGAGATTCAAATGCAGTTTTTCAATCCAAGTTTTTGTTGAAATATTGTCTGGTCTTTCTAGTCTGTGTAGCAAAACAGTGTGTGGCAAAATCTACAGGGATCTTCCTGAGGATTCTGAAAATACCCATTACAGCCCATTCTGTCTTTGCTCCATCCAAAATGACACAAATTTAAGTTGCAGCCAAAATCATGATGCAGCTTGAGTTGGCGTAGCCATGTGAGCAGTTTTTAAAAACTCAAACCAACCAAACTAGGAAGTTGTGCTGGCTTTCATCACTCTTTCTATAGAAGCTTTTCCTTATCTCTGTTCATTTTCTTGGCCTTTCTTTGTATTTCTGTTTCTACTGTGACCTTGCTATAAATTAACCACTTCTGCAGCCTTGGCTTAGTATGGAGATATGCCACTTCATTTATATGTATAGACATAGATTAATATTATTACTTTAAAATATATAATAAAGTACAAATTATATCAAATAAATAAATATAAAATGGCATATTTTTATAGTATTTTGTTTGTATTCTGCACACTGAAGTGGTGCTTTCAGAGAACAATTACTAAAAGCTCCAAGGTTTCCTTCCTCATGATAACAAACTTAAGTGTCCATCACTGTGTATATCTCTTTCATGTTTGTTTTCCCTATGATCCATGCTTTTTACACTGAATTTAATTTTCTGTTTTTCACCTTGTAATGTCATGTCATGAAACCATCACATTGTCAGTTTGCTTTATAGGAACAGGCAGGATATATGAAAAGCTCCCCAAATTACATAGGAAGTATTGATTGGACTCTTCTTCCACAGCAGTGTAGCACTATGATTAATTTAACATGGATTTTGTTCTGCTCTGAGTTTCCCAGAACTGGGAGCAGAGGATGCCAAGGAGCTGTAATTGACACACCAGCAAAACACAGTTTGATTATTGTAGCATTGATAGTCATTGTGTCTGTGTGATTTTACCAACTCTGATAAGGATTTATGGTCAGCTTCTGAGAGCCACTGTTTTCCATTCCTAAAAAATATATTCATGTATTCATATATCTTATGCTTGCTGGAAGTAGCAGAGAATTAATACAGTATTTCTAAGATAGATTTTCAGTATTTGAGGCTGTCATGTGAATATGCACAACATACTGCCCAGCTTTTTTACAGGTTTACAATTCCTATTCCTCAGAGTTTCAAAAAGACCAGTTTAAGGCAGGTGCTCCAAGAACCCTTTACAATCTGCACAGCCTGGTTCTCCTTAGGGGACAAGGAAATGTGTATTTTGAAGCCCTGCAAGTATTCTTCCTTGAATGTCAAGTAACAGATCAGAACATGCTAACATGAGCTTTCCGTAAAAACTCTCACCCTTGTGACTCCCTGCCAGGTACCTACCAGAGCAGCTGTCTTCTGCTTTCCCAACCACCTACTGTCTGAAGGGAATGGCAGGCAATCAGCAGGGTGTATAGGCATTTTTGGGGAAGGCTTTTTAATAGGCTTGTCTCATAAATACCACAGTCTAGCTATCTACAAGTCCAGATTTATATTTTGCTTTGATAGCAGAAAAAATGCCTGAGAAAGCCTCAGTCAAGAGTGCCAGCTCCAAGTGCATGTGTGATTTTTAGATAGCTGACAAAGAAGGATGCAGTGATGCAAACAAAGTGGTATGTGACAGCACAGCATCGTGTCACCTGTTTCTTTTAAGTAATTGTTAAATGAAACGTTACCTTCTACTGAAAAGGCAGTTTGGTCACTCTGCAGGAGCCTGGGAAAGTAATGGTTTCTCTCAGGTTTGACGACAGTGAGGACCAGACCGAAAAGAAAAAAAAAAAAGGAAATCATGAAATCTCTGAAGTATAAATTTCTACAAATTATTTACCTCCATGGCAAATAGGGGCTTCTGTATCAAACCTTAGCTACATTTGGAAGTTACCAGGCGTACTCTTACTGGAAGAGTAGCCTCTGTGAGAAGCAGCTTCTCAAATGTCCCATTTCCTGCATTCCTTCTCCATTTTTGCACCTTTTGTCATGGTGGGCTCAGATGAGCAGAACAAATCCCAAGATATATTTTAAGTGTTTATTTCAGCCTTGTATTAGAAAGAACATTTATACAGACTACTGTGAGTCTCCACATAGGTACTGGATTTGTGGCCCTGTAAGACAGGCATATAAGAGGAGCCATTTGGACTTTCTTCTCATTGTTATAACTGTTGTCATGTAGAAGCTTGTCTCTATTTTTTATGTATCCACAGCTACCCACTGTGTTGGACAGAAACTCACCAGGTGCTGACCTGAAAGCCTGGGGGAGGGTGCTGTCTAATGTCTCCCAAGCAGTGCAAAAGGTAAGTGGTCTAATAATAGGTTACATCACTTTTCTTCATAGCTCATAGTTGTTGTTTTCCTTTATTGTTTTTATGTTCCAGTTACCTGCTTTACCAGAAAGAAAATAGACTTGTTGGGGAAGAGCTGATTCCTTAAAAATTCATTCTTCTCTCATTGCAAAATAAGCGTGGACATAAGCATTGGCAATTCTAGAAAAGATATGAAAGAGCAAGAACTGAAAATAGTGCCTGTGACCAGGGCAGAGGAAGTGAAAGGATGAGATTCTGACTGCATTTGCACTTTACCACCTGGGCACAACTGCGACCTCACCAGATGCTTGCCTGCTTTGAGGGCTGCAATTAACCAAGTCTTGTCTTACTGCAGCTGGCCGGGAAGCCAAGCGTTCAGGACCTTTTGAGGGTTCTGCAACCATTTGTACAAGATGGAAGGCCAGAATCCTTAGGCCACTTGGTGAGTTCCCTGTCGGATCTTTTCTGTGGCTACCCAGAAGGAGGTGGATCCAGAGTGCTTTCCTTCAACTGGTATGAAGATAACAACTACAAGGCTTTCCTGGGGATTGACTCAACAAGGAAGAAATCTGGTTATCTTTATGATAATACAACCAGTAAGTTTTTCCACCAAACAATTAAGAGATTCTTGACAGCTGCACCTTAGGTTCAAGTACTAGAATAGAATGTTGCTGTTGTAAACAACATTTTAAAGCAGTTGATGCAGGAGATTAGAGTCAGGTGAAATCACTACTTCTTACTTACTTCATATCTGAAAGCAGAGAAGCCCAGGAATTGACAACTGAAAGAAATGTGCATTTGCTTTTAATATGGAGGCATAAACATAGGCATGATCCTAATTAAGACAGTCCTTCTGCTTTATCTTCTATTGTATGCTACTGGTATCAGGAAGAACAAAATGTCCCTGAAGAAGGTAAAGGAAAAGACAGTGTGGCTTTCTGGAATTACTTTTCTCCAAAACATTTTTCTAAACTTTATTTTTTGTCTTAACTTGTTTGATGGCCTGGGGCACAGGAATTTAAAAATCTCTCCTTTCAAATAATAGTCAATTTGATACATGGTGGCTGTTATCTTCCTGTGTAAAAGTACATGTGTTTTGTAGCAGTAATGTTCTACAGCATGATTTCATTTCACATAGAAAATATTTCAATTTACCATTTTCTGTTGCTTTTATTTCTTCACTATTTATTTCCTCCTATTTTAATAGGATATAATGCAAAAAAGAACCATTGTACCGGTTTTTTACCATTTGTTATTTTGTCTTTTTATTATGTCCCTCTTCTGTTTGCTATTTAGTTTTTTTCTACACTGAGCTCACCAGCAGTTTTTTCTGTACTACCACTCATGTTATAGCTGGTAGTTCTGTGTCCCTTCTGCTATGATAGATATGATTGCATGGTTACAAAGTACAGATGAACAGTTTGCTTACAGAGATTCCTACTTTTCAATGTTTGTGTTGATACTTGGCTCTGCTTATGTCTGAGACTTCCAAAGACCTGTAAAATGTCCAGTACTCCATCTCTTCTGCCAGGAAACAAATTAATTGAATGCTATCCAAGTAAACTAATTACTTCATAGTGCAGGGGTAAAATAAAAATATTTACATTGAAATGTTTAATTTTAAATTATTGTAGGATCCAGTTCTGAACTGTTCCGGAGTTCAACACCTGAGCCCGCAGGATCAGCTTTGTATCAGTATCAACTACAATACAAAGGAGCTAAGTCATTAGGAGTAAAGCAAATAAAGCTCAAACTGCTCAAGGAGGTCTGAGCTGTCTCATTTCCTTCTATTTGAAATACCATGTAAATAACAGCAGCTTTCAAATGGTTATTTATGTTTGCTTTTCCAATTTCCATAGCATATTTTACAACTCCAGTATCTACTTAATAGTCTTTTCTGTCCATTCAGTCATTGTATTCTGCATTGCAGAATGTGCTTTAACTCATTCAGATTCAAACTGTCTGTACTGCCAGTAAAAAACCCTGCAGGATGTTATATGTGATAGGATTTTAGTAGGGTTATATAAAGACTGTCTTTCTTTCTGTTTTTAGCACCCTTTTGTAATGCATTGATCCAGAACTTGGAATCAAACCCTTTAACCAAAATAGCCTGGAGTGCTGTGAAGCCCCTGCTGATGGGAAAAATTCTCTTTGCTCCTGATTCACCTTCTGTACAGGAAATCATAAAAAATGTAAGAAGTTCTGAAACACAAAAATGTATATTTCTAAAAAATTGCGTCCCAAAAGGCATTTTTTGAAAAAAAGTCACCTAGTTACTCCAGCCTAATCAGATTTTCTTGTCAAAACTCCATTTGTTCCGATGGGCCTCAGAGGAAGGACAGGTGCTCTGTTTAAAAAACAGAAGACAGGTCTTCACTGATTCATCCCATCTTGGGCCGTGCTGCATGGTTTTTCCAGCTTGCCCGAACAGCTTTCTGTTAGCATGATTCCACATTTACACTAGTAAGCATAGTAATATTTATTTTACAGAGGTAGGAATATGAGCAGCTCTGTGCCAGTAAATATTTAAATGGGGAAGCTGTGAGGCTTGGATAAGCTTATTGAGAACTAACACTGAGATATTGCAAACCAATAGCAACATCATGGTTTATTATTTTATTCTTTGAAATCATGAAGAATTTTCACTTCATTAAAATAGGATAGTGCCTGGACTCTTTAGCAAAATGCTTGAAGTTGGGTGAAATTAATCTGAGCAGTTAAATCAAGGTTGCATATGGCCCAGGTTTTGGCCACCTCATAAGCAGCAATTCACTATCTAGAAATCTGTACAAGGCACAGAACTGCTGCTAGAGTTCACACAGAAAACGTCAGATCTACAGCAACTCAGCATTTCAGGTCTTAATATCGTAGCTATGGGAGTATCTGTCTTTTCTAGCTGCCTTCCATTCATTCATCTACTCATATAATCATCTTTCTTTGTAGCTCTTACTGGAGAGAAATAGTCAAGGAGAATAATTCTTAATAATTCTACCAAAAATCTGAGTATTTAAAGGAATAGATGTTAACTGGGATAAATGTCCAATTTTTGTTTCCATTACATATATCAAAGAATTTTATCCTAAGTGACCTTGATTCTGCTTGGATTTTACAGATTTTTTTCTGATGGTTATTAAAATTTTTGCTATTTGAACAAGTTGGTTAAGTTTTGAAGGTAAAAACTACAGCTGTCTAAGTTAGGGGTTCCCCTGTCACCAAGTCCTGGATGGATCATAAATTCTATCTCCTTAGATTTCTAACACTCCTTTCTACTGTGTTTTTTCATCAGGCAAACTCCACTTTTGAGGAACTTGAACGCCTCCAACTGTTGACCAAAGCTTGGGTGGAAGTAGGACCTCAGCTATGGTATTTCTTCCAAAACAGCCTGCAAATGAACATGATCCGTGTATGTTATAACCCATCAAAGATCCTCAGTAACAACAGATTTTCACCATCTTTTGTTTTTATTAATGGAGAAGACAATTAATTTGAAAGGTTTGGCCAGAAGCACAGCCTTTGCAGCAAGGGAGATGTGGCCTTTGAGGCTGTTGGCTCCTGGGCTTGGTTTAAAGGGAAGTCTTAGATGCACCTCAGATCTGAGCAGTCAAGAATCTGGTTAAGGACTTCTTAAGAGAGGCAGCAATTGCTGCTTCCTTGCCTCCCCAAAACGTCTTTCAAGAACAGACAACTTGATTTTCTTGAATTCTGTATAGGAAAAGAAGGCAGTAAGACCATAATTTTTCTGGGCCAGACAGAAATTTATTTTGGGAAATTGCTTATTTCAGCATCATTTAGATTGTACTTTGATCAGCTGCAATTACTGTCTGTAGTTAAAGTTTATAAAGCAGCTCGTACTAGAAAAATTTTTCTATATTGATTAGACCTTTATAACATTTCTTTTCTTGCTTTTAAGGAAAGAATGCAATAAATAGTCATGGAAAAATTTCATTTCATCCATTCTTCAGATCACAGATCCAGTTATACAATTACCCATTTGTAAAATTGATTCCTTAGCATATCCTTTTGTCCTTGTCCATGTATTGAAAGAGTTGTGGAAGTGGAAACCTTTCTAGGTAAACAGGACATGGAAAGACAATCATTATGGCAAAGCTGTCATGATATGTTTCTTCAGGACTCTCTGAAGCACCCTACAGTGAGGGACTTCCTGAACAGCCAGATGGGTGCAGAAGGCTTTACTGCAGAACATATAATCAACTTTCTCCACAACGGATCTTCAAGGAGCCGGGAGAAGGGAATGGTGGACTTCGACTGGCGGAATATCTTCAGTGCTGTAGACCAAGTTCTGCGTTTGTTCAGTCAGTATTTGGAGGTAAATTTAGCCCTGCCCATTCAGGGTATAGTTGTAGAGGATGTCTTAAAACCAATTAGGCAGTACTGGGATCTGTGGTAACAGACAAGAAAGTTAAAATCATAAAATCTTTGCTTCAAGTTTAATCTCATTATTAAAAGTATGTGCTTAGAATAATAGTGGCACAAGTACATGGATACTATTATTCATGAATATTATTAGAAAAAATTCAATTTGATGATCTTCAAATGCTTCATTCAAAATGTCGGTTGAATGTCTGAACAATATTTCGATGCTGAGAGGCAGAAAGTGAACACAAAACCTCAAGGAAATGTTTTTTTGTAAGTGTTAATAACCAACAGGCTACTAATTTCAGCTAGGTCAGGAGCAGAGAAACTAACAGTTCTTTGGTAAATCCCCTTGGAGGTTTTTAAGCACCTGATCAAAATTTCATTGAAACCAATGAGGGAGTTTCCACTTATTCTGTGGTCACTTCTGACAAGATGTCTGTCTCTTTCCTGCAATCTGTGCCTCTCTTCTCTAGCGTGTTGTTTTCAGTGGTGCCTTCTGAGGATTTTTGAGAGAAAATTGGTACTAGTTATTGGCAACAAGATTAATCCTAACTCCTAATTTCAATCCAGTTCAGTCTAAAAGACCATTTGTCCCCTGCAAGAAGGTAGGAACTGAAAGTTTATCTGCCTTCCTACAGCTAATACAAGAAGGAACAATAAAAGCTTTGCACAAAGCTCTGCTGATTCATTTAATTATCTTTTTGTATCATGTTAGTAGAATTATTTCTTGTCAAACTGAGTGAAATGCATGCAGCAGGTCAGTGCTGGGACATCAACAATATCAGAACAGTTACTGTACCTGGTAATAGATCTTTGTGTCCTAATGTTCTTTGTAATGAGCTTATTCTTTAAAGTCTGCTGTTTACACAGAGTTGTAAGCACTTGAGAGTGTTTTCCCACTGTGCCAGACACAATGGCAACAAACAGCTCCCTTTGGGGAGCAGCCTGCTCCTTACCACCACAGTATGCAATAAGGACAAGTGTGCTGCCAGCATCTATCTTTGGTGACTCCAAGGCTCTGCTGTAAACTGTGATGCAGCTGAGAATCCCACAAATTATGCAGTGGTTGCTCCTCCTCACCACCCCAAGAATTTCCTCTTCTTCCCTTTGATACCTTAGGCCACAGAACAGTTAAACTGTTAGTGAGAGCTACGCAGTCATCTCTTTATGTTTATTATTCTCTGGTTTTATCTTCCAAACGTGTTCTTATTATTTTGGTTTTGGTTTTCCCATTTTCATTGGACTATTTAAAATTGTTAGATAATTACTGGAAGGAGATTTGAAATAAATTTCCCCAAGTACTTGATAAATTAATTTTTATATAGTGAGGTTTATGAGGACAAGCTGAGTTCAAATTCATTGGGAGAAAAAAAAGCCTAGGTAGAGCATACAGCCTTTGTTTTGAATGTAATTCATGTTAAGAGAAATAAATTCTAGCTTTGGCTCATAGATTACTATATAAAATGCCATTTTTTACTTTCAAACTGTGTGAATAATTGCAACACTCCTGTCTTGGCCTATGTTCTTATACAAGCTTTGGTTTCACTCTGCTCACAGTGAAGATCTGTAAGCATTGATGTTTTCTGTTTTGAACACTTGCAGCTTCTTTACTGGACCTCTGGATAATAGCCAATGCTCCTCAGCCCACTCCAGGCACTGTCTGTTCTGTAGTGAAAATCTAGACAAGTTCAGTTGCTGTCAGTACTTTGCCAGTATCATTCTCACAGATTCCCCTGGAGAACTCTTGGAGTTCTTCTAAAGCTGAAATAAGTATCTTGAAAATAATTCCTCCTGATAAAGAAACAGCAAATAGTCCTCCAGACCCTGCACAGACATAGCTCCACTGGAGGGGGTTTGTTATGCACACACTGCCACTTCTGCAGGAACTAAACTGAATTCCTAAACTCAGTTAACGCCATGTGGGATAAATGTATCCCAAAAAAATTAATGCAACATGTGCCATCAGTCTGATTTTATTTCTCTTCTGGCATGCAAAGTTTTCTTCCTTATTTTACTTTCTGATATGAAATGCTACATATTTTAGTTTTCTGAAGAAAAAGGGAAACACCTACAAACACCAGGAAGAGTAAAGCTACAAAATAGTGTTATCAATTTAAGCACTGTTCTGTTGTGAGTTAAAAAAATTATTTTCATATAGATCCCATTAAGCTGTGATAGTACAAGTTTTAAAGGAAACAGAGCATGATTTCTCACAGGGAAAGGTTAAGTAAAGGAGTCTTTAAGATTAAATAACAAATTACCAGTATGAGCTCCTTGATGTGGACTAATTTTTATTTATTGGCTTGCAAGAAGTGGTCAAGAAGATAAGATCAAACAAGTTAGCCTTTTGGAATTTTATGAAGCAAGGGAATCCAATAAGTATCTTTCCAGTCCTTCAGGGGTTAAATGCTTCCTACTCTCTGTTTGTTTATACAAAGATAAATCTGTAATTTTTCAGACAACTAATGCTAGAGTTTATAGCATTCACAATCTTTGTAATACAATGCCTGCTAAGTAGGACTTAAGTGGAGGAACACAAAGAGCTTAGGTTTTGATGAATTTTTTGTCTTGTATATGCATTATATGTATGTATATGCATATTATATATATGATGAGAGTACAGTTTGTAGTAATGACAGAGACTAAGAAAGACTTTCTTATTGAGATAACCAATAAAATTGACATGTTAACTGATATCAGCAGGTAAATCACATGTCAGAATTTAACAGAGACACAATATGACCAGTTAGATAAATCAGTGACTTGTCTGATGTTACATAGGAACATTACAATTTAAATGTATGCTCTGACATTTCCCAGTGCTTCACTTGACAAAGTGCTTTTCATCTGAAGTCCACAGCCAAGGTTCTTTCCTTACAGATCAGTAATCCTTTAGTTCTCTGGTATTCACTCAGGCATTTCCTAGGCTGAAGAAGGGAGGAGAGAGTCAAGTTTTAATAGTTTCATTATAAAACTGAAAATAACAAGTTTCAGGTGATCCTACTTTCCTTTTCTGTTTTCAATCACTGATGTTTGCTTTAATGTATACCTCTTACTATTTTATTCCCATGCAATTATTCCCTTTGTAATTATTTGTAGTGTTTGACCCTGGATAAATTTGAAGGTTATCTTGATGAAACTCAACTGACTCGTCAAGCCCTTTATCTCCTGGAGGAAAACAAATTATGGGCTGCTGTGGTTTTTCCAGACTTAGAACCTTCAACCAGCAATCTCCCACCACACGTGACATACAAGATCCGAATGGACATAGACGCAGTGGAGAAAACAAACAAAATCAAAGACAGGTACTTACCTAAGAGTTACTTCTCAGTTCTTGCCTGCCATAGCATATATATGAGAGACATGAGGGTGTTAGGACCTGTGTTGGGTACATATGTGAAATCCAGCTGTATTTGTTAACAGTTACTCAGTAGTGCAGCAGAGAATCCATCTCCAGTTACCAGGTACTAACATGAATGGTATCACTCTTGTGACAAGCCAAGCAGTGTCTTGGTACAGAAATACAAGGCAAAAGGATGACTCTGCTCAGACTCTGTTCAGTAACCTGCTTCAGTTTTTAGATGACCCCACCATTGGAAAGACAGACAAGGAACTCCTACATGGATTGTGACTCAGCTCTCCTCCACCTGGACAGCAGAACTTCTCTGCTGCTGCTCCTCCTCAAGTCCCCACCAAATAGACTCACTTAAAGGGATATAATTTCTCAGGATTTTCTACAGAAGGATATAATCTGATGGTCACAATCCAGTTGTTCCAGATTAATCTCCAAGGATACCATATTCCAAATACAGTTATTTCTGTTCTAGAATAGTTACTCTGCTACATGACTAATTTATGTACGTTTTTGGCCAAAATTGCTATTCCAAGTCAGTGCAGAGAAAATAAAAGGGAAAAAAAAGAGCCTTCCACTTTCTTAAGCAATATGGTCTGATAGACCAAAGAAAGAAAAGACAACTCCAGGCAGCGCTCCTATAATTTCAGTTGCTAAGATCATTTAACTTATTCATTAATGAATTAATTTATTTGCCCCACTACCCTTCCCTAAATTCACTGTTTACCCAAATGGTTTCCATGTCAATTTTCTTTTGAGGTACTGGGATCCTGGTCCAAGAGCTGATCCTGTGGATGATTTACGTTATATCTGGGGAGGCTTTGCATATCTCCAGGACATGATTGAGCGTGGGATTATAAAGACCCAGACTAGCACTGAAGTGCCATTGGGAATTTATCTGCAGCAAATGCCATATCCATGTTTTGTGGATGATGTGTGAGTAAAAGCAGTTTGTCTTAATTTTATTGAATACTTGTATTGCTGGATGTTTAAAGATTCTCAAGCACCAGAATTAACCCTAAGTTATGAACATTCCAAAGTATAAATGCAAGAGTGATAACTGAGACACAACTGAATTCATTTGGATTTTGTTTTCTTTTTCCTTTCCTGTCATAACCCAGACTGCACAAACCACCTTTGCCAAGATTCAACCACTAATCCCAGTCCTGGCCTTTGTTACATCCAGTGTCCAGGCCTGAAATGAACTCAATACACTAGCCCCTTAAAACCAGCAGTTTTCTTCCAATTTTCTTCTCTGTTCATGGTGTGTCTGCTCCAATGCTGCAGTCTGTGATACTCCAGGTGTCCTGGTATACTTTTCACTCAAAAAAAAAATTATAAAAAAAGGCATTAGAGAAATCTTTTCATAGTTCTGTCAGTGTGGTCTGTGCAGGCAAATGCTACAACTTCTGATAAAAGCTAATCACAGACACATAGATTGACTGTCATTCCCATCATTCATTGTGTGCTGGTCTGACAAAACATCACCCTGGAAAGCCTGCTGTCTATTTCTTCCCCACTGAGAATACTGCAGAGGCAGAAACCCCATCTGTGCAAAAGTTCTCTGAAGCCTGCAGTAGTCATGTACAGTTCAGGGCTGATATCCAAATTCAGTGATGGCCCCTGCAGAGACCCTTCTTAAGTGAGGCAAGTGCTCCCTCATGGTAACCATAGGCTGTGCTGTGCATCACCTAGTGCTGGTTACATGTGTCCACAAACAGGCAAAACTCAGTGTGCCCCAGGCCATATAAAAAAACATGGGTTTGTTTCTCCAGAGCAGATGTCTTTTCAGGAATTTTTGGCGAAAAAGTGAAGATTTCCCCTTTGTTTTAACACTGATATGGCTTTGACAGCATATGGCAAAAATGTAGTTCTATAGGGCTCAGACTTAAGAAGCTGAAAACTTTTTGCTCCTTGTTTTTAGCAGCTATGAGCTTTTGACTTTTAAACAATCAACACCAGACTCCACAAACCCCATAATACATAGCAGTGTTAATTAGCAGTATTAAACAGCTCACTTAAGGATGAAAAAATACCCTGCGAGCCTGAATAATAAAACCATCCACATCAATCCCGACTAGGGAGAGGGAGGTGTTTTCCCTCATCTTCTTCACAAGATAACTCCCCACACACAGCAAGGCCATCAATGCCAGGGAGACATTTTTTATGTTAACGTGTTCCCAGACTCAGCAAAATAAAGAGATAAACAGTGCAGCTGCACACACAAACTGTGTCCTGCACAGGATCTTGCTTAATAACTCCTGTAACTATGGTGTGCTTAATAGAAAACTGCCTCTGGCTTGGCTCACATTGTGTGCCAAGAGCTGTGGTGAGTTGACCTTGACTGGATGCTGGGTGCCCACCAAGCCTCTCTATCACCCTCTTCCTCAGCAAGAAGGGAGAAGAAATTAATATGGAAAACAACTTGTAGGTCAAGATGAGGATCTTTACTAAAGCTGAAACAAAAACTAACCCAAAGATTTATTCACTATTTCCCATCCAGCTATGTCCAGCTGCTTCCTGGGAAATGGGGCTTCAGAATGCATAGCAATTACTTTGGAAGACAGGTGTTGTAAATACCAAATACCCCTCCACACTTTCTCCTCCTTTTTATTAGATTTTATATCTGAGCAGTCATAATATGGAATATCCCTTTGGTGAGTTTGGGTCAGCTGTACTGGCTGTGTCCCCTCCTAAGATTCTGCCCACCCCCTGCCTAGTGGTGAAGTGGGAATGTTGGAGAGATAGCTCTGGTGCTGTGCCAGCACTGCATAGCAGTAGGCAAAACACTGGTGTGTTTTTAACACCTTGCTTGCTACCCATGCAGAGCCCAGTACTGTGAGAACTGCTATGGGGAAAATTAGCTTTATCTCAGCTAGATCCAATACCCTGACTCATGGTTTGTATTTTATTTTGAATTTTGGCAACCTTGCTGGCAGCATATGATGCTTTTAATTACTAATTTGTTTATTTCTCTTGTCAGTGAATCTTGGGAGCAGAAAAACAGTGGTACTCCCATATTGTTAACATTAACATGTCTTAAAATATTTTTTGTATATCATAGTAAAAGCATTATGGAAATTCGCTGTGAAGAGAGATGTATTTTGATGAGGCACCAAATATTTTGTAGCCTTCAATAACCCTTAGAATCTCTTTATAAAATAGAAATAACATTCATCTGTCTCATGGGAATGCAGAAAGCATTACTTTATTAATATTTAGGGTGCTTGTGAGGTATACTAGTAACATGCTATTCATATTTGGACTGAGAATTTACAGTTCCTAATTTAATTAGTGCCTTCTTCCCCACTCCTTTTCCTTTTTATTTTTGCTTTTCATCTAATGTTTCTCTGTTTTAACTAAATTTAATTTATTCCTTCTTGCTTTGGTAGTTTCATGATCACCTTAAACCGCGCCTTTCCCATCTTCATGGTGCTAGCTTGGATATATTCAGTCTCCATGACTGTGAAGAGTATAGTGCTGGAGAAGGAGATGCGTCTGAAAGAGGCAATGAAAAACAGGGGCATAACCAACGGCGTGATTTGGTGCACTTGGTTCCTAGACAGCTTCTCCATGATGGCTGTGAGCACATTCCTCCTCACAGCTCTGATTATGGTAAGGATTGCTACTCTCAAATTCACTCTTGTGTTTGCGTAAGATAGCAGTTTGCTGTTGAGAAAGAATAGTAGCCATTGATAGGGAGATGTGGATGGTGGAGGCCTGTTCTGATCACAGCACGTAGCAGGCACATTCTTCTAAGCAGACCTCATACCAGTGTCAGCAGCTGGCAGAGACAGAACAATAAATTCACTAGTAAAGATTTATTGTGAGATCCCTCATAGAAAATAAATCAGGCTGGTTACTCTGCATATTGTATTTTCTGTAGGCAGATGCAGATCTCCCAATACATAATAATTGTTGCTTTAAATCAAAGAGATAATAATATGCAGAGTTTTAATCTTGTAATTCACTATAGGTGATTAGCTTTTAATATCCAGTGCTTGTCTGCTTAGAAACTGTGCAACTATTTCAATGGAAAAAGAAACTGCAAGAACAGAACTTTCAGGAAAGCTGAAAAAAAAATCCTCCTTTTTCTCCAGTGATTCAAAATTCCTGTAATTTTTATAACTTTTCCAGACAGTTTGGATGTTATCTCTGAGGACTACCTATTGTCTCCACTACCTGAGAACCAAGCCCTATATTGAGAGCTTGCTGCTATATTTTATCACATGAATATATAGCATTTTGATAAAGAAGAATTCCCTTGCATCTTTTCTAATGTGGGGAATGGTATTGGTATAAATACATAGTTAGGGTTCGAGCTGCTCTGTCTTACCAGCATGTCCTGATGAGTTGTAGTTCCTGGTGTTTCCACTGCAGCTTGGGTGGATAGAGAAAGCTCACTTTGCCACACTGGTTTGATTAAAAACTGGAAGGTAATTAATATCAGAGAGGAATGTGCTTGTACCTATAATTCACTTTCTTTCCCATATTTCTCTATGCCAGTGTGAGGCACGTTTGTAAATACATTCTCATGAGACATTGCATCCCTGTTGATAAAGAAATCAGACTCTAAGGCCCAGTGGGATGTTGCAACAATGCTGAGACCTATTTATAGCCTTAAAGATATTTGAGCAGTACATAAATTGACCTAATAAATAGGTCTCAACATTGGTTTTAGGGACTACGTAGATAATTAGCAGCAGTCCCTGCTCTTCTTGAGAGGGAGCATTTAGTCCACAAAAGCTCTAATGAAGAAAGGTCAATAAAAGTTCACCCAGTGGGTCAGTTAATACACAAGGATCTCTGAGAAACTGCACTTGGATGCCTCAGATGTGATATGTTTCTATTTGGATAACATCCAGGTGCAGAAGCTTTATAATTTTCCTGTGGTTTTATTGTGGGTTTTTTAAACGTGTTTTGTAATACTTCCTTATGTTGTCTTTTCTGCATATCAAGCAAGTGGATTGAAGAGGTGGTGGAAAGAGATAAATGAAAGTTTATTATAATATTTCAAATAGTTTTTATTTAAAATGCATGAGTTGCTGAGTAGACAGATCTTGCTTGGCATCATTTACTTGTTAAGACAGAGACAGAATGTCTGTTTTCAATCAGTTTTAATTTTTGTTCATTCTGTTGTACAAACCTTAAGTCACAATCCAAGAGCAGGGATAAAGTTAGATGAAGAATTTGTTATTGTAGTGACCTCAGTTGTTGCAACTAATACCTGGGAGAGTTAGAAGTTGTATTAGGTAAGAAAGACTGCCTTATTACTCTTTGCCTGTTACATGTCGATAGCAATTCTGACCTTTCCTGCTAGAAGAAAGCAGCAATACTTGTAAATTTTTCTGTTTTCCTTACAGCATGGACAAGTGCTACATTATAGCAATCCACTTCTTTTCTTTCTGTTCCTACTGACATTCACCACAGCCACCATAATGCAGTGTTTCTTGTTCAGCACCTTCTTCTCCAAAGCAAATCTGGCAGCTGCCTGCAGTGGAGTCATCTACTTCACCTTGTACCTGCCCCACATCGTCTGCTTTGTCTGGCAAGACCGGCTGACTGTTAATCTGAAGATCCTAGCAGTAAGCCTTTCACCTGTTCTATGGCATCTCTGCTCCCCTTCTCACAGTACATGTGTGAATCACAAAGTACTGCACACCTCTTCCTCTTGGCTTTTTTAACTCACAGAGGGAGACCTCTAAATCTCTTTTAAACAATTAAGGATTGCAAGTGTGGAAGCCTTTAGTAGGCCCAGTGCAAGAAATATCTTCACAGGTTTTAGAAGATTCAATAGCATTTATTTTATTCTTTGAATTCCAGGAAATTAGCATACTAAAATGTTTAAAGTTTTTTTAATATTTCCTTATAAGTCAAAGCAAATCTAACTCCTGGTATGCTTAATAAAAGTGAAGGCAGTTCACAAAATGGGGACAGTTATCTTTCTCATGTGCTATACCTAGCTAGCACCCTATGTCTAAGGATGAGAAGACCTCAGGTTCACATTCCTTCTTTACTTCAACCAAAGAGTTAGGAATTGAACCCCAGTGCCAAAGCTCTGAGAAATACCTTTCATCTAAAGTTGTAGACATTCTCCATGCAGTGCTTCCTTGTTGGTTTCTTCCATTTTAGGTAAGATACTTCAAAAGTCAGGGGAGCTGGGAACCTCTTGCTATTTTTGAGATGGAACCATGATCTTACAAAATTTTTCAGGCTGTTCTTATGATGTCCAATGAGTCAGGAAAGAGATTGGGTGTTTCAACCCAGTCTCCCCATTTTTACCAAGCATTCTGACAGCATAGGTTAAGGAACTGTCGCCTCTTCTTGCACTAGGAAATACAAGGAAAAAGAAAACAAAACACTTCCAAAGCTGTAACTAAGTGTATGAAGTTATATAAACTAAGGATAAACTACTGGTTTATTAGTTTGTTGTGTTAGAATCAGCTAAGACACATGACAGAGGAAGCAGTTGTGGTTTTCCATATCCTGATCATCTTGTGTACTTTCTGTCATGTTACTCATAGTGGCCCTGCCTCATACACTCAGGAAATAATTTTGTTTCACCTACATAGTCAGAGATGTACACTGCAAACTTCTAGATGTACCTATAGTATTTTCTGAACAGACTTAATAAAGGAAAAAACCAATCTGGGAAGGTTGCCTAGTAGTTAAAGAGAGTACAGGCAAGGTTGAAATCAGTCTATTATGGCTAAATACTGCTTAGAATTGCAGATAATTAAACATTACAGGCCAACATAAGAGGGAAACAACTTTTCCTATGTCATTTGTTATGCAAGTTTTAAAGTCCAGTCCCTAAATGTCAGGGAGGGGAGAGGGGGATTTGTTTTGGGGTTTTTTGTTTTGTTGCTCTTGTGGTGGTTTTTGTTTGCTTGTTTGTTTAGGGGGTTTTCTTAACAAAGTGTCTGCCTGTCAGGGCTGAATGTCATTTCTCCTTCATTCCAGAGTTTGCTTTCTCAAGTAGCTTTTGGATTCGGTACGGAATACTTGTCACGCTATGAAGAACAAGGTCTTGGCCTTCAGTGGGGTAACATCAGAACCAGTCCCTTGGAAGGAGATGAATATAGTTTTCTTTTTTCCATTAACATGATGCTTTTTGATGCTTTGCTCTATGGAATACTTTCTTGGTATCTCGATAACGTTTTTCCAGGTAAATCAGTTTCTTATTCATAGAAAGTAGTGGTAGTTGCTGTAATCTGTGTTAGTCTCTGTATTTAACTGGCAGAAACAGGGTGTTTGACCTTGCAGACTGTGAATCTTATCCAGTTTAGCACTACTGGTTTATTAAGGGCTTCCACTTTTTTCTTCTTTTTTCTCTCTCCTGTTTTATTCCTGAAAGGATGAAAAAGGAAGAAAGAGTAATAAAGGAGGATGTGATTTCTAGTTGTGTTTATAATTTAAATGGAAAATAAATCTGCAAAAACATCATCTGTTAAAATCCAATTTGTGTGCATACTTTTCTTTTGAGAAGTCTCAACCATTTCTAGTGAGATTTCTTTAAATTGTTTTAAATATAGATTTGACAGTTCTAATTCACATATATACCTTGGCCACATTATGCAAAGTGTTTCTTAAAGGATGGTGCTGTTTCCTAAGGCACATGCTGTGTCATTGGCAGTTGTGAAAGTTCCTGTGTGGATTTATTTTATTTCTAAATGGAAATCATTATTCTAGTACAAAGTCACAAAAGGATTTTCTTTGTTATCAATGACAAAATTCTTGAACCATCTGTGTAAAAAAATTGTATGTCCTCCTAGCTTAAATGGTTATCTTGCTTCATACTGAATATCATTGCAGTATAATAACTGCAACTTTTATGCTGTACAAGCAAGTGAGCGTTCTTTTCATCAGTTTATTACTCCTGCATGTGATCTGCACTTCCAGAAGGTGTTCTTGGCAGATGGCTATTTTCTTTTTTTCTTTTTCTTTAACGCTGTTTAAAAAAGAGTGGACAATGGACTATTTGCATGGATGGTAGGAATTAAACAGTAGAAATTTCTTCATTCATAGATACAAATTAATTTTTTTCTGTCTGAACTTTACACAGAAGTAGCATCTTTCAAGGCTTCTAGTTAGTAGCATCACTTCCTCCCAATATTTGCTCTGTCATGTCCTTCTGCTGCTCTGTTTCTGTAGAATTTGTCATATCATTTCTCTGTCATACACATGCAGCCCTGCCAAATCAATGCTGTACTAATTGAGGTCACTACAGGAATTCCCTGGATAGTTCTTTGAACCCTATGGTTCTAGTCCTGCTCACATCTGCTCTGAAACCAGACACCCATTGGCACAATGGTCCTTTGGCTATTTGGGCATTCTGCTCCATAACAAATTTTTCTTGGGTTTTGCATTCATCCTGAATGAGAAGCTGTTGTTTTAGCCACAAGTTTCAGAGGCATAACAAGGCAAACTGTGAATGCAGGAAGAGCAGTTCTATGCACGAATAGGAGTACAAGTGGTTGGCAGAAACACAGGTAGTTTCTGTTAATTCAGAAGTAAGCAGACACTTTCATCAGCAGTGGTTTTCAATTAATAAAACTGACCATCTTTCAGTGAGTATCACAGATCCCCTTTGCCTATTTTGAATAAGTAGCACAAGGCCAATAATATTTGGGTTCACAAAGATGCCGGTTTTAAATAAAGAAGCTCAAATTCCTGCATTCTATAAATCAATATGATCCGGGAAAGCAGTGTTGACTTCCAGTAACTCTGATCTGACCTGCCAAGAACTGGTAATGTTATAATGCTGTCTCTTATCCAAACTGCATTAACCTGTAACTAAAACAGCCTATTTTTGTTTAAGAAGAGGATTACACTATTGTCACTTTCCCTGAAAGGCTGTGTGCTGAAATAACGGTCAGAGTGTCTTTTCTCATTACCAGTTGTAAATTCAGCCCCAGGGTAATAAGTGTAAATTTTAAAAGCTTTTCAGTCAAGTCAACTCTCAAGTATTAAGTGGGCATTAAAGGAAAGTCTCTGAGTGAGGCTAAGAATCCCATATTAGGCAGTGAGCTGCTGCCTGGTTAATAAGGATTCAGGGAATAGCTTCATTCTGCAGTTAAAATACTTTCTACTTAAGGAAAGTCACTTCACAGTTTCTGAATATTTTATTGCTGTCTAAAAGAAAAAAAAATCTGCAAACAAAATCTGTTCTGTCAGGTGCTTGGTACATTGTTTGACCTTCTGAAATGCAACACTAGGACTGACAGTATTTATAATCAGAATTTGCATAGATGAATTTGTGCTTACTGCAGAATGGGGTTATGAAATGCATTTTACCTACTTATTTTTGTTTCAGGGGACTATGGGTTGCCACAGCCTTGGTATTTCCCTGTGCTGGAATCCTATTGGCTTGGCTCCAGAAGCCCAGAAGCTGAGAAAACAGCAACTGCTGATGGTGAGTTCTTTTAAACTTTAATTTTTAGAAATAACTTCATTGATCTGCTTAAAGGTGACTGCATAATATTTCCATTATCTGGGCTGCTGCAAAGGTGAGAGACTGCCATAGACTGGAAATCTTGGCAAGTGCCTTTGAACTTAGAGTGGTGTGCTATCATTAGAGTCATTAGAGATGAGTCACTGTTCCATCTGACAGCCTTTAAAGCCTGGCTTAACAAACAGCATCAAATCCCCACTCTGTAACCAACATCTTTTGAGACATTCAAGGAGTTGTTATTGCTCAGCACAACATCCATGAAATGTTAATCTTAAACTGAGGTTCCCTACTTTTCTAAACCTGACTCTTTTCTATCTAGTTTGGCACTGATTTAAGTCTGTTTACTTTATGTTTATAAGCAAGATCATAATCTATGCCACCCTTGTACCAACTTGAATAAGCTCAGTAAAGAGTCAGCAAGTTGATTGGGAACTGGAGCAGGTAACACACGAGATGCTGAGAGAGCTGCGTCTGCTCAGCCTGAAGAGAGAAAGCTCAAAAGAGCTAGATTTCTCAGATGTGTCTAGTGGAAGGATGCGAGGCAATGGATATAATGGTTGGAAAACAGGAATTCAGATTCAGTATAAGGAAAAAAGTATTTATTATGAAGGTAGTTGGAACACTGGAACAGGTTGTTCAGAAAGGTTGTGAAATCTCCATCTTTGGAGATGGTTGCCATGATCTGAATTGCCCATATGTTTTAAGGATTGAACTGGAAGTCTTTGGAAGTAATTTTTGAACTAAATTATTCTATTATTATCTTAAATAGCCTGATTGTGCCAATAGATATTTCATCCTCTCTTCCACAAAGCATTGTCCTGGGTTTTCTCAAGCAGGGACAGCAGGAAAGGTCTCCTCTGGTTAACTCCTCAGCAGGAGACTGTGATTCTTACCTATCTGATGAACTGAGACTCTTCAGGGGCTCAGCTTACTTGAACAACTGTGGAACTTTTCACAACTCCTATCTTTCCTTCAAGGATAATACTGAGCATTTTGTTAATTTATCATAATGTTCATGTATTGGGAGGAAAACTGGATAAGAAATGTCAGATCATGAATATTTATATTTGAAAATGAGGCTAAACTGGAAAGTGATCTTGGTACTTTTAAAATTTACTTCTCTTAGTGCACTCTTCTATCCTCCCCCTTTGACATTTTAGGTGATGCAGTGAACTTGCTCATGTTGCTATTTGTGCACCAGGTAATTTTATACAGTTTTATGAGCTAAAATTCCTTATAGCAGAAAGTAATGGTGAAGCTTCAGAACAAAAATAAGTCCTAGGCCATCTGATAAATTAAAATTGTGCTAGTTGCACTCTAGACTGCCAGCTTGAATTTGTGTTATGTAAACAATCTGATCAGGGGCCCCTGCTTCTTCCTGCTTCAAGCCTGACCCAGTGTGATTGTTTTCCTTCATGGTAGCAATGTCTAAGACCAAAGCAGAGAGCCAGAAATTCTTGTTTAGAAGTTAATACCAACTCATTCATTTTGGCCTGGTGCTCTTAATCTAAGTAGAAATTTAGCAATTTGCTTTTCATTTAACATTTTAGTTTTTCTCTTAATTCCTCTCTCTCACTGTACATCTGGGAAAT
Source organism: Certhia americana (assembly GCA_018697195.1). Lineage (NCBI taxonomy): Eukaryota > Metazoa > Chordata > Aves > Passeriformes > Certhiidae > Certhia > Certhia americana. Next base: position 18,023,568 of record CM031864.1, on the reverse strand, counting down.
GTTCATATGGAATTTCTCCTCATGTGATGAGAACTTTGTCTAGAGCTGCATGGATAAAATGTAAAACATATACCTAATACTAGTCAGGATCTTACTCTGAGTCTACAATTGCAAAAATGTCATTCATTTTCTCTAAATATTTGCTCTTGACACCATGAAGCATATTTTAAGGTAGATGTTTTTGAATGCCCTATTCCTTACCTGAGTAAAACACTGATAGTTTGTGCCCTTGAAAGGCTCAAGGCTTAGTACTATTTCCTTTTCCTCAGAGTACTTCTAGAGATAAGAGGATATTAAATGTTTGTTAATTAAATCTTGATTACTTTTGGTTTATGTAGAAAAAAGTCCAGAGTCAGACGGTTGTGTGGATCAGAAGACCATGGAAAGGGAAAAAAATGAAAGCAACATAAATAAATCTGAAGAACCTGAAAAAACAGAAGAAAAGAGTGACAGCCAGGGGAAGAAGGATGGTAAAAACAAACAATGTAAACACAAACGAGAAAAAGAACCCGGCGAGCAGGGGAAGCCTAAGACAGATGTCCAGGACAAAGATGAAATTAATAGTAAGGAGAGAGAGCAACCTGAGTACTTCTGAGATACTATACTCATTGTACTTCATAACAAACTAGACATAGGAGGGATTGGACCAAGCCACACGAGGCAGTAGGAGCCCAGTAGGTGATAGTATGTAACTGCCAGAGCTAAACACAACAGAGACATCAACTCTTATTTATTCCTTTACATTCATCACCCCTTAGAATATTTTAGACACTACACATAGGACAGCTGCCTTCCAGAAGTGCTTCTTAACTTGTTTTTTTAATCATACAAATGCAGGGTGTTTCTTTGGCAGGTTAGTTTTCATGCTGAGGGAAGCCTCAGAGACACATACATTGACTTTTTAAAATTAAACAGAGCCATGACTTCAATAAAAATACACTGAGGGGAATGTTCTTTCCCCTTAGTCCCACCCCTCTGGTTTTTTTGCCTATCTTTAGTGTATTTTGCTTCAGTAGGAAAAGGCTGGTTTCAAAGGGATTTATCTGAAGTGCTCTGTGTGTCTGTCTGCAGCCTTTTCTGATGCTGACATTAGCCATCACCTAAGAATTCCTGAATGACCTGTCTTGTTTTCAAGCCCCAATGTCTTCTTTTGTGGTGAGCCAGAGGAGTTTTCTGTATGAGATGCTCAGAGGAATGCATGTGGATTCTGTAGCACAAGTAACTGCTACAGGCAGCTTTGAGCCCTTTCTGACTCTCTTGAAAAGCAAGAGATAAAAGTGGGGTCATCAGAGATCCTCACGTAGGCACTGAAAACATGCATTCAGTATGAATGGAAACAGGACAGGACTTCAAAGGAAGAAGACAGGCTGAGGTTAAAGGTTATTTCAGCCAATCTTCTCCTAGTACTGCCTTATCTTTTTGGTGCTTTACTCCTTAGTTCCCAGGTTCCAGCTGCTCCATGGCCACAAAGGAAGGGCTTTCTGCCTGTCACTGCACAAAAAAAACCTGTCTTCCCTTTCAGCCACCCAAGAACTGGGAGGCATGAAGAGAAGCCAAGAGCAGACCTAGTACAGTTCAATGACAATGAGGATATAGGATCAAAATGGAAAAATATGAAACACAAAAAAAGGGAGCTCAACTCTCCACCAGTCCTTCAAGCGCTGCAAAGCTGATGCTGGGGGAAATCATCAGAGAATTTGCCTCAGAACTTGTCAATGAGTCTTGCAGCTCATTAAGCTTGCAGCATCATCATAAGCTTATGATACATATAAAACCAAGGAAGGTGCCTCAATTGCCCATATAGGCATAACTATCTTGCCAGACTCCATGGGCACTTCCATGAAAACAGAGATGTTTGTATTCATCCCAGCAAGGTAAATGGAAACTTAGATTCCTTTCAGAAGTCAAAAGAAAAGTTATTCATAAACATAATTTTATCTAAAATAGTGCTACCCATTCTATATTGATTATTGCAGCTGTTCCATAATACACACAGCTCTCTCATGTACAGCAAATTTGGATTTTTTTCCTGAGTGCTGCTGGTGACAATAATGATAGTCACACAAGCTGCTGATGGATGTGGGGCTGCTTTTGCCCAGCTCGCATTGGCTGCTCTCCACACAGGCCTGCTGGGTACTGAACAATTTAAGTAAACTGCAATTGCTAAATAAGCCTTCCTACAAAGCCTAAAGCATTCTGTGTAAACAAAAGTGGACAGGGTCTTTGGTTTCAGTTTCTCAACTCCCATAATTCACATTGCCCAAGGGCTTAATTTACTTCAAAGGAAGTTTGTTTTGTCTAGAAGCTGGTGCAGTAAAATGTCCTGATGGTGCTAGTTGCAATAATGCATTTTTAATCCTGAGAGAGAAAGCCATCTCTTGTAATGTTCATGTTAGGTACTATCTACATCTTGACCTGGTCTCAGCAATGGGGTAAATTTCACTGACCAGGATTAAAGGCAATTTTTTTTTGTTGTGTTTTGTTTGTGTTTGGGGAGGTTTTTTAAGCATCATGGTCAAAGAATGCACAGCTGGGCAGATTATTTGAATGGCAGATTTCAGCCCAGCTAGAAAGGCAACCTGCTGCTTGTTTAATGTAATCTCTCAGCTTATCTAAGTATTTCCAGAAAACAATTCCAAATAATCTTCCTGCTACACAATGAGAACAGAAAGCATGTTCAGTTTCCCCTGGTCTAGTGAGTTACCTCTCCACAGACCACCACAATTCTGGGCTCTGCTTCTCCTGTCTTAGATATGAGAGTGAATCTAAATAAATTGCACTTCAATTAAAAATCTGGCCTTAGTTTTGTACTTGTGTTACTTGAAGAATCTGGCCCTGGAACATGATGCTGTATTATTCTGGGTGTGTGCTGTTGCTTCTGCACTTACTGATGTGTTGTCATCAACAGAACTAGGATTAATATAGTGCTTTTATTCTCTTTTCATTTTTGATTTCTTGCCTTTCAAGTGAATACCTTCTTTGAGCCTGAGCCAACAGGATTGATTCCAGGAGTATGCATTCAGAACCTGGTGAAGATTTTTCCGAACAGGCCTGAACCAGCAGTAGATGGGATAAATATTACTTTTTATGAGGGTCAGATCACAGCCTTCCTTGGTCACAATGGAGCAGGAAAGACAACTACCATGTACGTATTTTCTTTTAGAAGAAGCAAATCCAGGGCAGTGCTCTACTGCTGGAGCAGTCTTTTCACTCTTACCTTGTCTCTCTACCACCCCTGCAGCTGATTTGACACACAACATTAGGCCTTTTCCAGACAGGGAAATTCTGCCATTAGGCATAAAGAAGATATTCTGGATTAGCTAAAGCCTTGGGAAGAAAGTACTGCATGACACAAATATGTGAAAGTCCACAGAGAAGGAAGCAATTCTCTCCCCCAGAATTCATTTCCTATGGCTAAACTACCAGAGGTGAATAAAGACAAGGATCTTCTGGCTGAAAGAGCTGAAAATTTGCAAGCTACTACATTCCACATGTTCTTGGTTTCTCTAACTGGCTCTAGTCAGTCATCTATTGGTCTCTGTGCAAAGGGGTATAAAATACAGGCCCTCTCTAAATAAAATGGCAACATCCATGTCCTGATTAAAATGTTCCTTTAGTCCTAAAAATGTAGCATCCCAGGAAGCTGGACTTTAAGGATGATTAATTTTCTTTATACAGAATCTTATATGGCAAACCTTATACAGAACTTATTTGGCAAAATACAACTAATTGGTGAACAAAACATTTTACAAAATCTGTGACAGATTTACCAAACGTTGAAAGAATTGAATGTGTTTCATTATTACTTTTCTCAGCAGAATATTTTAGGGGGTTTCAATTAAAATACTTTTATTTCAAAGACACTTTAAATTGCGTTTTAATTTTTCTAATTGTTTCACAAGGAATATGTTCAACCCAAAATAAAAGCATCCTAATCTGCTGACATGTTTTGTAAATTTGAGGGGGTTATTCTTCCAACAAAAACAACATTTTTTTATTGCTTTGAACTTTTTTAAACTAAAAAATCCACTAATCAACCAAATCTATTAAGAGTTGCCACCCATTTGCAACATAACGTTTGTTTTCTGTAGTTTACAGAAAAGAAAGATTCAGGGCATGAGTCAGCATGGCCAGAGACCTCAAACCATTATTCTTTTTTCATCCTACAGAGTTTCATTTTAGACCCATTTATATGTGGGTGTAATATAACTCGCTGAACTGAAACAGTTTCTTAATGGAATCCAGAACCATATTAACAATTGTATCAAAAATTATGTTAGCAGATCCATCAGACTCTGTAGCAGATCAAGAGTATTTACGTACATGCTTTTCACTGGAGTTGTTTCATCAAGGCCTATAGTAAAAAGTCTTCATGCTCCATCTAGTGGAATCATGTAATGTAGCTTCCTTATCTAGCACAGAGAGATAGGAGGGAGAATTTCCTCATTTTGTTTTCCCAGGTCGATTCTGACAGGCCTCTTCCCACCAACATCTGGAACTGTGCTGGTTGGCGGCCTGGACATCCAGACTCACATGGACTCCATTCGGCACAGATTAGGGATGTGCCCTCAGCACAACATCTTATTCAATCAGTAAGTATCCCTCCACACTGGCTTCAAGGAGCAGCATCCCAGTCTGCATGCCTGAGAATCCCCAAAGCCTCTGTTTTTCCTATTACTGTGCTGGCAGCAGATGTATTTCAGGGGAACTTCTCCTTCTCTTAAGATCACATCCTGCAGGAGAAATCTGCATGATTTTACTGGGAACAAAGTTTCATAGGAAGATAACAGTGCTCCTGGTGTTTTCTGTTGTAGTGTAGGTTAGCAGGAGTTATCCTGGAGCTTCATGCACTATAATTTAGGACCACTAAAGCAAAAAAGTCCGAGTTGACAGTGCAGTAGCAGGATATTTTTATGTCCATTTCTTACTACCACTTAACCACTTACTGCCTTCTCTGGTGATTTTCAGCTTCCCTTCCATTAGTTTGTGTTCATCTCAACAGCATACTCTCTTCCATTTTATTCCCATAAATGGATGGTTTGATGCCTCCTATACATGTCCCTTTAGTAGCAGCTTCTGCTTTGAAAAGGCAAAGAAAGAGGCTATAACCTTCAAGTGAAGTGTGTTGATCCCAAAGAAGATCTTTTAGGGCAATGCAACTTCTCTTCCTTTAGCAAGATAAAGTTAGAGTGAATTTATTGCTGCTTGGGAATAAAAAGAGCTGATTCATTTAATGTGCCCTCTTGCCTTTCTGTCTGATGTCACAGCCTCACTGTAGCAGAGCACATCTTATTTTATTCTCAACTGAAAGGACAATCCAGGGAAGAAGCTGAGCAAGAGCTGGAAACAATGCTGGAAGACATGGGCCTCAACCATAAAAGAAATGAAGAAGCTCAGAATTTGTCAGGTGCCCACAGAAATTTTCTAAGATGTTTTGTCCTGCTGCCTTTTCTTTATCTCTTACAGAATCATGGAATGGTTTGGGTTGGAAGGGATGTTAAAGATTACCTAGTTGGAACCCCCTGTCATGGCCAGGAACACCTTCTGCTGGACTAGGTTGCTCACAGCCCCATCCTACCTGGCCTTTGGGCAATTATTGGTCGAGTTACATGTTTCAGGCCATATTCTGTCACACCAATGTGCATTGGGGGGATGCTTTCTTTTCAGGGAGTAAATGAGACTGTACAAGTTGTAAAGCTGGCACAACCTGTCCCTAAAGCTTCTATGTCTTATAAATATGCAACACATTCAAAAATACTTGAAGCTATTAGTTTTAAATAAAAATATATATAAAAAAAATTGATTCATATAAGAAACAAACAAAACCTTCTATTATCTCAAGGCAAATGAAATACTGTACTATCATTCTGCCCCAGTGTATGGATCAGTACTCCATAGTACTGTATTATTTGGTAGGAGTAGTTTCTTCCATTCCAAAGGTACAAATGCACATAGTGTATTTGAACAACTCTCACTTTCAGATTCAAAGGCTGATTTGAATAAACAGTCATCTGTTCTTATACTACTTTGTTCTAATTGCAATTGTAAAAGTTGGTTAGTTTCATGAAAGAACATGAAAACCTCATATCTTCCTGCTTTTGCTTCTGGCAAGAAGCAGAAAATGCAACGTGTAGATGGAGAATATATATTAAAAAAAAAAAAAGAGTTTGAACAACCTGTTTTGAATTTCAGAAGAAAAATTACTATTAATTTATCTTTGTAGATATGTGTCTGAGGATGGATTTAATTTTATTTGTAGCAGTTTGTCCCCACACCAAAAAGCAATGTTAATTTTCATCGCTGTGACTTAAATAACTCATCTTATGCCACTGGCTGTGTTTGTCCTGTGGTAGGTGGAATGCAAAGGAAACTGTCTGTTGCCATTGCTTTTGTGGGTGAAGCAAAAGTGGTAGTCTTGGATGAGCCCACTTCTGGAGTTGATCCGTATTCCAGGCGATCTATCTGGGACCTTGTGCTGAAATATCGCCCAGGTAAGAAATTTGAGAGTAGAAACTGAATATTTGGTGGGTTTTATTTTAAACTTGTCATAGATGCAATTTGTGCCTGGTAAACTCTCATGGGTAGTGGGATATAAACACAAGCAAACAAGGTTATTTGAACAGATACCTATGGTTGTGGCAAACCTGGGACCTGGCTTTTGTGCAAAGAAATAACTGCCAAAAATCTAAGCACAGTTTTGAGTTCTAGAGAGAGTCCATGACTAGAACATTCTTCCTTGTTCCTTCTAGGCAGAACTATTATCCTGTCAACCCATCATATGGATGAGGCAGACATCCTTGGAGACAGAGTAGCCATCATATCCCAAGGGAAACTCTTCTGCTCAGGCTCTCCTGTATTCCTAAAGAACTGTTTTGGCTCTGGCTTTTATCTCACCCTTGTTCGCAAAATGAGAACCACAAAAATGGGAAGGGCTACAGTAAGTATGAATCCCCCTCCCTGAACATGTAATCTGAGTAATGCTTGCACTGCACCAAGGTAGAAAGCACTCAAGTGCTCCTTGACACTATGTACAAAACTGCAGTTAATCATATGATTACATAATTATCAATATCATATTAGTATGACTTGGGTTGGAAGGGAGCTTAATGTCCCTTCTAGTTTCAGCCCCCATGCTGTGTGCAGGGACACTTTCCCCTAGACCAGGTTGTTCAAACCCCATCTAGCCTGGCCTTGAACACTTCCAAAGTGGAGCATCCACAGTGTCTCCGGACAACCTGTTCCAGGGCCTCACCACCATCACAGTATAAAATTTCTTCCCAATATCTAATCTAAATCTACCCAATTTCAGCTTAAAGCCATTCCCCCTTGTGCTATCGCTGCATGTTTGTAAAATATCCCTACCCAGTTCATTTGTAGCCCTCTTTATGTTCTGGAGGGTCTCTAAGGTCTCCCAGGAGCCTTCCCTTCTCCAGGCTGAACAACCCCTCGAGTTGCCATTGTCCACATACAGGTCTTTCTGATCCTTGCTTTTGCAGTACACTGATTTTAAACATTAGTTAGTCTGGTAAGTAGCTCAGACACCAGGAGAGTCTACATTTATCCATAGCTAAACCAGCCTCTCACAGCTTGAGACGTAGGGTTCTGGTTTCTTTCTGTTGAAATAATGCTTCCAGTCCTAGTAGCAACACTTGGTCCCTACTGGTTGCATTCCCCCAGGTATTTTGTATGCAGTTTAGAACTGATTTGTGCAGATGGATTTATGTTTTCTGTATTGCTTAATCCAGTCTTTAGATGATTTTCAGTATAGTAAGTTCAAGATGCTCTGCATATGACGTATTTTTCTTTGACTCAAGATGTTCAAATATTGACAACATTTACATCATATTTTGAGTGTGTCTAATCTTTTTTATCTCTTGCTTGTCCATACTAGTCATTTTGTAGCTGTGGATCTCAGTGCTCCTGCTCCTGCTCCAGCTGTGTGCACAGGGGTGAAGAAGGAGCTCCAGAGCTGGAACTGGATGGTAAGAAGCAGGATGGTTCAGCATTCCAGCACACAGCTTTGTCTCCTGTTAAGCTGCAATATTGTTTTACACAATTCTGCCAAGGCCCACTTCTTTGGCCCTTGTGTCTAACGTTTGTATTGTATTGTATCGTGAATTTAATAAGGGTTCTTTGTGGTTTTGCTTACCATTGACCCTTTTTTGTGTACATGTGGTCTCAGGTACAGATGATGAACTGGAAGTTTGTGTGCTTTAAAACTATGGTATTGAGTTTTGTGTAATTTTTTAATGAAAACTGAAGCATATCTAGAGCAAGGAAATAGAATTTCTCAGAAAAAAAAGTCATTTTGGCTTTTCTGCATAAGAGAAGCATTTATGTAGATATTCCTGAGGATTTGGTTGTTCTTTATTAACAAACCTAAAATACTTTCCTGCTACATAGTTCTAAAGCATAGTTAGCAACATAGCCCAGTCTAGTGCAGAATTAACTGAGATATCTGTAAGTTATGTAATAGAGCAGTGCCCTTTTAGTGCAAACAACAGCTTTTGAAATCATGCTTAATATGGTTAAATATTCATTCTTTGAACACTGTTTTGACTTTTCACAGGAGATCTAAATGAGCTAGCAGAAGTAATCCACCATCATATCCCAGAAGCAAAATTAATTGAAAGCATTGGTCAGGAACTCATTTATCTTTTGCCCAATAAAAACTTTAAACAACGATCTTATGCCAGTCTCTTCAGAGAACTGGAGGAAACATTGGATGATCTGGGTCTCAGCAGTTTTGGAGTTTCAGACACACCACTTGAAGAGGTAACAGACAAATTAAATTCCTGATGACCTCACCATAAGCACCCAAAATGTTTACTGAGAATATTCTTGTTCTTAAGTGTTTAATTCCTAATTCCTAAAATGTCCTTCAAAATCTAGTCCCATAAGCTATGGAGCACTCAGAAAATCTTTGAGAAGGGCTTAGAGAAAGGATCCAACCCTTAATTCATTATAGCCTTGTGGAGCCTGACCCATTAGCCTGGAATTCATCCCTTTTTTTTTAATCTTCATTCATTCATTTATTTTCTGAGCTATATCATAAGAGACCTCTGATTATGGATAATAATATGAAGTGCTGAAAAGTTATCCAAATTTTCTTCTTTTATATTGAAGGATGATGTATGGTGTTCTAAGGGTCACGTTATTGTAGCTATTCTTTTCCTAACCAGAAAATGTATTTCTCTATGGCAGGTTTTCCTAAAGGTCACAGCAGAAGCTGACCCTGAAATGCAAAAAGCAGGTATAGATCCACAAATCCTTTTGTTTAACTGTTTTTGTATTTGTTAAACTGTTCTTGAGACTGCTTTTTATTCTGAACACTCCATAAAGAGGAGTTTCAGAACTTTCAGTCTTTTCTGTGTTCTTGACAAAATAAATTCGGTCAGCAAATATCTGGTTTTAGGGTCTGACATGATACCTGAAAAAAAAAAAGATTAAATCAGCAGAAAGATTTGTATTTAGATTGGATGAGGTTCTTAACTATGCAAATAAAAGTGGAGTGCCAAGCACCCAGATGTCAATGGTTTTAGTAGTTGTATAAAAAAGTACTTTGCTGACTGTTAGTCCATAAACTACATAGATGATTAAATTGTACATCCTGCTGAGTAAGAGGAGAGTTAACCTATATGATGTCACTAAATACAACCACAGTGCAACACTTCTAATTAAAGCAATCTGGTGATATGATATATATAGTTGGTAAAATCTGGACCTCATTTAGAATGTCTGTGCTACTTCATGTGTGGAAGATAACACGTCTTCTCTGATGTTTCTCATCTTAACCTAGGAGATACTCAAGAAAATGGTTCTGTTCTTGGCAAAACTCCTACGGAGAATAAACCAGCTGAACAAACCACCCTGAAAACTAACGACACTTCTCGAATGCCGGTAGGCAGAGCAGGAGATCAAAATGAAGGCAAAGGGTCCCGACAGTATAAAGGCTTTCAGCTTGTACATCAACAGATCAAAGCACTGCTCATCAAACGCTTCCACCACGCCTCCCGCAGCCACAAGGACTTCCTAGCACAGGTACTGACTGACTTTGCTGTTCTGGATTCTTTCCCACAACATTCTCAGCACTCTTTCCAGCAATGATCACACTATGGAAAGCAGTAGAGGTGCTGCAGATGGGTAACTGTGCAATTATGATTCCAACTCTTTTGCCTCTTCTTTTATTTCTTTCTGCCTGGAGTCTACCAACTGCACCAAGTTCATGATTTTATCACTACTAGGCCAGTGTTTTACTTTTAATGTAATGTAGTTCTGTGAAAAACAGAATTTTAAGCAAAAGCACTGGAAATTATATTGTTGATGTTCAGGAGTTAAACCAGATTGGATCTGAGTGCTCCCACAGTCCTTCTTTTGTTTACATATATTAGGGTGTGTACAGTGTCACTCCACAATGTTTATACAGTAACCTAATGTGAAGTTTTCATGCTCCCTGCAGGTTATTCTCCCTGCTAGTTTTGTGTTGCTGTCTCTAGTACTTACAGTCATTATTCCTCCATTTGGAGAATATCCCGCCTTAACATTACACCCTTGGATGTATGGACAACAATTTACTTTCTTCAGGTGAGAGGAATCACTTAAAGTATATTTTCTACATATACACCTTTTTCTCCCTAGAGTTAACATCATGAGGCCCTGTCTCTCTGCTTTTTTCTCACTCTATGTGATGTAAGAAAAAATTCATTTCACTGGCATCAGAAGATTTAAAATAGCTTGAAATTGGTGCACCTGGAGAATACAACTGCTAGTACATCTAGCAAATAGTCTTTCAAATATCTTTCTAACTTCAGTATTCTCCTCTTCCTACCTAATTTCAGGACCTCAACACTTAAAAAGTTACTTATTCTATCTAACAGAAGTTTCAGGCCTCTGCAGATGAAATGCAGAGTATGTTTTTCATCTTCTGATATTGACTGTGACAGCACTGAGAGAATAGCAGTGAGGATTCAAGCCTTTTTTGGAGAATGCAGCTATTGGGCTTTGTCAGAAGTCAGTTATAGCATTAGGAGGAAAGAACCATAGCCTGTCATCTCAGAACGTTCTGGGTTTTTACATAAATGAATGAAACAATTGAACTATCAGTATTTGAAGGGGGGCAGTTGGTACTGCCATATGGTTGTCCCCTCTCTAATTGCTATGTGTATTGCAGTACAATAGCTTGAAAAAATATTTTGTAAAGGAAGTCCTATCTTATTCCCTTAGCAATGAACGTCCTGGCAATGAGCAGATGGTCTCCCTTACTCATGCTTTCTTGAATAAACCAGGATTTGGAATTCGCTGCATGAAGAATCAGCCTCTTTTGTAAGTTGCTAGCTAATTTCTCTTGAATGAGATTCTAGCAGGATACTTCTAGTGGAACTTGAGTAATGAAACAAGAATGAATTGGCTTGACTCTTCACAAGAGCCAGAGCTTCAGATGCGTTGTTAGCTATATCTAATAAGGGATCAACAGTAACAAACAAATAGCAAGATAACAGTCCCACTAGATTAAGAAATTAATTCACTGATTCACAGTGCTCAGTGTGACTGACTGGAAACCAGCTCATGTATCTTGGCATTGAGAGCAACCTAAATATTGGTATTAAGAAACCTTGAAATTTATGTCAGTATGTCAGTGACCAGGCCCAAACCTTCTCAGCTTCCCTGGCACTTTCTTGTCTGAATCCCTTCAGGTTCCTCCAGTTCCCATTGGTGTGTTTGGAAGCAATAGCTTCAGCAATCGCTCAGATTGTGAAGTAGCAGTGGAAGAGTGTCTGTGATTTGAAACTGTTCTCATTCTGAAGTGAGGGCAACATTAGTAGAGTTCCAGCTTTTGTTGTCCTACCTGCTTTCTCTGCCTGAGTTCTGCTTTGGAGCTATTTGTCACTGGCTCACTATGCTTTGGCATTTGTTCCCTTTCTCCTGATTCTTTCCTGGCCATGATATCCAGAAATTTGATCCTCCTGGTTGTCTTCTCCTGTTCCTCTTCTCTACCTGGTATAGCAGAAACAAAGAGGAAAATTTAAAAAAAGGAAAAGATACTGCATGAGAAAGGAAAATTATAGTTTCTTCACAAAGATATGTCCACTGCAGATTTCTAGTATTAAGGGATGAAACACAATCCCCTTGTTCCTTCAGTGTCCTATCTGCAAGCTGAAGGCGGTAAACTTGGAAAGATATGGGGGGAAATTACATTTATTCATGTGTACCAAATACTGTAAAATGTTGTTCTTATTCAAAACTCACAGCATGAGGGCTGAGGGGGAAATATCTGCTTAGAGCATTGTGATTTTGTGGATTTGTGAGTTCTCGTGGACCATTATCTCTGCAAATGCTTAAAGCTCTGTTCCTCTCCACAGGAACTACCCATGCAATAAAATGCCAACTGCCTGGAACACACCTGCTGTTCATCCTAACCTAAGCAGCCTCCTGCTGAGCCAAGAGTGGAGCCCTGAGAATCCATCACCTTCCTGCAAGTGCAGCACTCACAAGAAACTCACTATGCTGCCAGAATGCCCTGCAGGTGCAGGAGGCTTCCCACCACCACAGGTTGTGTCCTTGTGCCATAAATCTTTGTAGAAATGTTTCATGGCAAGTGCTGGAAAAGGGATCAGTGTCTAAGTGCCTTGCCATGCTAATATACGTGGAAGGAGTTGAGTACATTCTTTCTCAAGAGAGCAAGATTTGCTGGAATTTGGAATTCAATTTCAGAGGTATTGGGAAAGCTTGCACATTTAAATAAATTTTTATGACTCTTTTCATCCAAATTGCAAAATTTCATGTAGAAGAAAATCACAAAAATTTGACTGATTTGTCCCGTAATTAAAAAAAAATATTCTTTTGCCCCAAAGAACAATTCTATTTAGAAGGTTGCCTTTCTTTAAAAGAGAGAAGGGCAGGAGGGAGAAAGAGGAAAGAAAAAGAAAAAAATGCCACAATTTTAAAAACGTGAAGTGCAGTCCTCTCATTAAAATGGAAAAATCAATATTCAGTGAACCCAAAATCATTATTTTTACATGTTTTTTGGTTCCATTTCTATCATAAATGTTTTAAGCTAGCAAAATGAATATTTATGTCTATGTGCATGAAGAGGAGTAATTTAATAACCACTGATGCTATATGGAGGAAAACAGAGCTACATTCCCTCTTCTCCTACTGATGAATGATCTTAGTAATGCCCTTTATAAAATGTGCTCACTCTTTTGAAGAGCAAAGGAAAATTACAGCCTGTCAGTGTTTGCATTTAATAAATGTTTTTATAAGAAGTTAAACAGAATTGCAGCCACTCTCTGTGTAGTAGCTCACTAATTTAATGTCTCACCTTCCACACTGTTCATCTTTAATATTCCTGTTTGCCAGGCTGAACACACTAGCAAAATTACTAAAATATTTCTAATTTTCATAGAATCATAGAATCCTTATGTTAAAAAAACACCTCTAAGATCGAGTCCAGCTGTTAACCCAGCACTTCCATCTTCACCACTGAACTCCACATCTCGACATTCTGGACACTCCAGGGATGGTGACTATACCACTTTCCATGACACCATGTCTTGAAAACATTGATTCAGTTTACTTTGATTTCTCTATCACTGTTCACAAAAAAAAAGTTGTTTTAAATATCTGTAGAGTTCCTGTTTATGAAGGAAAAAAAAAAATTATAGAGGCTATATACTTTACAGCATCCCAGGTTATTTCTGATTGCTTAGTAATCCCTGTCCAACAGACAAAGCTGAATTTTGCTGATTGAATGCTAATGTATTTCAGAGACCTTTAGTCTAAAACTTCAATTCCAAGTAAGATGCAATTGGGTTTTTTTTTTTTTTGTGGGGATTCTAGTCCTCTAAACAAATTGTGTTTATTATAATATTATCCGAATAATTTTGCAGAATATTATAGTTTTGTATAACTTGTCAGAAAGAAGCAGTTCACTTGAGTCTCCAGGAAAGCCACAGTGTGTAAATAATTGTCAATAGAATTATGTTTAAGCATAGACAACTCAATTAATGAAGGCATTGTGGAGATGTTACCAGTCATCCTGTCAAGAATCAGCTGGACATCTCCAATGTGTCTGCTCTGTCATACTCTCTGTAGACAAGAGCAGGATCTTCTGGAAATTTCATTAGACTTACTTTCTACGTCATTATCAGATGATTCCAGATTTTAAGCTTTGCCATCTGAAGCTGCCCAGGAGCCTCACAAAGTATATTCTACCTTGGGATAAACTCAGGAGTGAGAGGTCTTGCATTCCACAGCAGTCCTGTATTTGTAAAAGACTCAACAAAATTGTCATGTGGCATCATTTTCATATTAAAAAAAAAAAGAGTAATTTTCATTCAAACTGTCTGATGTGCTAGTGAAGGTGAATTTTTTGTATTAATTTTTACCTAAAGTTGCTAAACCATAGGAAACTACCTTTTATTGGTTGTTTTTCTTACTGGGGCCTCAGTTTTTTTGAAATGTTTCCTACTTTCAGATTGAAGAAAATGACTTGAGCAACCTTTGTTGCAAATACCTGTTTCAGAGTGACAAGAAACTGTTCTGTGTCATGCATCACAAACAAATTGATTTCTTCTAAATTCTTAGTAAAGTGAGGATATTTAGGCTAGAAATGACCCTTGAGTGATTGATCCACTCTCTTTCAGTGATACTATGAACCTGAGTGTTTTCTCTAAATCAAAACTACTTTTTCTCTTTTCCTGACAAATATTTAATAGCTTAAGACCCTCTAAACTTTATTGTGATTGATTAGGTTTTTGTTTCTTGCCAGAGAGTGCAACGCAGCACAGAAATTCTTCAAGATCTGACCCACAGAAATATTTCAGATTTTCTGGTGAAAACATATCCCACTTTGATAAAAGGAAGGTAGGGGCGAATCTTTATTTCTTTTTCACATGTGATATTTTGTACCTAGTGATTAAATACTTTTTTAATAATGACATTACACCTGAGTTGCCACAGTATTCTGTAGATTTCAGCACCATGCCCATATTTCTGATATAAGACTAGAAGAGGCTGATTTTAGGGGAGTTAAATGTTTTCCATTATAAGTATTTGTGTTATCAGGTACTCCTTTATAGGCAGAGCTAAGTGTGGGTGCTGATGGAATGCCCTGTTAATGGTGACAAAAATGGTGCCTCTGCACATGCAGCATTGGTGAACTGCCTTGCAGGGATACTACTTTGTCTCCCTGAAGAACTGTAGGCACACTAACCTGACCATCTGCCTGAGTTAATTATCCGTTGCTTCCCAGAAGTGCTAAAGAGCAGCCAAAGGACAATGTTACACAGACACATCCATCCTGCTGATAGTTCCTCCACTGGCCTGTGTGAGTGTGGTAATTAGCTGTGCAGTGTCCATGGCCTATTACCTCTGATTCAGGCCTTGCTACTTTCTCAGCTCCCAGCAGAGAAATTCCCTTTATATTAGCTATGTCCTGACTGCCTTTGACTGATTCTCCTTAGCATGTTTCATAATTGCTTTAGATATATCTTTTAAAGTCAATTAATTATGGATTAGAATAGCCCAGTGT
Organism: Certhia americana; assembly: GCA_018697195.1. Taxonomy (NCBI): domain Eukaryota; kingdom Metazoa; phylum Chordata; class Aves; order Passeriformes; family Certhiidae; genus Certhia; species Certhia americana. Next base: position 18,008,036 of record CM031864.1, on the reverse strand, counting down.
GTGTCACTTTAGGAATCTTGCTTATCTCTGTATGAATTGGAGATGAATCATGTCAGAAAACAAAAAGGCAAGAACACACTGCAAGGAGTGCCAAATGTCTTGCCAACCCCTCAACTCAAAGTAATAACCAGCAGACTGGAAGTCTGCATAGTATAGGAATTCAACTTTAGTTTTTATTTAAGCCTGATGTATCACTGACTTTGGCTCTGTGCATTGAGAGGGGATTCTCTTTGTCTGTTTCAGCTTGAAGAGTAAATACTGGGTCAATGAGCAGAGGTAAGAAACCAATTCACAGATTAAGGCAGTAAATAAAGGAACTATCTATTTCTTTTTAACCAGGGAGCCTCACAATGTTTCTGCAAATGGACAAGGGGAATTGTGGCAGACAGTGTAGAACAGAGAGATGGCTTCAGTGGGAAATAGCCTGGGGATCAGGAAGGGTCTTATAAAGACAAAGGGTTATATTTGTTTGAACTCCCTGCAGGCGATGAGGGCAAGAGGCTCACAATGGAGCTATCAGAGCTTTATTACCTACAGGAGTCAAACCAATGGGAACTGTGTGGTAAAAAGTTTCGGGGCAATAGTGCAGTATATTGTAATACTACTGTAACACAGCTCTTCCAGTGCCACAGAAAAAGTATAAACCCTCTGAAAAAAAGACCTGAGCGGGATGAAATCTAGACACCAGCCTACAAAACCAGAAGTAACAACGACAGTTCCTCGTGCCTGCTCTGTACATATGCAGTAGTTATTAACCAGATTGCACTAGTTCTGTCCTTCAGGTAGAGACAACAGCTAACCCCAGTGTGTGATGTCTACACTGCAGTTCCTAAAACCCTAGAAAGATGACTGGTTAGCCTGGAGCACATACTCATTTCATCTCTCACCAGCAGTAGGAGTTCACTTCAAAGATAGCAGCTGGATGAATGCTTTCCTTCACAGAATGTCTTCTTGTTCATGTGCAAGCATTGCTTTCTATGGGATTAGGCTTCAGTTCATCTTGTGCAATAGTATTTATCATTACGGAGCACTGGCTGGTACTGACATTGGTGAATACCTGCTCCTCTTAGAGCATCTAAAATTTTTACTGAGGTCTATGCTGTCCTTAGTCCTCCATGCTGTCTAAACCATTATATGGTAATTATCTTGATTTAAAGATTTTGTTCGGTAGAAATCACTGTTTTCTCCAAATCTTCTCCCTAAATAATTTTCTCAGATCCTGGCATAAACTTCTTGGAAACTGATTGAGATTCTATTATTTGTAAGCCCTAAAAAGACCTAATACAACTTGTTAGAAAAAGAGTAGAAATTGTATTACATGAAATATTTGATGTATAGAAATTAAACTTGCATTAAGTGAGTTTTTAGTATTTCCATTAATGTACAGTTATGGATGTGTAATATGAGTTATTGATGATATTTTTCTCTTTACTAGATACGGAGGAATTTCTATAGGAGGAAGGCTTCCAGTCCTTCATGTTTCTGGAGATCAAATTGTCAATTTTTTAAGTGATCTTGGCCGAATGATGAATGTGACAGGAGTAAGCAAGATTTTTTATTTTGTTTGGTTGCTTTTTGAACTCCTTATTAATGCAGCGTTAGATTTCACCTAGAGTGCTGATCTTTAGCTTTTTCTTTTTTGTTTTAGGGACAAACTTCACTGGCTGCTGCTAAGGAAATCCCTAATTTCCTTAAATACATGGAAACTGAAGATAATATTAAGGTATTTACTGGAATTAGTCTACTAACTCATAGTCTTCTTGACATAGACTTCAAATTATGACAATATTGTTGGTGGTATTCCCAGATGCAAGAAGAGTTGAAATGCTACACTTTATAAATAATTTGGTATTAATGCTATATCCCATACTGTAGGTAATTCTTATTCATAGTATTTCAAATGTGAGATTTTTTTAAATCATGTTCTTAGTACTACTTGATGTCCTAAATATTTTGAGTAGTATACTAAATCTTAAATTGTGCTTCTATAAAATCCCCTGACAGTTGTTGTCCAATGCTTTTAAAACTTCCTCCTGCAGGACTGTGCCTAGAAACTGTGAATTCCTGGTGCTGGATTCACCCCTGCAGACAATACCCACCAAAGTAGATAAAAGGCAGCCAAATTTTCTTGTGTAGCTCAGTGAAAACAGTAATTGACAATTACTCTGTGATTTCTGACTCTTTTAGGTGTGGTTTAACAATAAAGGCTGGCATGCTATGGTTAGTTTCCTCAATGTAGCAAATAATGCAATCCTCAGAGCTAATCTGAGGACTGGCCAAGACCCTGAGGAACATGGGATCACTGCTATAAACCATCCTCTGAACCTCACCAAGGAACAACTCTCTGAAGTCACTGTGTAAGTCTGCTTGTGCTCTGCTTCTGGCTTTTAACCCTCCCTCTCCTGGCAACTTGCAGCTTCCAGCATGCTCACACTCTGAGGAGAAATAGTTCAATTGACAGAACGTGGAGGCCTTTCTGTGAAGTTTTATTCTAAACAAGAATCTGTTCAAGTCTCATTACATTCCCATGAGAGTTCATTCCAATCCACATAGGAACTATGACCATTGGCTATACATTATTATTGCATGTTTCTGTTGATTCCTAAGCACAAAGATTCTGAAATTTTTGTTCATGCTCCAAATCCAATACATTTACTTCTGAAATGAAACATGTAATAAAAAATGGAGTGAGAACTTGTGCTTGATTGTTTAAAGGTCAAGTAGTTGAGAACCTGCTCTCTTGGTGCCAGGGACAGCACACAGGTAGATTTTTCAATGACATGTAGTAGGGTTGGTATTTTCCCAAATCTGAAAATCATAATTTCCTGAAAAACATATCCCTAAAAGGAAAAAATTTTCCCCTCTCCTATTAAGTTCATAATTCAATGAAACCGAAAACTTCGCATTATAGTACAGAAACAAAATCTCTGTTTCATCTCACTGTCTCCAACTTGACTTTTTAAGTTTCTCTTTTCCCTGCTTCCAGAGGACTTTGCCTATTGTGCCTGAATGTCTAGTTTGAGATGTCCCACACAGTAAAGGCTGTAAATGTGAGATATATAAAGCAAGTAAAAGATCAGGGAATGGTGCTATGTTTGTTAGCTACAGTCCTCAAAACAACTTGGAAAAACAGCAAGTAGCACATTTTGAAACTGGAGAAGTATTTTACTTAAAAGCAGCCTTGCTACTTCTAGATCCTAAGGCACCCTCAGAGTCCCCAAATGCTAATATAGTGTTGCATTGCATCCATTCCCTTGCTCACAGTCGTTTCTTGTGCTCTGTTGTAGACTGACCACTTCAGTGGATGCTGTTGTTGCCATCTGTGTGATTTTTGCCATGTCCTTTATACCAGCCAGTTTTGTTTTATACCTGATCCAAGAACGTGTAACGAAAGCCAAACACCTCCAGTTTGTCAGTGGTGTGAGCCCTGTTACCTATTGGCTGACTAACTTCATGTGGGACATAGTAAGTAGCTGCTGGTGTGATTGACAGCCTCTGATTATCCTGGGTGTGCATGAGCTGAGGGCAAATCAGTGAATCAAGTGAAGGTGATTCTAAGCATTGCAAAGCATTCACTTCTCTTAAGTGTTCCTCAGAGACCATGCTAAGGATCTAGCCTCTGAACTAATTACAGATGTAGAAATTAATTCATCTGTACAACTCAGTCAACTAAGCCGTATTTTTTATAGTCTTAGGATTTCTAGCCCTTGCAACTGAATATATAATGAAGTACAACTTACTACAGCAGGGAAAAGCCTCATTGCTAGTCACTCCTGTCCTCTAGAAGACTCAAAATATATTTCAAGATATTTAAGAAACCTAAGTGGGGAAGATTCACAGCCTGATGGTATCTATATAGTATCTATAGGCCTGACAAAATACTCTGGGGTTTCTAACATGACATATGCATTTAAGTCACTGTATCATGGTCACTGTGTTATTCCAGAAAGATTTATACCACAGGTGCAGACTTGTTTAGACAGGGCTCAGCTTCCTGCTAGCCACTTTGTCATAAAAGAGAGAATTCTTTGGCTGGCTGAGGCACAAGGGCTGATTCTCTGGCCATGGCTTCACAACCGAGAAAGCGGCCAAGGAATTACGCAGTAAGAAAAGCATGAACATGGAATTGAAAAAATTAAAAAGGAAAGAAAATCAATATTTGAAAAGCCATAAACTCTTCAGGACTTGGAAGGTGTTCTCTCAGGAGAAGATAAAGCAAAGCACTATTTTAGTAAATGAGGGAAAAGAAGCAGGTCCTAGAGTTCTTGTTCCCTGCTGTTCACAGCAGCTTCCTTGACAGGAATTCTGCTTGGCTGTTGCCCTTGACAGCATGATGCAAAAGCATTAAGTGGTGTTAGCACTTCCATGAAATGCTACCTTCCATTCTGCATGGGGAATTCCAAGCATTGCAGTAGAGGAGTGCTACTAATACTGAACAGAGAAACCAAGAGTGGCCAGGCACACTCACGTTAGCTTCTTCCCAGGAATGTGGCTCAAGTGACTATCTCTTCCATCCTACACAGCCTTTGTTTGCATCACCAGAAACTGCACTTCCCTTGCATACCCATGGCTGCTTTTTGTGGCAAGTCTGGAAGCACGACTATGAAATAATTCACAAACCATAATCTAAGAAACAACAGTATATGTTGTATTTTTGATGAACAGTCCGATAAAAGGTATCTTAGAAAAACATTGAACATTACCAGGGACCTGGTGATTCAAAAGATTCTGTGTGACTAGTCTGACTCAAATTCTGATTCAATATAAAATCCACTTGAAGTGATGTGTGAGATCTGGATATCTTTTCAGCCCTTCTCAGGTCTTACCCCATGCTGTTGCAGGTGAATTATGCACTGAGTGCTGGGATGGTTGTGGCTATTTTTGCTGGATTCAACAAGAAAGCATACGCCTCTCCAACCAATCTCCCTGTGTTCATTGCCTTGCTGCTCCTGTATGGGTGAGTGTTCAAGGTTATTGCTGCAGGTGGGCCCTGTAGTTAACATGGAAATGATTTCATGTTACTGAGCTTGGTACTTAGTGGAACCCAGCTTTGAAGACTAGAACTGGGAGGATCCAAAACAGGTTAAAACTAGATCCTTCTATGGGATATTTACATACTCTTTCTGGTTACATGCTGCAAAAGAGATTCTTTTGTCACTGCCTGCCTTGTATTTTCAAGCATTAAATGTGACCTGTACAGGAAAATATATTTGTTCAGTTTGCTGCTTTCTTCCTTGTACATTGTGTAAGAATTTAGTGGTTGTTCATTTGCCACCTTCACAGTCAATACTTAAGTATCTTTCAGCATTTGGCATTTCTTTGTTTCTCCTCCTTGGTGAACAATTCACTGAAATGTGCAAAAATACCTGGGTGATAGTAACTTTGCTAGCATTACATTTTCTCAATTTTAGCAGTGTCTATTGCCCTGCTTTTTAATAGCAAAAAAAGACTAAGCAGAAAGAATTTTATGTAGTAACCAAGGAGAAAATACTGTGGTGGGTTACTGGTTGATTACACCATATTGTTACACTTGGGATGGGAAGAGAGCTCAACTTTGTATTTTCTTTAGGCTGACTGACATGAGAATACTGAGAAATTACCATAGTTTTTTTCTATTTCTTGCATGCAGATGGGCAGTAATTCCCATGATGTACCCTGCTTCTTCTTTCTTCAGTATCCCCAGCACTGCTTATGTTGCATTGTCTTGTATTAACCTCTTTGTGGGGATCAACAGCAGTGCCATTACATTCATCCTGGAATTATTTGAAAATAACCCGGTGAGTAATGTTTTGTAGTGGGTTGATGCTGGCTGGATGCCAGGCACTGACCAAAGCCTCTCCCTCACTCCTCTCCACGGCTGGACAGGGGAGAGAAGCATAAAGAAATCTTCATGAGCTGAGATAGGACTGGGAGAGATCACCCACCAAATACCATCCCCAGCAGATATTAGAGATATTAACTGAATTAATTATTAAAATATTGTGATAATGAGAAATAAAATAAGATCTGAAAAAAACCACCTTCTTCCCAGCCTTCCCTCCTTCCCAACTCTATCTCCTCCCCTAGCAGCACAGGGAGACAGGGAATGGGGGTTATGGTCGGTTCATCACCCATTGTTTCTCCCACTGCTTAGGGAGAGGAGTCCTTTCCCTCCTCCACTGTGGGGTCCCTTCCACAGGAGAGAGTTCTCCATGAAATTCTCCAACATGAGTCCATCTCAGGAGCTACAGTTCTCTGCAAACTGCTGCAGTGTGAGTCTATCCCACAGGCAATAGTCCTCCCCAGACTGCTGCAGCACGGGTCACTCTTCCACAGAGTGCAATCCCTCAAGGATAGGCTGCTCCAGCATGGACTCCTCTCTCCACGGACCTCCCACGGGATCACAGCCTCCTTTAAGGCATCCACTTGCTCTGGCACAGGTCTCTTCCATGGGCTGCAGGTGGATCTCTGCATCCATCCCCATGGCCCTCCAAGGGCTGCGGGGACACAGCTGCCTCACCATGGTCTGCACCAGGGGCTGCAGGGGAATCTCAGCACCTGGAGCACCTCCTGCCACTTCTTCTCCACTCTCCTGTGAACAACATGTCATGGACTCATGTTGGAGAAGTTCATGGAGAACAAACTTCTGCATACTTTCACAGCTGGGGAGATCAAGACATGGCACTTTGTGCTTACTTCTGCAGTTTGTGTTGTATGGGAAGATGGAGATGGTAGGAACTTACTCCTGGTGGTTACTGTGTTAGAGGAGATGTTCTGCTTATAGTAGCATTTTGAGAATTGCCTGAAAATGATTTAACACAACGAGAAAGGTGACAGAATACAGCAAGTGCCAAAATTAATTATTAGGAAGGCTGAGAGATAGGTTTATGAAGTGCTGTTGGTTTGTATGCACTACTGCTATCACCTCCACGGTTGTTGAAGTTCTGACTGCTACGTTTGACACCCTGTCTCACAGCAGTCCAGTTAGCTATCATTACTGATGGTGCATTTTCAAACACCCTGTGCTGATCAGGCATTGTTATTTGCTGCAAAGAAGAAACATATCCTGTTTAAATTCATGTTTTCAAGGGCCAACTTAATGATATTTTCTGTCTCTGCTGTTCCTGCATTCACAGCTATGTTTCTTGATAGCACAGAGCTCAGTCTAATGCCATTCAGTCTATGGGACATCAGGGCACTACGGTTACCTTTGAGAACGTGTCTCCTTTGCAGACATTATCTCCAGAGGGAAGATGGCCCTTCTCTGGATTCAGTGCTGATGCAGCTCAGCATCAGCACTTAGACTGTTTCAGGCATCTCCACGTTGCACCAACATCCACAGTGTAATTATGCCCAGACACCAGTTCTTTTCAGTATTGTGGCAGCCCTGACTATTGCCATGGCTTAATCCCATGTCAGCCAAGCACCACACAGCCACTCATTCACTTTGCACCCCATTCCCCCCCTCATGGAATGAGGTAGAGAAGCAGAAGACTAAAAGTGAGAAAACTCATGGGTTGAGATTAAGACAGTTTAATAGGTAAAGCAAAAGGTGCACAGTCAAGCAAAGCAACACAAGGAATTGAGTCCCCACTTCCCAATGGCAGGCAGGTGATCAGCCAGCTCCAGGGGAACAGGGCTCCATAATGGTGACTTGGGAAGAAAAATGCTGTAACTCTGAACATTCCCCTCTTGCTGCTTCTTCTCCCAGCTGTATGTGCTGAGCATGACTGCATATGGTCTGGGATATCCCTTGGGTCAGTTGGGGCCAGCTGTCCCAACTGTGTCTCCTCCCAACTCCTTATACACCCCAGCTCCTTGCTAGGGGGATAAGCTAAGACAGAAGAGTCTTCGTCTCTGCAAGTACTGCTCAGAAATAGCTAAAACATTCCTGTTTGATATCAACCCTGTTTCCAGTGCAAATCTAAAACATCCCCATAGCAGCTTTACATGTTACCACCAGAATTACATTATCTCTGCTAACAGGGAAATACTTCATTACAAAAACTAATTTTTTTTTTTCCCCATTGCCAGTTTATCACAAGCACCTTGTCTGGTGCAGTGTATGCCAGGATTCTGCTGTTTGTGTTTTATGTTGCTCTGAGTGTAACTTGATAAATACTCTATTTTCCCTGTTTTAAGAAAACAGAACATCCAGTTTCTCTGACATGACAAATAACTTTTCACTTATGTTGCCATGTTTACTTAAACAGGTCTGGTTTAAACAGCTTATGTTGTTTCTGTTTCTTGCAGTCTTTGCTGAAGTTTAATAAAACATTGAAAAATGTACTGCTTGTCCTCCCACATTTCTGTTTGGGCCGTGGACTCATCGACTTGGCCATGAACCAAGCGGTGACTGAAGTATACGCGAGGTTTGGTAAGTAAAGCCAACAAGAAACAAGGTATGACAGTGTCACATGTCCTGGCCTTTGATGAGATGTTTCAGTAAAGTATTAGATGTTTCTGAAGTTCTCACCTCTTCCATCATCAGATGGATGAGGAGTGTGAAAGTTCACCCTCTCTGAAGGAATCACGGCTTCTGATAGTGCTGCCAGAACTCTACAGCCAAACTGGTAGTCTGCATTGGAAATGAACCCATTTGTTCAGTGTCAGACTTGTGTCTTTCAATCCTTTGTTTGGAAGACCTTCAATCATTACTGGAGGATTTATTTTTTCATTTCATTTGAATACCTCAGTTAATGTTTAAAGTGACTGCTGTTCTTCAAATGCATTCTCTTGGGATATGGTTGTCTTTGATATCAGACAGCTTATTAAAAGAATAGTCACACAGCAGAAGTTGTCTGTTTTTATTCAGAAAACATGTCTTTTCACATAATCCATGCAAGTTTTGTGTAATGATATCCAAATTAGTGCTTATTCAGAGAGATAGTTTTTGCTGCCATGCAGCAGCTGAATTTGGAAAGCATTTTGTTCAGAATTTTTATAAGACTGGAAAATTAAAACCATGAGCAAATAAAGTACAGTAATTCATTTTGATTATGCTTTTTGTTCTGAGAAGTAGTGGGGGTTTTCAGCACTATTTTACCTTCCTTTCTGCTACTCTTTCTCCATAGGTGAGGAGCATGTTTCTGACCCCTTTCAGTGGGACTTTGTGGGAAAGAACCTGGTTGCCATGGCTCTTCAAGGAGCTGTGTTCTTCTTTCTGAATCTCATTATGCAACACCGTTTGTTCTCCACAAGATGGTATGTCTAAAAGTTCTATTAATGTTCTTAAGGATGACTATCTTCATTATTCTCTATGTCCCTCTTTTCTTCTTTTTATTCTCAATTTTTGTCTAAATTAGTAGCTTTTTTGTTTTCTATTTACTTACCTGATCTTATCTTAATTTATTGATATCCTGATTCAAGAAAGCATTTACAAATCTGTATTATCTTAAGAGGATTTAAGAATATTTTATTCAAGAAATTAACTTTCTTGAATTAAGATTTTAATGTAATTTTTTTTTAGTTTAAGACTCTGTAATAGTGAGATTATAAAATGACCTGGAAAGTCTTTATTGTCCTCAGTACCAGTCAGGCTAGGTACTAGCTAGTACTATGAGGTGCTATCCTGACATCCCAAGACAGCAATCTTCATCTGTGGCACAGGACAAATGTATCCTGGACACCAGGTGAACTTCCCCTTTCTGCTTTACAAATGTGCCTCTCCCTTGATGTAAACAGCTACCTACCAGCTGTGAGGGGGTCATTCACTTCTGTTCAAGATTGCCAAGAAGAGTTCCAATTAGTGCAATTAGTGCTAATTGGTGCAAAAATATTGTCTTGCAGAGAGGTCTACTCAGAGGACCATCACTTGCTACTAAGAGTAGCCAAATAGTGAAAGCTGTGGCTAAGGGGCAGGTTATTCTCCTATCAGTAACTGACAAGGCATGTTCTTTTCAGCAAGCCATTTCCTCCCTTTTTAGTATCTAGAGATTAACTTTAAAGGTCAGGGCTTCTCCCAACATCAAGAATACTTCAGCTAATGTCACATTGTGAAGTTTCAACCCCACTGATTCCACCAGTCACATTTTTGGAAGCAGATTAGCCATTGTTTCACACTGTTGTTCTAACTGAACCCAGGGCAGCTTAGTATCTTGCGTTTTTCTAGGTTTGCTGAGACTGCCATGCCACCTATTATTAATGAAGATGAGGATGTTGCAGAAGAAAGAAAAAGAATTATGAATGGAGGAAACAAAACAGATATCTTGCAATTACAAGAACTGACCAAGGTAATATTTTGAGAAGAAGGAAAAAAGTATTTACTGTTTTCTCAGTTCTAAAGTGGCCTCATCCCAATAGCATTAAACTAAACTAAAAATTCAGATGATTTTGGTTTCTGTAGATGTCTTGAAATAGGAACTTTCCTTTTTTTCCCTCTCCCTGTCAATACAGATTTATGCAGGTCGACGCAAGCCTGCAGTGGACAGACTCTGTGTTGGCATCCGTCCCGGAGAGGTAGGTTGTTCAATAACACTGGATTACATTCCATGGATCTGTTCAGTTTTTATGCCCCTGCTGATCTGCAAGTTGGAAATATTAAAAAATATTATAAATTTTGCAATTTAGTGCTTTGGTCTTTTGGGAGTGAATGGTGCTGGCAAAACAACAACATTCAAAATGCTGACTGGAGATACTGATGTGACATCTGGAGATGCTGTAGTGGCTGGCAATAGGTAAGTACCTCAAAAAAAACCCTGTGACAGTCCATTTACCAGAATAGAACTGCCCAGATCATGATCTCAATGATCCAGCAGCTCTATGGCACCAAGATCACAGCTAACACACAATTGCATTTGATACCTTTAACACTTGTAAAATCTATGGCTAAGTTGTAATAATGCTAACAGTGGGACAAGGCAATCATATCTAGTGGCAAGAGCTCCCAAACATAAGATAACCCATCCAACAGGTACTTTGATCTGAGCTTTGGGACTTTTCTCTGGCTGTTTCTAGTATCTTTGTTTACACAGTGCTGGCATAATGTCATAAGTAATTACAGTGTGATTTGGTGTGTACTTATGCTGGTTGGCTTCCAGATTGTGTGCCTTGGCTTGTTAGGTGTAGCTGGGATTTGATTCTTTGTCCATTGATGTGATTTGAACAATAACTCTTTTGTTGCCAGGACATGGTCCTGGGCATCCTGATCTGGGTGACTCTGCCTGAGCAGGGTCAGTGGACAAGATAACCTCCAGAGCCTCCTCCCAACCACACCCATTCTGTGATTTTGTCCTTGTCCTACTACCACTGAAGCGTTGGCCTTGTGTCCTGCCTGTCTGTTGCTAGTGGCCATATTCTGACCTGAAAGAACTGCTTCTTTTCTTCTAGATACAAACACTGTTTGCAAAAAATAATAAACCTGAGTGGCTGTTTAAAGAACTTCCCATTCAATTAGTCTGTACTTTGACAAGAAAATGGGGGAGGGGAAATGGGCTAACACTCTTAACCAGGACTGAGCTGACTAAAGACAACAGTATTTGCTTTTATGTACAGACAGATATTTTCATAGGATGTTTTATCAGGAAGAATTAATTCTCCTCTTACCAGAGTTGTTGCCCCAGAAAATAAGGATTTTATTCAAACTGTTCTCTGTTTTAGAGCTACTATCACAGAACTGCAATTCTTTCCTTTGTTTTCCAGTATATTGACCCACATTTCTAATGTCCATCAAAACATGGGATACTGCCCCCAGTTTGATGCCATTGATGACCTGCTCACAGGACGAGAACATCTCTATTTATATGCACGCTTGCGGGGGGTTCCAGCAGAAGAAATCAAGCAGGTAAAGTAATCTTGCTTTTGATAGTTACAGTGATATTTGTGATGGTGAACAGTGCTCTTAACATGCCAAGGGCCAGAATTTCCAAACTGGACTTGTTATTCTGTGTATTGAAATCCTGGGAGTGGTTCCTGTCATTTGGACAGTTAAGTAACAAGACCACGCTATCAAATGCAGGTTCCCAGGCATTAATGTACTTGCAAATCTGTGGCACCAACAGTGAAAGAGTAAAGATGCAATTCCTGTGGCTCAGAATGGCACTGGTTGCTGTTTGCTCTTTTCTTTAAAGTTGTGTACGTATAGGGAAGAAAACATGAAGAAGATTCCAGAAAAAAGAAAATTTAATTCTTGCACAGATAGAAGTCTATAGCTGAGGCTTCTTTATGGCTTTTTCTCACATGGTTAGAATGCTCATCATCATCATCATAAATATTTTGTAATTCCCTGGCCCAGTTCTAAAGTGAACACGCTAAAACCCAGGGGCTGTCATGTTGTAGCAGAAGAAGGATGTATCAGCAATGCTGACTGTCCTGCATTAGCTGCTGTGTGAAGCAGATGATCTTTCTCACAGGTTGCTGAATGGGGCATCCAGAAGCTGGGACTTCCTCTGTACGCAGACCACCTGGCAGGGACCTACAGCGGCGGCAACAAGCGCAAGCTCTCCACTGCCATTGCCCTGATAGGCTGCCCACCACTCGTCTTGCTGGTAAGTGTCATGGAAACACAGCCTTGGGTAATTCAGTATAACATAACACTGCATGCTAAAGAGATACAAAGTCCTTGCAAGCTCCTTTCTGCCCTCAATTTACAGCTATTTCAGTGTAATTTTGAGTTAATTTCAGGTGTAGTCTGAAAGGACATACAGGATGTGTAAACTGTCTCTAATGGACCCCAAGTGATTACAAAAGAAAGACCTTCAAAAAAGAATGTGTTAAGATAAAATCTATAATCCAAAAAAAGTCTGAATTTAAACTGTTGTTTAGTTTCAGTCTGCCTTTTCAGAGTGTAGCCACTGATGTAAAAGATGATCTTCTAACATATACACCTGGCTGATTTATCCAGAAGAACAGAGGAAGATACCTACCTTTTTCTAGCCTTTAATATCTTCAGAATAAAATACAAATTTACGCTAAACTATACAAATGCTGAAATGTAGTTATTCACAAATAAAATAAGTGATCAGATAATTGCATATCTAAAGGGAAATTCTATATGAAATTATTAAAGAAATTCTTTATTTAGATTATATTCTACCACCTTAATTTGTATGTTTATGACTTTTAGACACAGTCACTTCTACTTTGTAAAGTCTCTGAAGAAGTGTTTTAATACATTTTAGCAGCCTGGTTCCTTGTACCATTTAATATGCCTTGACATGTATTCTGCCTGTAGTAAACAGTCAGATAAAATGTTTCCTCATAATTTCTTAAGAAGTTCAATGAAAATTTTTCTATACTAATTTTGTTTATGTTTTTTTGTTACTTACTGGGTTAGCTGATTTATGTAGGATCAAATCCTTAGGTGGTGTAAGTCAGAGTGACTTTCACTAGTTTCTTGGATTGAACAATGTCCTACATGTTTTTACAGGTAAGGTAACCTGGTGAGAGCTTATTGTTGCCCAGAAAAGGCACTCCCTTCCCTCTAGCTCTGCCCTATACAGTCAGTATTCCTACCCACAGTCCATGTACTTGTCTCCTTACTGCTTTGTGCCAAGAAGTCCATTGGTACCCACTCACTCCTACACCTCTCACGGTCTGTGTACTTTCTCAAGGCACAAATTACTGTAGACAAGCAATTATATGCTATGGTCTAAAAAAAATGACCGGATTTTCCCTGTTTTATCTGACCCTGATTGCTTTAACATTTCCATTACAGGATGAACCGACCACCGGGATGGACCCTCAGTCCCGGCGCCTCCTGTGGGACTCTATTGTTGGTGTGCTCAGAGATGGGAGGGCAGTGGTTCTAACTTCACACAGGTAAAAACAGTTAGAATTCAGAATCCAAAAGCAGCTGAAGTACATCTGTCGGCTTTTGTCTCAAATATCTGTTCTCTGTTTTGAAAGTATGGAAGAATGTGAAGCCCTCTGTACTCGTTTAGCCATCATGGTACAAGGTACCTTCAAATGCCTAGGCACAATTCAGGAGCTAAAATACAAGTAAGTAGATTATTTTTATGGTGGTTTTTAATGGGAAAATTTAGTGTATGTGACATGTACTATGCATAATACAAGCGATTCAATATTTAACAAGACCTGTTTCTGGGTGCAGTTCTGTTGTATATTAGTCAATCTGACCAGATCTCATTACAACTCTGTTATGCTGCATACCACTTCTGCAGGGCAAATACAGGGCTTCCTGAAAAGCTGGATCTTAATGCAGTATCTTTCAGATACTGTTATTATTTTCATAGCTGCAAAAAACTAATTTCCTTCCTAAATGATGAAACAACCTCTTCACCAAATTCCTAAATCCACATGTTCTTCACAGGTTTGGAGATGGCTACATTGTCACTCTCAAAATCAAAGCTCCAAAGTCTGGGCTGCCTCCAGATCCTGCTCCTGCTGAGAAATTCATACGCATCAACTTCCCAGGGAGTTTACAGAGAGAGAAACATTACAACATGCTGCAGTATCAGATTTGCTCTTCCTCTCTGGCTAAGATTTTTCGATTAATAATCTCCAATAAGGAAAATTTGCATATTGAAGAATATTCTGTGTCTCAAACAACATTAGATCAGGTGAGCAAAAAGTAAAACATCCATGAGAAAACCTGTCTGGTGAGAATTAGGCAACATAATGGGGATGTATCCACACAACTGAAGGAACAAATTGTTTAGAGAATTATCTCACACCTTTTTCTCAGGCAAGATTCCCAGGCCTCTCATCAAGAAGGGTATCAGTATGAATCAGTAACTTATTCCCTGTGTAAATAGGTGCCAAGTGAAAGCTGGTAAGACAGCGTTTCACAGATGACAGAATTCACACAACCCATTCCTTCAGGAGCAGCAGTCCGAGCAAGGTCAGCAATTTGGAATAAGACTGAGCTGAGAATAGCATTTTATTTTAAATAAGAGGTTTGGACTGTGTTGTGTCAAAGATACTGTGAGAGGCAATTAGACACACAAAACCTGGGAAGTCCACTGGGAGTTTTCAAAACACCCACTTGCTAGAGGGTATTGGCCCCATCTGTCTGCTCTCCTAAGTAAAAAAGGGTCCACATATGCAAAGCTGTTTTCGGTGGGATTGCTAGAGAGGCATTCCTGGCTGCCTTTCAACTTCCTTCTAAAATATTCTGTCTCCTCTTTCCTATCACAACTAAACTTCTGCTGTGCAAACCATGCAAACCTGGCTGAAGCCATCTCCTCCTTAAGAAAAAGTAGGATTTTACATGCCATCAAGTACATCCAAAGGAAGGAAGTTGTAAGGAAGTTTATCAAAATAAAGGAGGAACTTATGATCTCAGCTGATAACGCAGTGTCTCAGTTCAGTTGATGTCTGTGGATTCCCCTTTCTGTCTGTTTCCTGAAGAGCAGTCAGTCCACTAACTCATCTCAGTTGAAGACATGGTGACATTTTCTGCTTTCCTCACACAGGTTTTTGTGAACTTTGCTAAACAGCAGATGGAGGATGAGGAAATTCCTTTGCATCCGCGTGCAGCTGGAGCCAGCCGAGAAGCCAAGGTGTCCCCAGCTCTGCAGCAGCAGGCAGTTGCATAGCCTGCTCCTGCAGCCTCCAGGCTTAGTGTGTGCACAGTGCAAACGTGTGCCATACCAGAGCAGAGCAAGGGTAAAACAAAGGTTTGCACACTCAGTATTACACTGATTTTTTGCACCTTTCTGAGCATTGTGCTCTCAACAACAATAGCCCTAGCAACAGCCACCTTCTCCTGCTCTACCAATAAACACAACACGCTGACAGTGTCAAAGGAAGGGCAGGTCCTTGCTATAGAATAAAATCTTCCTCTAACATAAAGTCCATTACAAGATCCAAGAAGAGAAGTTTCATTCCTCCTTGTTGTGTTGACATGTAAATAACATCAAAGAGGGATTCTCTATCTGGTACTTTCAGGCTGGCAGGTTTTTCTTGTTTAACCCTTATGTCAACTGCTACGAGTCAGCAGACAGGTCTCAAGGCTGAGAGCATTGCTCAGCTTAGAAGCAGATTCCTGCCATGCTCAGTGCACAGGAGTATCAAGGTCAGAACAAGTGCTGGCTGATGGGGCTAGTCCTGGGAGGTTGCTTCACTGTCTCACCAGGCTGCCAATGAAAACAGACGGTTGTCTCAGCAAGAATGAAAAGAATTAATTCAGAGCTCAGACCCAGACAAGAAACTTGCTTTTAAAAAAAATTAATTAAAATGATCTCATACCCATCTTCAAGTTGCCTCAAATAGAGGCCAAATGTCAAAATGGAGATTAAAAGAAGGAGAGAATGTCCAAATCTGCCAAAAGTTTTGTTTTCTTGCAGAGACATAGAAAGAGCTCTTTGAAGAAAAAGGTCTTGTTTAGAAAATTTGGTCTGGTTTAGAAAGGTCTCTAAACAAGACCAAATTTTTCTTCTTTCCTGTGACTGGACATTAAGTGGGTGTAAAGTGGGAATAGAGTATGTGCTTTCTACCTCCTCAGATGGAAAATTTCATCCTGCTTGTACTCCACACTGCACTCAGTGGGAAATCGTTTGACATTTAGCTCTTTTTTCTGGTTCACAGTTAACTAGTGGAAAAACAATACTGAAAACAAATTCATAATGATGTATTGCTTCAATTATCTATCAGATCTAATAATTTCTAAGAAATCTTGTCTAAGATATGTTATGCAGAATTAATCTGGGTCATGTTTTATGCTTTGAAAGATATTTTTCTTCAATTGATGTAGGTTTTTTTTATAAGGACACTTTTGCTTTGTACTGTACAAAATATTACAAAACTACAGCAACCAGCTGTAGCCTTCTCTTTTTGCCATAATTATTTCAACTGGTTTTAAAATAGAATTTATTGTATATTTCACCCTTACAAATAGTTCCAAAAGTCTTTCTATACATCTATTATAGATAAATAAATTAATTACTAAACAAAACAGTATCTCTTCATTCTCTTCATATTCTAAAATAGCTTCTTTAAAACGTCATTCAGATAGATTTCAATAACCTTTTTTTTACTAGATTTACACAAAACCCAACTAAGTCACACAGAACATCCTGTGACAAAGAAAACACAGGAAGTCCAAAATGAAGCTGATTTTTCTCCCTGGCTCCAAAAATAGGAAGAGTATTCTGAGGACTAGCAGTTGCTTCATGTATTTACAAAGTGTATTAAAAACTAGTTAGAGAAGCCTGATGTAAAATGCTGGGTAAAAGGTAAATTAGTATCCTAAGGAGATGTTATATCAAAACAGGCTAGGTATCAAAGATGTGGCATAGGTTAGCTTGCTTCTGAATCTTATTTACTAGTATGTAATTTACTAATGAAGACCAAAAACAAAACAAAACAAAAAAAAAAAAAACCCAGCACAGGATATTACATTCACAAATATTACAAATACTTCTTATTTCAGATTCTTTTGGCAAATTAGGGGTTAGACCCAAATCAGGTTTTTGAGATATTGCCTATTTCTTTATTCCAGGAACCATTCATATTCTTTGGTAATATTATCTGTTACAAAGCACCTGCTTCCAGGCAGCACACTCTCTTCAAGTCAAAGAAGGCAGATCATGCAACTGTCCTGAGGTCAGCTGGCTGTGCTGGCTGAACTGAGCTCTTGGTAGCTGGCTGGTGTGTCCTTGGCCCAGTGTACTTCTGTCTTGCAGAATGCCACTGCTAGAAGCTGCTTTTCAGCACAGACATCTCAGGGTCTCTGATCCATCAATCCAAACAGACGAGTACAGAAAAATCTAAGTCAGGTTACAGTGAACTGCAGAGGCTTTTTTTTTGCAGCTGTGCAATGAAGCCTTATTTTTTCTGAGGTGCTTCTGAGTTGAGAATTCTTGAATGTAAGGAAGAGTAGCTTCCAAGTGTATACAATTTCCTTTAGCACTGGAGATTCAACATGCACCAAAATCCTTTTAAATACTTCATTTATTTGGAAGGACATCTATGAGGTTTTTCTTGAAGTTCTGTGCAATATACAAATTGAGCCTTCTTTTCTTACAACAAAAAGGGAATAATTGGCATTCTATGACTTGGATAATCCTTGAATTCTCGTAAGTAGGTGCAGTGTTTATCCTTTGCCCAGATTGTCATCTGAATGAAGCAAAGCAAGGTGAACAGTCCCACTGGAAGGAAGGGAAAAAAAGATACATTTAATTATCAGATTAAAAGCATGCTCTTGCTGCTGACATCACTTCAGGTTAAAGTACCAAAACATTACTCACCTGGAACACACTGAGTCATGATAGTGAAACTGATCCAGGTCCCCACCTGTTTTGGCCAAGGAAATTTAAAATATTTCTGGTGACAGCATTTGCATTTATCTCTCTATTGATCAAAATAACCTTGTCCTAGTATAGGTAAATAAAAAAATCAAGGTCAGCCAGATCAATTTCTACTGTTAATAACCTTTAGCCAAAAAGGTGAACAGTGCCTTATTATCACAAACAAAACCTTCATATTTGCTTCCACAACTCTTACAATGACAACATTTTAAGCATTAAAGCAGTGTCCTTCCTGTTTCTCTGCCTAATTTGTATTCATCAGACCTCCATCACTGTTAGGAATGGTAACTTTCTGTAGTCCAAGGCCCAATTCTGTTCTCATTAACATCTGTTGATCTCCACTGAATTTCAAACCTGACACTGTCCTTCTGTGCAAGAATGAATGTTACACTGAGTTGCACTGATTTTATCTGCTTTTGAACTCAGTCAGGAGTTTAGCTCCTGATAAAGGAATATGAAATGATAAGCTGATTACAGTTTCTAAAGCAGTCACCACCAACACAAGTGATTGTGTAACTTAAGAAAATGGGGAAGAAGACTTATTTTCTCTATCACAATATCTTTTATTTGTCTGACCACTATCTTCCTGCCTGCAGTGATATTTCTAGGATAAGTCCACCAGACACCTCCATCCTCTCATTGCAACACACGTTCAGTGGCAATCTCCCCGTTCCTGGCTGTAGAATTTGCCCTGCTTTAGAGTGTATGTCTTGCCTGGCAGCCACATGGAAGAACCAGCCCAGGGTCAGGGCTGTCTGTGTAGGCTTAGTCACATCAGTACTGACCCAAGGGAGGGGAGGAGGAGCAGACAAATTCTTGTCCACAACCTGATTTCATGGGGTTTAGGGACGGAGGGGAAATGTATTGAGCTGAATGGTTTCAGAGGTTTCTTCCATGTAAAATATTCTAAAAGAAACAAAAATATATTCAGCGAAACTAAAATCTGAACATCTTGTTTGAAAATACATACCTCATATGTATAGTTAGGGCAAGATACAAAGAAAAACAGCCATGTGAAAGGATTCTTTGTTGGATATGGGATCTTACAGGTTTTGGATCCTATAGATCAGAAAACAAATCACAAAATATTCACACTCCTAAATATATTGTTTCCTGTAAAGACAACCCAGCTTTGCCTACTTCTGTGTCTCATGACTGTCAGGGGGACAAACAGGATGTGGGAAGACAGGATGTCCTCTGCACCCACAGGAGGAGTAGGATACCTGTGAGGGAACTTTCCCTTGCTCACCAAAACATAGCTTGTAGCAGCTGTTTCCTTTTGCACTGGCAGTATAACCAATGTGACTGCTCCCCCAGCACAACCCGGCGTGAACAATAAAGACTACAGCATGATAAGAAGTGCTGTTCAACAGTCTGACTTCCCTTAGAATCCAATCTGTACAGTGCTGAGCAACCTGTGCTCCCACAGTAGTCAGCTGACAGGTATCAACACCCCCCAGGATCAGGTCTTTCCTGAAGCAGAGTAACTGAAGGAGTACTGAATGGCTGTGCAAAACTGAAAAATGATGAATGAAGTTTTTACCATTTCTCCGGAGGTCACTGAGTGCAACATGGATGGAAAAATTTCCAGCTTCACACAGCTGCAAGAAAAGGTATGACAGAGTTAAAAATGTTCTTCCTTTCTATTTGCTTTTCTTCCTTTTGTTGTTTCCTGGGATTCTTTAAAGTATTTAAGAAAAGGAAAATAATCTATTATAAACATAATAATAAATATCCTTAACTAAGACTGCTGACAGAAGGATGAAGTGTCTCCATTCAAATATGAGTCCATATTGTGTTGTATATTTATGATATTTTTCAGAAAATGTGGACCCCATGTCCAAAAGAACAAATTTATTACTTACATAATCCCCTTGAAATCTAAATAAACCACAGGGGACAGAAGTGAACTCGAGAGATACTTGCTTTATTTTTTGATCTTCTCATGCCTTTAAAAACATCCACAAAATTATTTCCATAGTCTTGGTTTCTCAAAAGTTATTAAAATCCCAAGGAAGATACAGTTTAGTCCCTAAGTAAGTTTTCTTCTCTAGAGTATTATTGATATGAGTCATGAAATATAATTGACCCAGCTTCCTTCACTGGATTTAAAGAATGTTTCCCCAATCAATTATGAGTAGAGTGTATTGAAATGACCCATTTATATGATTATGGACAGTCTCCAGTGTCTGCAATGCATAACTATTACAGCAAATGACCAGTGGTCAGAGCTCCTGAGTTCTATTCCCAGCTCTGTGCTTTCAGTTATGGAGGTTCTCTATGAAATGTGAATAGATTATGACCTCACAGAATTTTCATCCTGGGAAGCTGCTTTGGGATCCTGCAGTCACTGATGATTAGTTTGTCAAAGCAAGTGAACAGCTGATGTTCTAAACAAGTTACACATACATAGGAAAGCTCTTTGAACTGAGTTACATCTTTATTGGCTACACTGACTTTGCTTCTGCATGTATGAAATGTTCCTAGGAATTGTGAGAATGAACAGTGACTGAAGAATTTTGAGTCATAAAGAAAGTTGTAAACAGGTTGAAGCTCAGCAAAATGAAACTATCACCAGAGATGATCAGCAACATACTGTCTTAGTTGGGTCATTCTCTGAGATTTATGATCTGTTGTGATTTTTAACACTCAATAAACAGTTCACAAAACAAACTCACTGGTTTTTAAACACAGGGTCACAAACTTTTAAAGATTATGAGAGATCATCCCAGCATATCCTAGTTTTGGACACTGAATCAAAATACTCCTTTGTGTACAAAATCACATTAAAAACATGCAGATTTATCTGTTTTGCATGCAAGTGGTCAGCTTTAGTGATACATCACAAATGTCCAAGTTCTAAGTATCTGCTTGTCCTACTCACTCCTCCACTTATACGACAGAAGAAATAAAGCAAGATATTTTAGCGTTTTATAGAAAAAGCAAAAAACCTACCAGAAACATGATCACAGCAAAATTTATCTGTTTTTTCCCATAAGCTATTAAAAAGAAAGTTTGCGTGTCATTAGTATTAGTAAACAAAGTGCATACATAAATACTTAAATCGTTGAGGGTGGGTTTGCTACTTACAAGGAGGAGTGTAAAGAGGATGATTGATGTAATAGGCAAGCCAAGCTGCAAATCCCCAGTAATATAAGCAGTTCTGAAAAATAAGCAATTTTTCTTTGTTTTAGTACAGTCTTTTAGGCCAATATTCACCACAAGTACTGTTGATAACAATGAATCAGGACAATCCTTCAGCTTGCTGATAATACAACAAAAAATGGCAGTACTATGTATGGTAGGTGGGAGCAGGTAACAGGAAATAAGAAAGGAAGTAGTGCTAATAGAGTTAAAATTTCCTCTAAAATATCTTGGAGCTGTTAAGTTTATAAACAGTTTTAGAAAGTATGATCATCTTGTCAGGCAAGCCATTGAGCAAAGGTGAAGTGCATAGAGACTGTATGTTAAAGAAACTTGTTTTGCTGATCCCTGAGATTGTAAGACTGGATTTAGGCACTGTCCTCTCTTCTCTGCTTATTATTTTGCACTGCCTAATCTCCTGTCCTCTTTTCCTTCACCCCATCAGTTTCTTTCTTTCCCAACTTTTCCTGCCTGATTCCTCTGCACTTTCACTGTGACTTCCCTAGTTTGTCCCTTTTGCTGCTGTCCTTGTGTTTCATCATCCTCGTGATGCAGTTGCCACTCTCTAAACTCTGATAACACCGCCTGTCACTAATGGCTGTATTGACTCATTCCTGACCATTCTCAGTGCTTCATCCATAAAAAATCTGCCTGCAATGACAATCTTTACCTCTTATTTGGCCCCCTTGGCCCTGCCTTCTGTGGTTTTTTTTCTGACACTCATAGTTGCTTTGGTGTCTTGGTGACACATTATTGTCTCCCTCCTACATAGGTGGGAGGGAGGCCCTTTCTTGGCACCTTCCTCTTCTTGCTCTGTGCTCTAACCCCTAGGTGCCATTCTTTTGCAGAAAGACTTTAAGCCTCAACAATTCATACATTTGCCCCTCATCAGTTGAGTCTTCTTTTACCCAACCTAGTGCCTCAATTTTTGATGTATTAAGGTATGTTTGTTTATCACCGAGCAAGACCACAACTGAGGTCTTTATCTTCCTTTCACCACTTCTTCTGTTCTTTTCTTTGCCTTATCTTTCCTTGCATCCTATTTTCAATAATGACTAAAACTCTTTCTGGTAAAGGTCTTGTTACTCTTTCTGGTCCCCTTTCTTTTTCTTGGCCTTCCAAATAGGTTCCTATACCTTAGACATTTCTAGGTGTTTCTGCTTTCTCCTTCACCACTTCCTTTCCTGCTCATGCAGGCAAAAATTCCATCCAAGGCTGCATTTTTTACTGTCCTGACTGGTTTAACTTTTTTTTTTTTTGCGTTGAATTTTGCAGTCTTTTCCCCCTGTATATACCAGAACTGCATTTCTAGCAATAATACCCTGGAAAAGTGATTACCTCAGCGTCTCCAACCTGCACTAGCTGACTGCAGTGTCTGATGGTGCATTTTTCTGAAAATGCTGGTGCCCCCTCATCTGCTGAAAACAGTTGTATCAAATGTTCAGTTCCATTTCCACTTTTTTCTCAGGGTTAATTGAACCACTGCAGTGCCCAGAGACCTCAGACAAAATGGACACCCTTTGGGGTATGCTGTAACACCAGCACTTAACACTGTCCTTGCTCTGAGATTGTTTAAGAGATAACTGATGAGAAAGAGCAAATTATTAACCAGTAATTACAAATCAGGGATGAATGAGCAGAAAAAAAAAAAAAAAATAGCTTCCCCCTGATGACTACATTTTCCCCCAGGAAATGCAGCAGAACCAAAAGAATGTTTCCAGTGAAGGACAAGATAGGTAGTGCCCTATCCATAAACTACTGCTTCCTCCCTAACCCTAGCTTCTTCGACAGGCACTTACAATTTACTGACTGCTGTATGAACTTAGGTGGAAACAGTTTCTTGTAATCTTGGAATGGCATCTTCAGAAAAATCATCTCCTATCTTCAAGGCTTGGCACAGGATGGAACATATGGCAATGGATTTCAGTGAAGTAAAATTAAATAAATTAATTATCATGGCTCAGTCCCCAACAATACATGTTGTAATTAAACTGAACAAGTACTATTCAGCCAAAGAATATGATTTACTGCAAGAGTATTCCTCATTTATACGAAAAGGGGCTTTAAGATGAGGGGGCTCTACCACTGCTAAGGACGCTAACAGTAACATTTGTAAAATTCCATCTGCCACTTGAATCCTTATTGCTCATACAAACCCCTCCAGTGAGGTTCAGATAGAAACAGACAGACTTCATAAACTCACTTGGAAGGAAGAAAGAGTTTCTGTGAATCTTGATTAATAAAGCTTTATAACAATCTCTTATAATGCTGTGGGTCAAGTTCAGATATTGCAGGGATCCCATAAATAAATTATTCCTAAGTTTCCAAACTTATGGACTTTTGTCTTTTCTACTGCAATTGAAAATCCATAGTTCTTCATATCCTGCTTATGTTTATTCATGACCAGCATGTATCCTTCTGTTTGTCTTCTGGTTCAAATAGTATTTATTTACATATAATGTTCTCTTTTCTCCAGAAGTTTTTCTACAAAGTGATGATATCCCTTCTTTTTACTCACAAAAATGTTCATGGGTAAAGAAAGGCCTACGAAGGACCAATCATGAGACTAATCTTTGAGGAATTCTAGTGGTACTTCCCTAGTATTAAAGGTCTGACTGATGCTTTTTTGGCACAACCATAATTAACTTTCTTTCAATTAGTTCCTTTATCACCACACAGTTTTTGTAATAATCCCTATCTTATTCACCCTAAGGAGTTGTTTACTAGGTCCAGATAAATCAGGTAGTCTACCATTCCAATGACTAGGAAAATCACATATATTAGAAAAAAATATGCTGTGTTAGTATGCTCTGCTTTTGGTGAAGCTGCTGCATTGTAGGGCATAATATTCCTAGTTCCATTTGGAAAATAGGATGAACATCATATTTCTCGTCAATTCCCATCTCAGATTTCTGCTTATTGAGACTGAAGTGTCTCCTGTACACGTAACATTCCACTGCACTTAGGAAATAAGTTTTCTACATCTGCTGTGTATGTGATCAAACCCTGAAAGTAAGAAGCTTTGTCTACCACTTGTATGTGATGGAAAAATGGAAAAAGGCATGTGATGTTTATCACACAATTTTGGAGTAACACCACCAAGGCAAATGAAATTCTAAAAGAAAATCAAACCCATGCTTTGCTAAGCAGGTAGAATAAGAACTGTGAGCAACTTTACAGATGAAAGCAAGTACCACCAACCTGAGAAGATGGAAAAGAGGAAGTGAGCAGAATGAAGGGTAAAAATGTCAATTTTAGAAACAACAGTTTGTATGGCTTGAAAGCAACAAGTAGTTGTCAGAGATGGCAGTGAGAAAGATAATTATCACACTGATTGTTTTTTCAAGGTAAAGTTGCTCATTTATCTGTTGTTCAGCTTGCATTAGCCACTGTTGTGTCAAGAACAAGAGATCTGCAAGATCTGTGGTGTCAAGAATGAGATCTGTGAACTTTTTAACAACTATTGCTGCAGGAAGCACAATAAATTTCTAGGGAGGATTCTTTTGGAGGGCCACTGCTCCACTACAGACCCTCCTTTCCTGAAAGCATGAAACTACCACCTGAAGGACCAGAGCCACTGGACAGCTGTAAGGAGTTAGCCACAAGGTAGAGCTTCAGCTGCTGCTAGTATCACTGTCATAGTGCAAATTACAAGGAAGTGCCTAAATCCCAAATGTTAAAACTCCCAAATGCTTTTCCAGTTGACAATCTCATATTTCTTAGAATAAGGTGTACTTTTGACTACTAGCGTGTTCTCTGTTGCAAACATTTATAAAATAACTACAGCTTATGCATAACCTTGTAGTCACTGTACTACTTCTCAGACACCCAGGAAACAGAGTCTGCACCTCAAGAGCTGCCCTGTGCCACAGCAGCACTGGTGACATTAGGGAATGCTCCTATGGAGAAGAAAATGCAGAACAACTAAGCTGCTTAGCACTGGATCAAAGGTAAATTAACAGTTTCATAACAACAAAGAGAATTTTAGGGGCAAAGCGGATATAAAATGATTGTTACAAAAATAGATTTTTTTTTTTTTTTTTTTTTTTAATCAGGTCTCCCACCCTTGTGTCTACCTGTACTGCCTTTAAAGTCTCCTTGTTACTAAAACATTCACACCCAAGCACCTCGCTGAGTGAAAAGGAAGGGTTTTCTTCCTGAATGCTGAAGGTTTAAAATTCTTAAAAGTAATGAGATTTCTATAATATTAGTAACAGTATGATAGCATGCGGGTTATACAATAGTGACATTAAGAAATCTTCTGAAAGAACTGCAGCTTTATGGGTGAGATTTGCTGTGAATTGCTGCAAAAGCCACACAAAAAAGTATGTGGTGCAGAGGCAGAGCATAGGCTGGCTAGGCTGGATTTGTAAGGGCAGCTATAGATTCTGACACAATTTACCTTCACAATATTCCTCAGTGGCATAGTCCCACGGGAGAACCGATGAACAAATACTGTTTCAATCAACCTTTTGATGTAGTGGAAAGAATGGCAGATACATGCCAAGCTAGAAACAGCAAGACAAAAGCATTTAAGAGTGCTTAAAAAAACAAGTGTGGCAAGACATTTGGAATGAGACTACAAGAAATACTGGTCAAGCCTACAAATGGACTTACTTAACTACTGGGTGCGGACTTGATGTAAACCTCTCATCCAGTCCATAGACAAAAGTCATGCGGAAATAAAACAGAAAATAGATGAACAATGGACCTGTATATTCTATCAAAAATACCTGCAAAAAGAGAGAAAATAGACAGCTCAATTAGATGATGGGTTTGCTCTGGTTTCTTTGTGATAACTAATGCAGTAGGATAAACACCTCCACATATCCATTAAGAGAGGCAGGGAGGGAGCAGAAGGTCTGGGCTCAGGCTATGAAACTGGTATCCATGCACATAAATAGTTTGCAATGATTTGCCTCAGTTGCTTTCAAACAGCCATTGCCAGTGCAGCAGGCACAGTATGGATATGAAAAGACAATAATGGCAGCCCAGAGATTGTGACAAATATGCATGCATGTTACATTTATGCAGCTCTCACCCTTTTCTTGCACTCAAAAGCTGTTGCTTTATTTTGGTTTAAAATGAAATTTGGTGAAGGATTTGTCTTGAGAAATAGGAGTTCTGCTTCTACTGAATGAATTTTGTTTAAACTGGAAACACAGCTCGTAAGTATTCACAGTGACCCCATCTGTGTGAACAGTTAGCACAGCAGTTGTCCCAGGAAACAATAATTTCATTCTATGTTCAAACAAGCTTTAATTGGAATACTAGAAGGAAAATAAAAAGAAAGGAGAAAAAAAACTAGGAAACCAGAGAAGCTATTCTCTAACTTGATTTCATTTCAGATAGGTGGGTATTTCTTAGGAATATCATATTAAATTGAAGCTAACTTGTGATCAAATATTAACAGCTGAATTTTCCACCCATCTTTAAGTGAGGAAGGTAGGCCCATACCTCACTTACAGAGAAAGAAGGAAAATTGATTGTACTTCTGTCACAAACAAACAAAAACCCAACAACAAAAGAAAGCAAACAAAAAACCAAACCCAAACAATCCCAGTTCTCTAATGTGTTTAGAATTGTTTTGTTACTCAGAAAATGACTTCTGTTATGATCACCATTTTCCCTGGCTAAGATCAGGTTTGCTTGTAGATGGGATGCTCATCTTTTTGATTTGATAATACTGAAGTATTTGTTAGCTTGTATTTGAATGAATTAGCTTGAAGGGCAGGGAGAGCAGAATGCAAATGGTTATGAAATGATAGAAGCCTGGTGTTACCCTGCACTGTGCTACTTTGGTGTACAGTAATGAAGGTGTGTCTTGAAGACTACAATGCCATTAGAAGTTTTTGTCTGTCTTCCTATTTTTTTTGGATTGAGCGATAGCTGCTTGATTTATCAGCACTGCATCCAAAGTAAAGATGTGAAGACTCAGCCTTGCAGAACATATTTGACTTCTATTTATCTCCTATTAACATTGTCTTTGCTATTTGCAATTAACACAAGGTTTTATTAAAGTCTCATAGCTAATAAATGGTAAATATGCCTTTAAATTATGATGTGCTTTTCCCTTGACATCATGCTGTTTATTGGTACTAGTGTAATACTGTGCAGCAAGGACCTTCTGGAGAGCTAGAAGGGTCATTGGTCACCTCACTGCAGAAACAGCAGTACTGTGTTGCCTGCCAAGCGAGTTGTGATAAAATTTGCATTTGAGCTAAGACAGTAAATATGCAAGGTCTTTGCGGATGGCTGCTAATATTGCAGAAATTATCAGCTGTCGTTAGCCTATCACTGGCATCCTGGGACACAGTCACATGCAGACTAATCTTACTTTCATGCATTTTGTTGCTGAAGTCACTTCAAGTACTGACATGTGAAGTTGCTCCCAAGCCCCTTTGCAGGACAAACTCATACGAGTATAATCCTAATTTTGTCAGGAGTTACACAGGTCCTGTGGAGCAGATTGCCAAAGGCATTTACATACCTAGTTCCTAATGATTTTGCAGTAAACATCCATTTGACAACCTGCATTTTAGTTCTGTAGAGCCAACCTACCCTGCAGCAGGTTTTCCACTGCTGCTCTCCCAGGGAACTAAATAGGCATTCAATCTGTTACTGCTTTCCCTGATTAAATGAACTGAAGCAATGAGGATTCATTGCCCGCATCCACTATCAGAGCAGACATCATGCAGAAATATTGGAGAGAAACAAAAAGTGATGTAAGGATTAACTATGGAAAACTAGCCATTAAAATGGCTCAGACTTGAAGCAGAGCTCACCGTAGTCCATCCTATCTGTGGCCCTAAATCTTTAAAGTATAAGGTAGCAGTTGTGCCAACAGGAAGGTGCTGCAGGATTTCTTCATCCCTCAGGGACTTTCCTTCTGAGAAGGAAAGAAGTAATTACATCTTAGTGACATTCAAGTCCACTTTTGTTGCATACTAGCTTTATATGGTGCTTTATCTATCAGACTCCTTGATGCGATGTGGATTTATTGGAATCTCATTAAACAGACCAAGAATATTTACACTTAATTTCTATTTATCCCTGTAATCACATATAATCCTGGATTTTCTATTCACACCAAAACAGTTAAGATAATTCTCAATCCTATGTGCCTGCCTAGTCTAGCAGAATTGCTTCATCACAGCTAACAGCAGAATTTGTTGATGGGGCAATGCCCTTTTATCATAGCTCACTGACCTCCTAAACAGCTGCACCTCTCTCTGTCCTCTTTTCCACTCTTCTCATTGCTCATCATCAGACAAACAGAAAATAAGGATAAGCTGTGTTTGGAAAACTCTCCTACAGAAATTTTCATTGCCTTTCTTTTCCTAAACAACCAGCTAGGAGGTGATTCCACAGTACTTGAGCTTTTAATGCCTAGATTTGGAGGAATCTCCAGAAGGCCAGCATTTTTCTCATGGCAAGTCTCACTACATAAATTCATAGAGAATATGAAAAGGGAGACCTTCAAAGAAAGAAACAATCATACATCTGTTTTCCAAGGATAGATTTTACACAATGAGCAAATCTTCACCAGCATACTTTAAAGGGACTGTTTAAATAAAATGATCCTTAATGAAAGCAAAGAAAGAAAGTGTTGTATTTTAGCTAAAATGAATTAACACAGTTTGGCAATTAGACTTTCTTTTGTGGGCTCAGGCTGTGTAAGAGGCTTCTAGCAGCAATACCTACAAGTGTATTAATAAAGTCAGTCAGCTGTCATCAGCTTTGTCAGCAATTGCTATGTCTACAGCAATGTGTTCTGCATTAGCTTCCCTCAAAAGAACTGTAATTCCTGCCTGAGAGCAGAGGATTATGTGAATTGATAGCTCAAACTCACAAGCCTTTTTGGGGCTCCCAGCTGAGCATCATCATGGAGATCATTTCACTGCAGCTAAGGGCCGTGAATATCTAGATCCTGTGCTGCCTCTGGAAAGCAACAGTGCCCAGTACTTAGCAAATGCATTGGAACAATGTGCAAACTCCTGATTTCATTGCCAAGCACCAGTGTGGAACTGTGTTTCCTTCCAAAGAATTGTATTTGTTCTGGATTCTCTTCAGCCTTCACAGTGCTAACATAACTGGAAACAGATTCTTAAGTGCTAATACCCTTATGTATACCTTTCATGCCAGGGCCCTGCTCAGAGTTTATTCACAGGTACTCCAGACCTCACAAGTACTTACTTGGATCGAGTTTTATTGACTGCCTTGCTGGGTACCACCGAGGATCTGCAAGACCATACAGAATTGTGTGATATACGATATTCAGCTCAGATCATCCACTACTATAAAGAATGCAATACAAGATGTGCTTCGATTAAAGGTTTTTATAAATATTTATTCAACTCTAATATAGGTGATAATTTATGCAACAGAAAAAAAAAAAAAAAAAAAAAAAAAAACAAAGCTGTATCAGGATAGGACAAAATAATTTTACTGAAATCTCACTGTGATCACATTCATGTGCAGATATTCAGCATTATGTGTGTATAAATCACATTTCAAATTATGTAATTTTTTCCTCTTTATGTACTGGACATTCTGATGTGATTTGAGCTGCTGCAGAAGTTATACTCACATAATTTATGGAACATCAATCTGATCTCTCTAATTGTAGCATTTGGTTCCACCTAGGCAACAAAAATATTGTAAATATAAGAGGCATATTTTGAAAGAAAACTACTAAGTTTAAGACTATTAAGCCAAATAGAAATGCAACTTAGACAATATAACTGTTTCTTATAGATGTCTAGCCTTGGCATGAAGGATTCAAAGAACTGACAGGGAAAAGGCAAGACAATTTTTGTCACCTGTTTACAGAGGCAACTTCTCTAGCAGTGATCAAAAGTTACTACTACAGCAGTGACAACTTGATGGCTTCTGAGTACCACACAACTGGCACCCTCTTAGTAAAGCAACTGAAGTTGTCCTTTTTGCCCAAAAGCTCCCTCTTGAAAAGGGTCAAAATACACTGTAGTCAATATGAAGTTCACATAATCATTGCAAGTGGCCAAGGAAAGGCTACCAGGAGATGAAATACCCTTCATAAACACCAAATATACTTAAGAAAAGTGAGTAATTTTTAAAAAGGTCATCTATCCTTTTAAGCAGATTTTTGTTTTACCTTATCTAGGAAGCACAGCTGTTTCTTTGTCTCCCAGTCAAGGATTTCCACCTGAGAGGACATAAAATGATAGTTAATCATTATTGGCTAAATAATATGTAAACTGTTTGTTGATTCCCAGATTCGTAATCATTGTGACTCTCAGAGTGAGACACCATTTTTCTCTGATCTGTGAATTGAGTTAAAAACTTTCTTGATGTTCTCAAGAGGCAGCTTCAATCACCATGTTCCAAAAGCACTTAGCTTGGAAAAAAATGCCAAATTAATTGTCTTCTTGGATATATTCAGTAGCAGAATTAGCTACGTTTTTCATCAAAAAATTTGATCTTGGGTATTTTCTAATGCTGAATCAAGAGGAACAAGTAAAGGGTAGAGAAGTTTCACAGGAATCACTAAGGAACAGTACTTTAATGATTTGTAAAATTAGAAGGAGTTTGAGAAAAAAAAAGTGTGTATATATATGCATATAAGCAAATACTCGGGGTACATAAAGCTTGAAGATAATTTTGTATGTTCCCAGAATATTTTAATTGCAAGGAAAGTGGAAAATATTGGTGGACATAATGAACAAGTGCAGCTAAATATCTGGGGTTCATAAACACTTAAGCATTTGCTATAGGAATAGTTGGTGGTACTCTTGCCTCTTAGATCACCTGTTTTATTAACTACATATTATCATTTTATATTCCAAGCAATGGTTTAGCTACAGCTCTGAAAAGGAAAGAGCAGTTTATTTCCATGATCAAATGGCAGTTTGGCAAAATGTTACGATTTTGATCAACAGCCAAGCAGAAAAGTCCCCAGACATTTAAAAACCCAGTTGCAGCAGCTCCCTAAAGCTCATTGCAGTTGTTGAGGTTTTTTATATAAACACCTAGCATTAATTATGTTTGGTATTAACTGGCCAAGAGAATAGATTAACATTAGACTTTAAATATGATTCCTCACTAAAAATAGGAGTCACAGTCCAGTATCTTTCTCAGAGGGTTGCTTTGAAGAGATGACTCGGCTGGAGTATCTTATTTCCTTGTTTCACTTGTCCCAAAGGGTTCTTTTTCTTTTGGCACAGCAATAGAGCACTTCAGCTCCAGTCACACCTATCAAATCTGATCTCCACAAGGAACACTAATGACATGATATTTTCTGCCTGTGCACTGTAAGGTCTAACTGGGACATCGAGGGTGATAAGCGCTGTTCCTCCTCTGTGATATGTAACAAGTATGTGATAGATTGTTAGGATATGTTTTCCCTTGATTTTTTATATTTGAAATAACACACATTTCCAGTTTTAATGTCTGTTTGTGTGAAATCTCCATGGGAAAGCAAATGAAGTGGATTCCTTTCCCAGAAGACTATTTTTGAAATACATCATTCTGACACTTGCAGTCCATAGTGCAAGTACAGGGCAGAGGAGGGCTGTACATCACTTTTTGTCCCTTCTGATGCCAAGTTGCTACAAGAACTATTGAAATCTTTGAAAGGTACCTCAAAGCTCTTTTGTCAATACCATTGGGCTTCCCTGCAGACTGCAGCAGTGCCTACACTCTTAGTAGTGTCCTTCCCATTCTATACCCTTCAGTGGTTGTATTAGAGATATTTTCCACGTCAGTTACAGTGGTTTAAGTATATTTCTGCCACCTATGGTTCTTTAGCTGGGTTATTTTTGTTATGCACAAGGCCAGGCTGAAAATTACAGAGTTTTTCTTTTGCTCTGTGGTTTTCATGGGAGTGGCTGTACAGAAATCTCTGTGAAAAACAAATAAATCATCCAAGATGTTATTTACTGTTACTTGGTTCTGTTCCAGCACGATTCTTTCAAATGCCAGACTGTCATACTTGCCTATACTGGTCCATGCAAATACCTAAAGGAAGCCTATAGAGATGATGGCTCCAGACTCTTCTTCAGAGATAATGGTGAGGGGGAGTGAGTCTGGATGTAATCGGAGAAAATCCAGAGACAGGAATTTATTTCACCATGAGCTAGGCCAAGTACTATAAGTTGCTTAGAGAGGATGTGGAATCTCCATTCTTGGAGACATTTAAAACTGGAATGGACAAGACCCATTGTCATTTGATCTGGCTGTATCTGCTGTGAGCAGGAGTTGGACTGCATGATTTCTACAAGGCTCCTGCAACCTAAACCTAAATTACCTAAATTGCTCCTTTTTTTTTTTTTTTTTTACTTCAAACATTTCATTTACTTTCAATTATTTTCAAGATCTAAGCAACTATCAAACATTCTTTCCCTTTTCAGAAAGATGAGTGCCAGAACACAGCTTTAGATTCTACTCCAGTCCATAGCAAATTGTGCAATAACAGAGTGAAAGCAAGGTGACCGTTTCCTCTATTATGCCTCTTGGATTTATCAGTACGTCCCCCAGTGTAGATGTTCCCTGCATTAGGAACAGAAAAGCCTGATCCAAAGCAAGAAATGGTCGTTCCTGAACATCCTGGCCAATCCCATGAAGAACTGTAGCACTGCACACAGTGTTTCCAGCCCTGAACAGCACCAATGCAGTTAATGTATTGGTTGGCAACAGCTTTTAGATACCCAGCAATCTGTTCTTGGAACACTTACTGATGGGTATCATCCCTTTTAAACATAAATTGTTTGGCTCAGAGAACTTTAATTTCATTGTGTTTTCAAAGCATTTAGCACAATAGGACACCAACTGTTGGCCTGCATTAGTGCAGTAAGACTTACAGTCCATTTATTTGGTAAATTTTTAAAGACATTTTAAACTATAGCTTCTCTGTAGAGAAGAACTTAATCAGTAGGTAGATTTGTGCAATACATTAAAAACTCTTTTATAAGTGACTAGAAATATATATCTTTGATGCTTAGAAGACAAATTTGTTCTATTGAATAAGGGTTAAATATTGATAGTGTCATTAGTAAAAGAAAAAAATCTTGATTATTAGTGTTTAGAACACAAACAGGTTAAGGACAAAGAATAGTCAATAAACAATATAAGCAAAGAAAAGTACATTCAGCTCTTAAATTTTTATTCAGAAAATAAAAAGGTAAAATAAAAGAGAGGAAAGTATTCATAAGGGAAAGACAGCTGAACAAAGTGTTTAAAAAGTTTTAAAGATGCAGTGTCTCTGTCACAGGATTACAAAAACACAGTCACTTGAATTCCTGCAGTTTAAAGCCGTAGTTAAAATGCTAAAGGATCAACAGCTCTTCAAAAATGATGTGATGACTATCATGGAAATACTGACATGTTTATCATGTCTGTGCATCTTAGAAGTTTAATTTGAAACCATTTTTAATCAGCAGACTGAGTAAACTTGAGTGAGACTTTATAGGCACTGACATAATCATATATTGTATTGATTTATTTTGAAATTACTCAGTTAAAAAAAAAAAAGTTTATTTCACAGTATATGAACCAACTAGTCTGAGAAAGAGCAATGCAAAATGAATACTCCCTGAACTGTTAGAATGCTTACATAAATCAGTTTCTTTGAATTTAACTCTAAAAAAACAATTCAATGGTTATCACAGCTCTAACTGAATCTTTCTAAACATTTTTCCTATAGAATTATTCATTTTCTCTATCTTCTTTGACTTTTCTGGTAGACTGTGTTGTTCCTGAAGTCAGTTATCATGCCTTAGTGTGATCTCACACTAGGGCATATCAAGAATAGTTTTCTTCAAGTCAAGAGTTAAACTAAAGGGAGATTGCTGTAAGTGTAGTTACACTGAAAATTCTGTTTGTGCTGCTGCTTTACAATTGACTCACAGTCTGAAGCTTCTCTTGCACTGAAAGGTACAAACTGTTGCAGAAAATGGGTCTAAGGATCCATCTAGAATTGGTTCTTTCTGAAACAGCCAGCAGCAGGTGACTCAGAAAAAGTAACAAAGCAGGGCAAGAATGTAGTAACTGAGGGAAAGGGAAGAGACAGACAGTGATTTTGAGTATTCTGCAGAATTTGATTCTTCCTCCAGAAGTGCTGCCTATGTATTTAATAATTTTTCATGGATTTCTTTCCTCAACTAGTTTATCCATTCACCTTTTAAACCTGTATAAACTGTCCTGAGACAGGGACAGCTGCCTCACAGCTTAGCCACATGCTACAGGAGAAATTCCCAAATGAGAACCAAGGCAAATGTTCAACCACAAAGCAAAATATCATCATCTTACCTGTGAAGTGCTTATTCTTACCTGTGAACCTTATTCTCTAAGTAGTCTAGCTAAACAAATCCTTACCTCTGAAGCAATAGCTCATATTTCATGAGACTAGAATCTTATTGCATTATTTCACTGTGTATAAAGAGATACAGTGATGCCTATACACAAAGGTTTCTAAAATGAATTTTCACTTTTGTAGAATTTAGATGCCTAACATTTAGATGCCTAACATTTAAAGGTTCACAAGAGATACACTAGGTATTTACTCCTCAGCTTCCTAAGTTCTGCTCCTCTACAAGCCAGTGAGAACCAGTGTTTGACCTGTGCTGACACTCATACAGCATTTTTATTTCTTCCACCTCTTTCTGATTTGCTAGTTAGACATGCTCTAATCTAAATCCCCCGGGATATTGATCCAGTAAGCATCTTTATCCCAAGGTCAGCACAATGCACAGCATTTAGATTATTTCTGAATGAAACTAAACTGTAAGCAAAGGAGATGATCTAGTTCTTCATGCTTTACATGTTAGACACAGACACACTGCCAGCAAGTGGGAAAATTGCTTTGGAATATCCTTTGCCATTCCCCATTTCTCCTACAAGCAGACCAAAAAGTACAGGCAGGAGAGGACTTCAGTGAAAAGGGCAGACTCCTACCAAAGAGAAGGCCTGAATTTCTGTCTCTCTGGGCTCCTTTTATCACTGCTCCCTTCCATTGTAATTCTGTTCAGTATTTCTCTACAGCAGATGCCTTTTGGGATACCACACAGTAAAGAGATAATAGTTCAAGTAAACTTGGATACCCTGACCAAATTGTCCTATCTGATCCTGGAGCTGGGTGCCTAACCCAAACACATTGCAAAACCCAAGCTGCTTTGTTCACCTGGGCCTGAGGATGATAACAGGTAGAGCTACAAATGCTCATCCTTCAGAAAGACAAATCCATTTATATAATTGACAGCGATGAAGTGAGTCAGCATAAGAACAGTCAAGAAAGAAAAAAAAGGTCTATTCACTTGGGGTGGGAGGCTGATTTATTCTTCAAGAAAGGAAAAGTTGTTAAGGCTTTCACAGTGAATTCTGGCTCTTGAAAATTTATGGAAACTTTCCAGCTTTTACTACTATGAGATCTTTCAGGAGGATACACAAGATGAAAAGGAACCTCCACCAGTTAATCCTGACTTGGTGCATATTTACTTACACTGGCTAACACAGAGCTGCATGTTGCCAATTTCCCAGGCACACTGAAAAGTCACATCATTCACTGAGTATCACTGTCACTATGAAGTGCATTGGAGTGCCTCCATCTGAGAACCTGAGCCAGCTTTGACTCAACGCTAAGTAGACATCCAGGTTTTTCAACACCACTGCAAAGTCTTCTTGTGCAAGAGAATATTCATTGCCTTGGGGCTTTAGTTTGTGGCGATTATATTTCAACAGCAATATTCAGGTAGAAGAGTTATACAATTTCTTTGTGAAATCACAACAGTATCTTTCTATCAGCACTGTGATTTGCATTATCAAACTTCAGGATTTCTAGTTTCATTGCTAGTTTCTAGTTTCATTTCTAGTCCATGCATAACTTGGTGTATGGATGTCAAAATGTACATACAGTGTATGCTTTTGACATGGAATTGAAGAAATTGAAGAGGTTGTTTGTTTTTTCATTTGGTTTATACCTAGCAGCATCAAGGATAGGTCTGCTATCTTTTGATAGGGTAGGAAGACTGGAAACTCTGGGAATCTTAGGGACCTTATACACACAGGTGAACTTAAAGAACTGGACTTTTTTTTAATATACTTCTAAGAAACCCATTTTTTTTTTCCTAATATAAGACTTTTAATTTCAAATGTAGCCTTCAAATTCTGAGTAGCTTCAGGTACTTCCTGCCAATTAATGTTTTACTTATCATCTTCTCCTATACAAAATTAAGTTTCTCTCTCAAGCTTCACAGATAAAAAAGACAAATTGCTGTCTTCTAAGTAAAGCAGTACAACTGAGTGTTGAAATGTTGGTAAGTGTGTGGAAAAGTGGTGAGAGAAGAGTAAGGGATAACGTTTGCCATGTCATCTCGTCTCTTTCTGTGATAATAATCTTAAGTGTTACTTGTGAAAACAGCAGATGTCTTCAAACAGCAGGGCAATTTTCAGTTGTCCCTTTAAATGACTGTTCAAATACCTCATATGTGGCCTTTTCTTTCTGGCAATTCTTGGAGAATACAGCATCTTGAAATGTTCTGCAGTCCTGCTTTTAGCACTTACTCTCGGTGCTCTTACTTGATGAGGCTCCAGACAGCATAGCTCTGAGAGGGAGAAGCCTTTGTAACAGGAGCTGTAACATCTCAGCCATGCCAGCCAGCCAGCAGTCACCACCCCCCTTACATTCAGAGGGTTTTCATCACAGACAGAAGAGGGAGAGAACTTTAAATGCCAACAAGGGGGGACAGTACATTATTGCTTTTAGTCTGTACTGCACATGTCAGATCAATCTATCATCAGGGAGTGAAGATTCCAAAGCATTTTTGGGTATCACTGCTCACAAAAGGCACTTACCATCCAAACTAGTTAAGGAAGTAAAAGTACAACTGTGGCTCTTGTGACACTAATTTTCTACAGCATAAATATACTGTTCCAAGAATCTTTCCTCTAGGAAGTCAGAACACCATAATATTTCCTTTATATTAAATTTTGGAGACTTAAACTTGTCGAGGAAAATGGTACAATTCATTAGAGCCTAACTTCAGAGCTCTACTGGTGACATTTACATCTGAGCATGTCACATAGGCATCCCTCATGTGGAAAGAAGGAAAACAGGCACTGTTGGGATAAACGGTATCACAAGCTCTGAAACAAATCTCAAATAGGTCAGAAGAGTTGTTCACTATGCAACTTAGAGAAATGAGCACTCCTAAAGAACATTAATCTAGATGCAAGCCTCTATCATACATCGCTCAGTCTCAGTCTTTGGAATTGAATCTCCTCAAATTATCAGATGCAGTATTTTTAAGTATACACATATTTATTTATAGATGTCCTTGAGAAGCTTCTTCTGAGCTATTAGTGATAAAAGAAATGAGGTGAAAGTAGAAATATACCAACACCTGAAGTAAACATGACAGTTTGATTATTGTGATTTGTGATTCTTATCAGGCAGCACCACAGAAGAACAGTAAAGGGTAAATGGTTTATAAATGTATATAAAAAGGGAATATAAGGGGAAAGTACAAAACTATACAGTTCCTCGAAGAGGGAACACTAAAGTTTATAACAACAGTAGAGATTCTGCCCACCCTCCACAGGCACTACTGAGAGAAGAAGTGGGACACTCACCTTCTCTCTTTATGTAGCTCGGCTTAGAATGAGCGGTGGGGAAATGCAACTCAGGATTCAAAGTCAATGAGTTTGTAACAGAAAGTAAATCAGGGAGGACAGTGCTACTTAGGCAGTCTTTGTCCACATCCTACCCCTGAGACAGCTTACACACTGGATGAGCTGGGCAAAACTGTTTCCACTCAGTGTCTGCTATAAAAAGAAAATAACTAAGACATGCAAGGCTGACATGTAAATTCATGAATCACGCTGAGTTTGCATTAGTGTTACTTAAACACGAAATCTTGATTTAGGACTCAAAAGATCTGGATCTTCTGCTATTGTCCTGCCTAGTGAGACCGAGTAGCTCATTCAACTTTAGTGTGTTTTCTCATCTGCAAAATCAGATAACAATGATGATGTCCGTGCTTTTGAGGTTTTCTAGTAACCAGCACTCTTCAGGAGTTCAAATAATTCTGAGGCAGAAGAGCAAACCTGAAGTGACTGAAGGCAATCAGGAGGGTATTACATATGTGCTTGCTCCTGCATTTGGATCTCACAACTATTTGAGTTCTACCTTACTGGTAGAAATCCATGAGGCAGTAAAAGCTTAGCTGTTTTTCCTAAAAAAGTCCTGGGAAGTCAACACTGCCGAGGAAAAAGCACGGTGCAGGTGCTCACCTCACACCCAAAAGAGCTATAGGCAGTTTATTTTGCTGAATTGTGATGTCTGGGTCATTTTTATAGCTTTGAAAAGTAAAATCTGAACTTTCAGGTCATGGTAAGTTACTAAAGGAATAGACGATTTTTAGATGGCTTTGGATTCTATTTGTGTTACAACAACTGCTTTGTAATTTGCACGGGGGGAGGAGCATTCCTCGCCCTGTGC
The DNA here is from genome assembly GCA_018697195.1 of Certhia americana. NCBI lineage: Eukaryota > Metazoa > Chordata > Aves > Passeriformes > Certhiidae > Certhia > Certhia americana. The sequence goes on along the minus strand of CM031864.1, from coordinate 17,969,231 downwards.
ATTTTTTTAAGGTAAATCGTGATTGAGAAACTCAAGAATAAGCCTGCAGAAACACATTCAAGATTGCTGTCATTTAGCTTGTACAGACCTGCTTTTGTAATACAAGCCGCTCTTAAGATTTTTTGTGTTAGCCAGCCTAATTCTAGCAAATTAGTGTGTGGATGTTTATGTAAGTGAATGAGACGTTACCCTTGAAGCTCCCCAGGTGCACGTTACTCTGCGCTTTCTGTAAGCACAAGAAGCTGACTGTACTCAACTCCGCCCGGCTGTTCTTCGCTCCCCACTCAAGACCGAGCACTCCGTGCTAGCAGAGGCCCCTCGCCCGTACCCGCCGGGCAGTGGGCGCCGCGCCGGGAGCCGTCCTCTCCGCCAAGGCACCAACTCCCCGCCGGCTCCCTGCCGCCCGCCCGGCCGAGCCGAGCCGAGCCGAGCCGAGCCGGCCCAGGGGCGCTGCCGCCCGCAGCCACGCCTGCACCGGGCCGGAAGGCTGCGCGGGACGGCTGCCGGCGGGGTTTGCGAGAAGTTGGGGACAGAAGGTGCCGAGAACATTCCTCGCTCTCGCTCTCTCCGTAGGGCTGGGACGCGCTGCCAGACCCAGCGCAGGCTGCCCGCGGTGCCGCCCTAGGCAGGACCCGCGAGAAGCCCCGAGCCATTGATCCGGCGCTTCCGCGGATCGCCGAGAGCGCGCCGGGAAGCCCGGGGATTCCCCCCGGCCCGCTCTCCGGGAACACGTCCGAGGAACGCCGGGGACGCGGGGATCAGGAACGGCCAGGGGAACGTGGCCGGGGAAGGAGAGGACAGGGCGGAAGGCAGTCTCTTTTGCCCCCTCGCCCCAAGTAAACCCCGTGGAGCCAGCGAGCTCTGCCCGTCTTCGGCTCGGTCACTGTCCCTCGCAGACTCGGGAGCGGATGTCTCCGGCTCCCCGTGCTTCAATGCAATGGAGGGGGGCGATAGAGGAACCCCGCCCGGTATCCCTGCGGCCCCGTCCCACCGCGGCAGATTGCTGCACGACCTGGCCCGACTCGCCTCCTTTTCCGCCCCCCGCCCCCCGTCTCCGCCCTCACCCACCTCGAAGAGCCGGCTCTGCGCCCTTCTGCGGGCACCCTCCTCGGCCGCCCCGCCGCCGCCCGCGGCACCTTCCCGCGGGGCCGCCGCGCTGCGGCAATCAGGCGCGGCCCCTGACCCCCCGCCCCGCCCCGGCCCGGGGCCGCTGCCACCCGCCGTGCCGGGTGTGCGGCTGCTGGCGCGCTGCCTTGCCGAGCCGGCGGCGGGGCCCCGGGCAGGCCGCAGCAAGTGCGGGGACCGCCGGCACCTCGCGCACTCCAGTTCTGCAGCTCGCCCGTGTTCAAAAATGCGAGAAGACCTTATGGCACCGTCCGCGTGAGTGACATTCCATTCAGAAGGGTGATTTATTCTTCTTGGAGAATTGCTGCAGGACATATATATATATATACTATCTATATATATAATTATATAGTATCTATATATATATAACATATATATATATTTTTTTTTTTTTTAAATTTTTTTTTTAACGTTGAAGTATCTAATGAGATAACTTCCCAAAATGCAACTATCATGAGCTAGAAAACGTCCTCCTGTCTTTCTTGATATTTACCTGATTTTTTCAGCGGTGATAGACTGAACAATAGAACGTCTGCTGCGATCCCTTCTCCTCTGATATCTGTTTTCCTGCCACTGCTGGGATTCTGCATGGCATACAACGTACAGAACTGGACACTGTTTTTCCTCCACTCAGTCGTCCATAACGTGATAATCTTTTTTAAGAGCTAAGTAATTAACATATCGGCAAATCTACAGTAAAGGAACATGCTTTTTTTTTCATGCCATAAATTTCCATTAGACAGAAGATTTATGCTATGACTGTTTGAAAGCCTTCTGCGATCTCCATGTTTAACCTTCTTGCACATGATGCTAATAACCATCAAAGCTAACTTAAACGAAATATCAATAATGAATTTGTCATTCACCAAAAGAAAGGCCTCTACTGGCAAGCACATGTTCTGAATCAGAATCCCCAAACAGACAGTATTTGTTATAGTGTCAATAGGGGCAAAACGAAGGCAATAACCTTGAGACTGGATGAATTACATTTGGGTCAGGTTATAACATTCGGTATTTTTATGCTAAAGAAAAAGGAAACAAATTATTGCTTTTCTCCAAATAGATGCCATTCTTTCGGTATATTTCATTTCCACATATTCTTTAACCATACATAATAATGAAAACATTTCCCAAACATGAAAATAATCAATAAACAATATAAAGAACATTAACCTAACCTTCTGTACCAGAAAGCATAGCGTGCGTCAGCCTTGACAGAAGTTATGTCAAATTGGTTTCCCCACTAACCCACACAAGATGCGGCTTGAGGAGAACAATTGTTAAACCACCATACAATTCCCAGCTGACCGCAAAATTAGAATTGTGGGTCACTGTTCCCTTTAATTAAACTGAGTTACAAGGGAACAAACCCCTCAACTCTCCAGTACAGAAGATTTTGGTCAGAGTGTGTTGTGCCAGAACCCCCTCATCTTAAAACAAAATACCGCCTTAGCACAATCCTTCAATTTACCCGTGTGTCCTTCTGTGGAACCAGCTGGTGTAAAACCGGAGTCTTGCCCTGAGATTTGGTTTCCACCCAAGGCCAAACACAGCCAGAAGGGGGTAGTCATTTGATGCTTTTTCCTGGGCCTTTTATCTCGGTATCTGGTCAAAGACTACCTGTTACTGGAACGCGTCATGACACAATTCGACTGTTCCTCTCACAATCACTGAGCCTAGCACGCAGCCCGGCGCGGGCGCGGCCTCGTGCGTGGGTTACCGAACCCGGGCCGCTACACCGTCACGCCAGAGTTCCTCGTGTACTCCTTCGGGCACGACGCCGCCGCGTCCGGTCCGCGGTCGCTGCCCCTCTGGGCCGGGCCGACGCACGAACCTGGCCTGACACACTCCCCAACCGACCGCGGAGCGACGCGCCCCGAACCTGGTCGCGTCCCCTCAGCCCGGCCCCGCCCTCATCCCGCCCCGCCCCTCATACCACCCCGCCCCTCAGGCTGCCCTCCCCAGCCTGTCCGGCCCCGCCCCTCAACCTTCCCGGTCTCCTGCCCCCGTCCCTCAGACCGGCCCGCCCCTCAGCCCTGCCCCGCCCCTCAGACCAGAGACCCGCCCCTCCCCGTCCCCGTCCTCAGACCAGCCCCGCCCCTCAGACCTGCCCCGCCCTCAGACCGTCCCCGCCCCTCAGACCGGCCCCGCCCCTCAGACCAGCCCCTCCCCTCAGTCCGGTCCCGGCCCCGCCCCTCAGACCGTTTCCCGGTCCGGCCCCGTCCCCTCAGCCCTGCCCCGTCCCTCAACCGGCCCCGCCCTCAGACCGGTCCCGCCCCGTCCCTCAGCCCGTCCGTCCCTCAGCCCGGTCCCGTCCCTCAGACCGTCCCGGTCCCGCCCTCAGCTCGCCCCGCCCGGTGTTGCTGCGGCTCTGCCGCGCCAGGGGGCGCTTGCCCCGGCGGCCCCCGCCGCCCTGATGCAGCGCTAGGCGGTGCCTCTCCCGCTCCGCTCCGCTCCGCTCCGGCCGCCCCACCGCTCGGTGTCCCGCGCCGCCCCTCGCCGGTGCCGGTGCTGAGTCCGGCCGTCTTCGCGCTGCCCGGGGCCGTATGTTGTCGCGGATAGCCCGCCGGCCACCGCCTGAACAGCGCCATGGGGAGGAGCGCGCCCCGCGCCCTGCTGAGCGCGCCAACGGCAGGCTCACCCTTCAGACCGGCAACCTTCTCAACTGGGCTGGCCTGCGCAAGGAAGTGCCCCGCCACCCCCAGCGAGGGCGGTGAGTGGCCTCGGGCCGGGCTTCCCTTCGGGGCGTCCTCGGCGGAGTCCCGGGCTGAGGGGGCCCGGCCGGCGGCGGCTGAGAGAGCGCTGTTGCCGCTTCCCCGTGCGTCCGAGCGGCCGCCGCAGCGGCACTCGTTCCGGCGGGGCACGGCGTGGCCCCGTGCCCGCACGGCTAGGAGGGGCTTTGACACACCCGAGCGATCTGCTTGCCCTCTCGGGAGCGCGGGAATGGAATGGCAAAACGGAGTTTTGTTTGTTTTTCGTTCGTCGTTGTGTCTTCTCTTTGGCGGTCGGACCCCCTGTCCCCGAACACGTTGCCCTGATGAGAGCTGCACCATCCTTCTATATCGGGAAGGAAGGATAAAACAATTATAAATTTAAGGGGCCTGTCTGTATGGCAAAGGGATCCCTTGTACTTCTCTAGAAAGAGAGATATTCGTAGATATTATCTTACATTACAGATGATGATAGTTCTCTTTTTCTAAGCTGAGGTTAATTTAATTTCTTATAATGCCAGGCCTTGGAATGTGGCCGTTGTCTTCTTGGAATTAGAGCTGCACTTCTCAGAAGTTGAAAAGAGCTTTTTATCACCACTTTAAAGTATTACCCCTACGTTATGTGCCATACTTAGAACAGTTCTCATAAATGTCTGAAGAATCCTGTGGCATGAACTCGAACCATCGTATTTGCTGTTTCGGCCGTGATACATGGCCGAGGGCGTGATAGTCTCAAATGGTCATTAATAATTAGAAAAAATATGGGTTTGGCTAATCATTGGCTATGTGTGACACTGGTG
>CM031864.1:17882659-17943400 GCA_018697195.1 Certhia americana | reverse complement strand
TTTTTTCTTTCTTTTTTCTTTCTTTTTTTCTTTCTTTTTTTCTTTTTTATTACTTAAAAACATTCTTCAGGAGCTTACTTACTGTCTCCTCTTGACGAGTTGCTCCTAAGTCTCATGTACTTACTGCAGGAAACACTGGAGGTTCTGGAATGTACTGTAGCTCAAGCCATAGAAAAAATAAATCCTGAAGAAAGGGATGAGTTGAAAGTATCAGGTAAGAGCATAGCCAAAGATCCAGTGGCATGGAAAGGTTTCATTTGCAGTCATTAATAGGATATTCATATATGGGGTTTTTTTGCTCTCTTTTAAAATTGCAGAATCAAATTACACTATTTCACGCTTGTTCTTAAACATTGGCTAAGAATGTCTTGAATTATTATTTCAGATTTTAAAGCAGCTCAGTATTTTTCTAATTTAACTTGCATCATCTCAAGATATTTTAAATGTATATTGTGAGTCTTTGACATTTTTGAGCAAAATATTACAGATAATACTGGAACAAAGAAATAGCATTGGAAGCACATTTATTTGCATAATTTTTCCAGGTTGAATATGATGAACTTGAAGGAGGCAGTCCAAACTAACACTAGTACATTTTGAGTCTCAGTAAGTTGTGAAGAAGTCTGTTTGTACTATTACATTTGGGGTTTTTTATACAGGTTGTTACTGTCATTGCTTCATGTCTTGATGCTTTACAGCTTATTATATCATCTAACTGGATGATTTCTTGTTCTGAGACTGCACAACAACATTGAAATTTAAGAGAACAGTGTCTTTATTGGGCAGTCATCTTTCAAAAAGTTGGGGTTTTTTCCAATTTTTTAAGTAATTGGTGTATATTCTAACAATCTTTTACCCAATAACTCATTAATAGTGCATATAGCAAAAGTAAATGGCTGTATATTAGTAATTCCTGCCTTGTTTAGTTATTGATTCCAGTTTGTTTGCAAATAGCAAAGCTTTTCATCGTTGGATCAAACTCCTCATCTATCAGAGATGCAGCTGACCTGGGTAAGTGTGGAGCTCAAACTCAAGTTAGGATTTCTTTTTTACTCCAGAACTTAGATGGAAAAAGTTCTAATGTTATTTCTTAGAGGTATATTTAGTCACTGTCACAAGTATATCCTGTTTTCCTATTAAGAGAGACTTAGTTAATCAAGTCTATTTACACAATAGTTCAGTCAGTAAAGTTATTAAAAGAATCACTGTGACTTTGGATCCACTTAAATCTGATTCCTTGCTACAAGCAGGAACAAGTTTGTATTCTTTCACAGAAAACTTGTTAAAGAGTAACTAGCATGTGATGTTTTAATAGCAGTGATTCAGCCCTTCTTGCCAGTTCTTGTTAGGTGCATTTAAGGTCATGAACTTTGCTACTAACTGCATAGTCTTCAGTGATCACTTTGGAAATAAAATAATGCTGCAAGTAGCTGATGAAATATTTAAGTTTTATTGAAAATTCCATACAATGTCTGTGCATAAAGTTGTGGTGGCCTTATGTAGCAGTAATTGTGAGCAATACTAAACTTTACTATTTTGGAATATTGTTGGGCTTAAGGGGTGACCAAAGAAGAAAGGGTCAGATACCATTATTCTCTACTGATACTCCTACTGTAATAGCCTGTTTATTGTAATTTTTACTACAGTTTGTCAAACATACAATAATGGACTCCTCCTCTTGAAGACAATAATTAGTTTAGCTAGGTAGTTCTCTTCTGTTTGCTGTGCTGAAGAGGTGTCATGACTTGCATTTTTCCTAAAGCTCAGTGTGACTCCAAGACTTGCACTTTACTCTGGCAAATTAAGTCTCTGTATTTGGTGTGCTTTTAGTCTAACTCCTCACATGTATCAAGTAGCTTTCCTAACCTGTGTCCTGTACCTGAGTTATAGTTCAGAGTGAAAGCTACAAATTTTAAAAGAAATTGAGAGTGAAAGAATAGAGAATTGTTTGTTAGCATTGTCTTAAGAGAAAAATACAGTTTTAACATTAAAAAGGAGGAAAAAGCTTCATGCTTTTGTTCATTTTCTGTTGGTTTTTTGTTTTCCCAAGACCTACAACTGAATCTTGGTCTTCAGCTGTATGCTTGAATATTTGCTAAAAAGGTTGTTATTATTCTTGACTGTAGATATATTCAGAGTTTCAAATGGTGAATAGAGAGCTAGCAGAGTGAAGCAGGAGGTGTAGTTTTTGCTAAATTTGAAGAATCATACTGTTTATTTGTATCTGACAAAAGATTTTGCAGTGTCTGTTCTTTTTCCTCAGCGTGTTCTGCCCTTGGAGTTGCTCAGTTAGACTCAGTCATTATTGTCCCACCTCCTGTCGAAGATGGAATTAACCTCTCCTTGGAATATTTGCAACCCTATTGGAAAGAACTTGAAAATCTAGTTCAAAACAAAAAGATTGTTGCCATAGGTACCTCCGACCTAGATAAAACACTGTTAGAGCAGCTGTATCTATGGGCACAGGTGAGAACCAACTTCCTACTGGTAGCATTTCTTAGGACAGGGTAACTGCTTGCTGTGTTGGCTGACACATTGTTACAAGCTTCTGTTATAAATGGTTTTATATAAAAAATATTAATTAGCCCTTTTATTTTCAACATGTTGTGGATGGTCATAATGTGCAAGGTGGGGGAGGCTCAAATATGACTGTTGCTTGTTCAGTGTTCTTATGTACTGACCAGCAACAGCTGGAAACCATAGGTCTGTAGCAGGTTCTTTGAAGTACTGATAGTTTGAGTTCTAGATTCTTTTGTACTTAAGAAGGAGTACAAACTGTACTCTTAAATGTTCAGATTTATTCCAGTGTCTCTGAAAATGTAGCTGCTTTCATATTAAGCTGTGTTACAGAGGGATTTCCCCTTGTAAAAATTATGTTTTAATGGTAAGCTTTAATGAAAAAAAGAAGACAGGCTGTGAATGAAATGGCACAATACTTTGCTGTTCAGAGTGTCTAATTCATAGCACCATAAAATGGACTGAAAGGTCATTTAGCTCCAAGCCTCCTGTCATGAGCAGGGACACTTTCCACTAGACCATGTTGCTGAAAGCCCCATCCAACCTGGCCTTGAATGCTTCCAGGAGTGGGGCAGCCATCCAGCACTTATCTGTGCCTCAGCACCCTCACAGTGAAGAATTTCTTCCTAATACCTAAGCTAAACCTGCCTTGTCAGTCTAAAGTGATTCCCCTTGTCTTATCAGCATATGCCCTTGCAAAAAATCCCTCTCCAGCTCTTTTGTAGCCCCTTTAAGGTACTGGAAGGGACTCTTAGGTCTCTCTGGAACCTTCTTTTCTCCAGGCTGAGCAATCCCAACTCTCTCAGCCTGTTCCCATAGGAGAGGTGCTCCAGTCATTTGATCATCTTTGTGACCCTCAGTGTTTTATGTACACTGAGAGAGGCAATTGCAGGATTTAATGACCACCTGCGTGGTGATCACGAATGCAGTTTGTGAGAATAGAGAAAGTCAGTAGAAAAGCATCCCTTTTAACTTGATCTGATTCAAGCACTTGCCTGAAGGCATGGAAGATTGCAAATTAATACATCCCTAACAAAAGTGGGTTTGGATTTTTTAATTTGAAGTCTTTTTCAAACTAACATCCCTATAATGCTTTTATTAGAGAAGGGGGATATAAAGCTGCTGCTCTTTCGGGAGCACAGCAGACAGAAAGTCAAAGTGCAATGGATTAGCCCTCATCTTGCTATGGCAACACCTGAAGTTAGATCCTACTCCTGTTTTGGGCTGTGTGCTGCAGGGAATTGCAAGTGTTGCAGCTGCCTACGTTAATTAATCATGCAGAATTAATTAGCCTTGCTCAGACTTCAAAACAATGGTCAAAGGCAAATTGTTCAAAGCAAAGTTTCTGTTGTAGAAGAAGGCTTGGGGGAAACAGCTAATATAAGTACATTAGTGTTTTTTTCTTATAAAAGTATTTTGTTACTCTCAGGTGAAACCAAGTAGTAATCAGGTGAACCTAGCTTCCTGTTGTGTGATGCCACCTGATCTCACAGCATTTGCAAAAGAATGTGACATACAGCTGTTAACTCACAATGATCCCAAAGGTAAGACTTTGCCAATTAAGTTAACAGAAGGCTTCTAAATGTATTTATTCAATAGAAAATCAGGAATAATCTTTTCCTGAACTTCAAAGTTTGTTATATTTGAAGCCTGAACTAAGGATTCTAAAAGTCTCTCCTTCATAAAATATTTCGGTCAAGTTATTGCTGTTGCTTCCTCTCCTCCCCTCACCCCTTGAAATAATCTTGCAGCCTTGGATAATTTCTTGGAATACTTCTAATAAGAAAAAATAAAGTAAAATAGAAGAACAACCTACTGATAAATTTGCACTATGTTTATTTCTACAAAATAGGAATAAAATGTATTGCTGAAGGCCAGTAAATGACAAACAGAAGTGTACTTGCCTGGAACTTGTGAAATAGGTTACATAGAAATGTTGATGGTCAGTTGATTTTTGATAGTTTAGTAACTTTAGATCTGTAAAATTACTATGCTTGAAGTAAGACTCTTACAAAGTTTTGACTTCTTAAAGTAATATTATTACAAGAAGAGTTGTAAATTTGCTAAATGAATGAAGAAATTGGAGGCTTTCCTTTGAGCTGCAGAGCTCAGTTACCAGCTCTCTGCACTGTTCTGGGATATAGCATTCATTTCTCTCAAACATCATTGGTCTTATTCACTCTTAACACATTAAGAGTGTTGGACATTTTAACACCTTGTTGGAATAATAAAAAGTCTTAAACAATATTTAGTTAATTCCTTCCCTACATTCTTGGTTATGACCAATTATTCATCATGATACTTTCCTTCCCCTTTCTTTCCACTTGATCCCAAAGAAAAAAGTATGTGAAGCATTTCTTATGAAATATATATGTCATAGTACCACTGTTACAACTAATGAATGTCATCAATGCCTGAGCAGGATTTATCACTGCTCTGGCAGCATGCAAGATGAATTTCCATTCAATCTGACAATTTCCATGTCCTCTGAAGTCCAAATGGAACTTGCATTTTAATAAATAGTAGCTATTGAAAGTCATGAAATGAAGGAGAAGAGGATGTGATAGAAAACAGCAAAAGTTGTGATTCCTTTATGCGTTGTTCGCTCAGCCTAACTTTTCTATAATGGTCAGGTGCAGAGTACTGAGGCTATTTTTTTGTGAGCACTCCTCACCAAAGGCATTGTTCTCTTGATGAACATTCCAGAGGAAACTAGGAGGATTTATACTTGCCTTCTTTTCCTGCTTTGTGGCATTTAAGCAAGCACATTTTTCATAAAGCTTTCTGAGCTTATGGTTTGTATGAGCCCAGTTATGGGAGATATTATCAATGTTGACTTTCCAGTGACTGCAGTGGTAACTCTGAATACTCAGTACTTTGCTGATTTCAGCCCTATGCTTTATTCATCTCTGGTTTGTCTAGCTAGCTCCTCAAATTTAATTTTCCTTTTCTCACACTAATGACTCTGCTGATTAACTCCATTTGATATTCCAGAGTTAGTTTTGTGGGAAATACTCAATGTTGCAAAAAAGTGTCCTGGAGATTTATTTTGTAATATTCAGCTGCTTTTACCCTAAACGCATTCTGGAAGAGTGGATCTGAGGGGTATGTGGTACCACTTAAGATCTTGACTGTAGGAAAAGAATTCTTTTACTAAGTGTTGCTTTTTGCAGCTGTTTACATGCTATTGTTTTAAGCACAAATATCCCTTTTTAACTTCAGAATTACTTTGTGAAGCAAGTTTCCAAGAAGTTCTCCAGGAAAGCATCCAGAACATGAAAGCAAACGAGTGGATTCCTTTATGGCTTCTGCGGTATTCAGTCATTGTTAAAAGCAGAGGAATTATCAAGTCCAAAGGCTATATCATACAAGCTAAAAGAAATGCATCTTAAAACACCTTTTTTTTTTTTTTTTTTTTCTTTTGTAAAGTTTGTTTAAATTTCCTTGGGATGGGGGAACATTGCATTTTTCATAGAAGGATTTTTACAGCATTTATAATGAACACCAAAAGTTGTAATTATTCAGTGTGATATCAGTAGGAGTGTCTGTAGTATTCTAACACTATTTTTCTTCCTTAACTATTGATGGATTCATTCAAAATATGAAATATTTTGGGGCTTTTTTAATTGAAGTTATCTATAGAGTAACAGTTTAAAATAATTTTCTTTTGATGACCAGTTCACTGTAAAAATTATCATTATATTTTTGCTGCCATTAGGTAGTATGGAGAAACATATATTTTTGGTTTATTAAAAAACAGATTTCTCTTAAATCTTACTTACCTGGTGGGTTCACATTTCAAGCATTCAAGGACTAGCTTTTATAGAAAATCATCATCTTGTGGTACATACCCCCCAAAAATTAAGCTAGTATCTCATTACTTAATATGTATATATAGGCAAGTCAGCTGTTTAGTTTGTGGGGGTAGGAAAATCAGTTTATTTTTAATAGAGTGGAAAAGACCCTGATGATTTAGAAGAAAATGCATCTTCCAAATTACTTTCTGACTGTTACTTGAATTCCTTCTGGCTTCTTTGTGCCTCGATACGCTTCATTTATTGTTCGCACAAGTGTGATGGCATTTTTACTGTTTGAAATAGAAAATTTATTAATAGTGAATGTTTAAAATAAGATTTGAAAATAAGCTGTTAATCAAAAACTGAATTGTGCCTGTCTCCTCAACTGTGGCTTGTTTTCTCGATACTTGTGAACTACGCAAGCAATTAGCCAAGTAGAATAGACAGTAAATGGTGATGCTGTTCACTAAAATTAATTACTTCTTTTGCAGTTGCCTGGGAAACCTGTTGCTTGAGTGCCATGTAGGAAAGATAAAGCAAGGCTTAGGTTGAAGTTAGCTATCTTCCTGATTGGCAGCAGCTTAGTGCACTGGGTTTTTAATCCCAGAGAGATTGCTGCAGCTAAGGCAAGGCTTTTGGTTTAATGTAGTTTTTCTATCATAAAGGCCTTTTCCTTTCCATGGCCCGTAAATCAGAGTAGATAGGTAAAGTTCAACTTGTAGTTTAGCAGGAACTTTGATACCAAGTGTCTAAAATAGTAAATTACATTTCAGTTTCAGACAGGGGCATGGCCTCATACTGGTAGTAGTCATTAACTTCGTTGTACATATTTTGAGATTTGGACTGTAAGAGAATGAATTTTCACCAACATCTTTAAAATTCTTCATATAGGCAGCAAGTGGAATTTGAATGCCTATAGGTAGTGTCTGGAGTGTCAGCTTCCTGTAATCCATTCCATTGAGTTTAATGATGGAGGTTTTTCAAGGTACCTTAATCTTCAAATACCATATTTGTAGTGGGAAATAGCAGGAAATTTTCTTGACTTCTTTAGTTCTTTTGATAAATGAGAGAAACAGGGAATTAAAACTAGTAATGCATCAATAAAAGTTTGAATTTTTTTCTCTTAATAAAAATGTAGTGGTTTCTTTTTAATGTTGGGCTAGTGTGTATCAAAGTTCAAAACTACTTGAGTTTAATTTTCAACTTCCCTACTAGCTGTGTGTTTTGTGCTTATAATTTAGCCATTGCCTGTAAGCTTTGTCTGTATTTGTCTGATTCTGTATTGTATTAGACTTGTGTATGTGCTCAGTTTTTTGTATTGAAATACTACAAAACAGGTAGAGTGCTAAACCAATGTAAAGGCTGCTCTAATGGGATAATGATTTATTTCCTTTCTGTAAACTGCTAACTGTTTGCTGTAGAAAAATACCTTTTAAGACGTGGTATTTCTAGAGTCACCAACAGCGCATCACTTTATCAAGTTACCCCATTATCTCATTCGTTTGGTTTACATCAAGGTCGGTGAGGGGATTTCCTTCCATGAGAAACCTGAGAGTTCAACTTAAAATTTGCAATTCCCGTAGGCTTTTTAGTGCAGCGTTTTACACTGTCACACATTTTACACTTTTCCAAGAGCCTGCACCCCGCGGTTCCACCAGGTCCTGGCGTTGGGCGAACGGGCTCCCCACGGGGCGGGGCCGCTCCAGCCGCAGCCATCCCGGAACCGTCTCTGCGCGGCGGGGCCCGGCAGGGCGGGCGGCAGGAAGGAAGGGAGGGAGGAGGGTAGGGAGGAAGGGAGGAGGGTAGGGAGGAAGGGAGGAGGGTAGGGAGGAAGGGAGGAGGGTAGGGAGGAAGGGGCGGGTGCGGTGCGGCGGCAACATGGTGAACACCAGGCGGGCGGCGGCGAGGCGGCGGGAGCAGGAGGTGCGGGCAGGCAGCAGCAGCAGCGGCCCCGGTGTCGATCCCAGCGGTGCGGCGGAGGTGAGCGGAACCGGGAACGGGCAGCGGGCACGGGGACAGCAGGACCACGCGGGGTCGGTGCGGAGCCCGGAGCGGCCGTGTCTGCCCCCGCCTGCCGTGCCCGTGCCGCAGCCGGCCCTGCGGGAGGGCAGCAGCCGCCGGAGGTCATGGGGCCTTGCAGCATTGGGAGTTAAAGGTGGGCTCTTTTTACTTTGCGTGACAGATGTTGCAGCATTTCTCTGTCACTTAAAATGGTACTCTTAGCAGATCATACTTTTGCCACTGCTGAGAGACCGGTTTGTTCGTAGACCTAAAATTCATTTTGGACACCATTTTGGGGCACATTTTGACGGTTGATAGTATCTAGTGGTTTATAGTTGAGGAAGTATTTTAATATTTCTGAACTTTTTTTCTGGAATTGCTTCCCTTGACAACTTGACAGAACTTTTTAGAACTAGGAGGTATTTGTTTATATTTCTTAAAGGATATGTGTGTTTCTTTTCCTGCTCTGACCAAAATGTAGTGGAGAGATAAGCAAGGGATTGTTTATTAAGACTTCTCCCACATAGATAGGGCTACACAGAGACATGTAATATGTTGTCAGTTTAAGTAGATTTGTTTTTTAAAATTCTTGGTGATTTTATAGCATTCTTTTTATGTAGTTATTTTATCTGTCAATACCATACCTTTTTTTTACTCCTTTTCTAGGTGGGATCTTCTGAAATTAGTACTCCTGTGACTAAGAGGGTGCCTAGAAGAACTAAATCAGTTCGTAAGCTGGAGGTGTTTCAGGAATGTCAGTTTGAAGAGTTGGAACATGCAGAAATTAAATCAGATGTCAGTGATAGCTCAGAGATGCAGATCACTAGGAATGAGAATACAGCTGTTCATTCAGCACAATCAGTTGCTGAACCACAAGTTGATGGTGATGTGTCAGAAGCAGAATCAAACTGCTCTTCTGTGTCTGGTCTCCAGACACCTTTGTTTGTAAGAATAACACGAAGACGACAAATTGTAGTTCCTTATCAACCAGATTCTGCTGACAAAAAAAGACATGACAATACAGCTTATTTAAATAAGTTAAGTAGGATTCTGGATGAAGATGATGTCTCTGAAGCTGAGTCTTGTTCCTCTGCTGTTTCTGGTGTCCAGATGCTTAATGTTCCCACAAGTACAAGGAGGAGACAAAGTAAAAAGAAATTGCAGCTAGATAGAGTTCGTGAAGCCCAGAGTGAAGATACTTCTGATGCAGAATCATGCCTAAGTTCTCATGTAGAACCATCTGTCACTACCAAACGAATTACTAGGAGCATGCAAATGAAATCACAAGCAGAAAATACTAAGCAGTCTGAGAAAAAAAATAGATTTGTTTCAGAAGAAAAGAATTTAATTGAGGACACTACTAAATCTGAGTCCATAATAATTTCTGATTCTAGACCCACTGCAGAACTTGTCAGTGACACAGAAGCTGCTTCCACCCTCATTGACAGAAATAAAGAACCCAGTTCACCTAAAAGCAAATGTGCTTCCAAAAGTGCTAATGCAACCTGGAGTGAAGACATGAAAGAAGAGATTTTAAATGATGTGACATCCAGTCTTAAAAAAACAAAACAAAGTGACACTAAATCACCTGTGAAAAAAAATGAAAAAAATACACAGTCTGTTGAGGTAGACCATTCAGAAGCAATATGTGGCCAAATAAAAGAAGATAACCGTAAAATACTTGTAAGGGAGGGGATATTAGAGTGTGTGGCTGTTTCTTTGACTGACTGCATGAGTCCCAAACAATTTCTAGAATCCCAAGGACAAGTAACACCAAATGAAAGTAAAAAAAATCCAGAATGTAAAAGAGCAGATGTTGAGGCAGATGCACAACAGTCTTTCTCATGTGATGATAAATTAAGGAAGAATAAGGGAGCTAATGCAGTGAGCAGCCTATCAAAGGACATGGCTGTTGCACAGACAACTGAAAGCATTGGTAAAAGCAGGATGCTCAAAAATGGTGCAGAGAGTGGTGGCAATCAAACAAAAGAATATGAGGTATCCCACAGCAGTGAAAAACCAAGCAATGATAATGACTCTGTTGCGCTGTTTCTAAGCAGCAGTGAAAATGATGACTCTGAAAATAGTGATGTGGCAGACATAGATACAGTTGGTGAGAATCTGTGTTATAAAAAGTCAGATGAGAGAACTCCTTCCTTCAAAAAATCTTTAAAAAGTGGTTCACTGCATGTTGAAGGTCTTTTTGTAATTGATACTGAGCCTGGCATGAGTTCCAATGAAAAATACTATCTGGATGATGTAGACCAAGGCAGTGATTCTGAAAGTAAGCATGAAGGAGGTGAAAAAGATAAAGAATCAGACTTGGAAGAGGATGAAGAGGAATTGATTGATGAAGATGAAAAAGATGAAGATAATGATCTGTTGAAAAATAAGGTTGATGTGTAAGTATCTTGCTAGTAAAAGCTAAAGAATCTGCATTTCGTTTAAACATATGCATGTAGAATACACTCATTAAGTGCAGAATAAATGAGGGACTAATCTCATCACATATGTTGCTGCAGAAAATGGTGTTGCTCATATTATAAAATATGAATATGGTCCATACATTTAGGTTTTGGGATTTTCAGTTTTGAATATAGTAGGAATAGAACTCTGACATTTTTTTGGCATCAGGAGGTCTTGTATGTGTTCAGCTTAAAAAACAATGTGAAACTGTATTAAACTAGTCAGGCTGACTGAATTGGTTATTCAGGTCACAGTTTTGTTAATTTTTTTTTTCCCAGTTGGAATGTAGATAACAAAAGGGCCAGTAAATTCCTTACGCATTGCCTGATTAGATCATGCTTTTTAAACAGTGGCAAATAATTTTATGTGTCAGTTCTTGCTGTGCTGTGAATGGTGACACTTCAGGTGAAACCTAGTATGGAATCAGAATAATTCAGGTGGAGTGATACTTCTTGAATTCATGTTGTCCAGCTGCTGCTAAAATCCCTTATGTTTAAAACATATTACTCGTTTAGGTTGGATAAATAGGTCTTAATCTAGCAAAAACTTTCAGGTAGGCCAGAAGTCTTAGCTAAGAAAACTTAGCCAAGCATTCAGTGTGAAGGCATTATACATGATCAGTCACAGTTTGATAGAAAGCTGTTAAAGCACTTGTATTAACAAGCATTCAAGCTACAGTAAATATCTGTTGTACCTCATATCTTTTTCTCCATTGTGGTTTAGAGCTTTTAAACATTCTTGTTATCAAAAACAGCCATTGTACATTGTTTGTGGATACATTCCTTTGGCTGCCTGAATGAAGCAATGAAACAAATGGGAATATATTAACTTTGAAATTTCATAGAACCATCAGGGCTCTGAGCCATTGACCATAACCCTCTGGATGCAACCATCCGACCACTTTCTTATTATACAGACAAGGACTTAAACATTCCTACAATGGATTCTAGTTTCTTCATTAAGAGTTATAGTATTTTTACCACAAATATGGTTTGGTATTTTCTCTTTAGCTAGCAAGCTTGCCAAGGTATAGAAGGATGCTGGTCATGAATTCTTCTGGCAAGGTTTAGCAAATTTAAGAATTCAATTATACAGAAGATAATAATATCTAAGATGAGAGTACAGCATGAGAGTTAATATGAAAGATTTGTGGACCTGATTCCACAAGCCTTTTTTAATAATAAGTCTTATTTCATATAAGGCATGAATCCCCCGGCACCTGTCATTTCAAAATTACATAATCTAGATAACAAGACTTAAAATCATGGCAGAATTGAACCTAATTGGGAAGAATAAGAGAAATATTTTTTCTGTTCATTTTCAGACAGTAGAAGGTTTAGCAGCATGCATGTTGAAGTGTTCTAATAATTAACTATTTCTCCTTTAGTTTACATCTTTCCAGTAGCATAGACCCTGGTTTGAATATCAAGAAGCTTGGAGGTTTATATATCAGTTTTGATGCAAAAAATCAGAAGCCTAGATCGAGTGTAATTGATCCGCTGAAGAAGAAGAAGGACCAGGTAACGTGTGTACAATTATTTAGTTATCTGTGACTACAGTAACACAAAGATGTTAATCTAAGAAGGTTGGTTTGTTTGATTTTAAAGAAGTATCCTTTTCATGGTTCATTGAGAACTTAAATTCTTTTTGACCAAAGTGTGGTTTTTACGTTTGGTTTTAATGGTGAAAGTTTAAATATACCTGACTTTTCAGAAACTGAAAAAACAGTGCAAATTCTAGCATTACTGTGTAAAATAAACCGAAGTTGATTTTACCTGGAGTTTTGCCTAATGATGCACAAGCTTAAGGTCCGCTGACAAGATATTTAGTCCACAGCCGGCATGAATTTCAGTAAATAAAAGTCTGTACCCTAGTATGGACTTAGCAGGTTTTTTTGTCCAGAAGCACCCTTTTACACAAATGTAGAGGGAACATGTTGGGTTTGTTTAGACTCTTTTCTTTGGCTCATCCATGAGAGTCCTCTCTACTACAGAGGATTTACTGTCTCACTTCCTCTGGAGCTGCCTTCTGTTTTTTTGAAGATCCTTATTGCTCATGTATTGCATTAGAATGTTTGCTTAGATTCTGCATGATTCCTTCACTAGGTTCTGTAAATACAGTCAGGCAGTAATATTTGTATCAGTGAGGTGGCTCTCTAATGTTCAAAAAAATTCTTACAGCTCTTGCAGAAGAGTGTAATAACTCCAGACTTTGAAAGAAAGGAATGTGTCCCACCCTACAGGGAATCACTTCACCAGCTAAAGAAACAGCGCAGGGTAAGTGAAGAGCTGGTAATGTCTCAAATAACAAAACAAGCTGTGGTAGAAAGCTGCATGCTGGGACTCTGTGCATATCCAGGCCTCACTGGAAATGGAGTGATGATTTGTAATTTAGTGTCTTCTTTGAGCTGTCCTGTGAAAAGCCGTTTTTGAAGTCACCAGCACAGTGAATGGTTATATGCTCAGCACAAATCTGTCACTGATGCAGTGCTGATAACCTCTTTTATTATAGTGGTCATAAAATATGTGTTTTAAGGGTACATATTTACATTCTAAATGCTTTCTCTGTCTTGTAGAGAGGAGTTCCCTTTTCTGTCCACTCCTAGTTACTGAATACAAATTCATTGTTCTTGGTATTGCATCTTAGGCAGAGCGAGAGAAAACAACAGGTGATGGCTGGTTTGGTATGAAAGCCCCAGAAATCACAGGTGAACTGAAAAATGATCTTAAAGTTTTGAAGATGAGAGCTTCATTGGACCCTAAGCATTTCTACAAAAAGAATGATAGAGATGGTCTCCCCAAGTACTTCCAGGTAAGGAAGCAGCAGAAGCTAGCATTGTATTGCTGAAGTTTTGAATAGCTGTTTAAGGATACCCAGTAATGCCTATTTTGTAGGTAGCTTCTATGTTGATTTAATTTCATATCTTAATTATTAAAGTGTTTTTGATTACTTGGCTGGAGTTTGTAACTCTTTAACTTTGTGTTACATATGTGTATTTGCTGTTGATGTTTTTAGCTTTGGCTGATCTCATAGAAGTGAACAAGTATCCTACTGAATCCATAATTTGTACCCTTGGAGGATTAGGTTTTTACTGCTTTTTTGGACTACCAGCTTTTCTGTGTGTAGAAAATAATTTGCTTTTATTTTCTTACTAGCTAATACAGTTTAAATGGAGACAGCTGCCTTTGTGATAAGCTGAAATTTTTGCTGCTTGTAGTTGTCAGCTTTGAAATGGTTTGCATCAGTAAAGAAATTACGATGGAAGCTATAGAAATAGGCCTCTAGAAACTTTGAATAGTTAGTTTAGCATGCTTAAGGAAATGTTTTCATTTCTCAAACTATTACTACTTCACTCTGAAATGTCAAGGGTGTTGTATGTTTTGAAATTAGAGAAACTTAGACTGAAGTTTTCAACATAATTAAATCCACGCAGGTTTATTTTTGCTGCATGAAACATGCACTGTGTGTGTCTTTACTGCTAACCTGAACTATAAGAGCTGACTGACACAATGGTTGGAAAAAATGTGATGCATTTCAGGATGAAGCCTTTGTATTAAATTTGCTGCTGAGTATCCATCTAGCAAAACCACCAGGATGAGAGACAGGAAGAGGTTTAAGGTGGTCATAATGGTTTCTTTTCCCTTATGTTTAAAATGTTTAAAAGTTAGGAACTGGATTTCATTTATGAATTAAAATGTGGACAGCATTGAAAACTGTAGTCTTAAAGCTCAGGCCTTCCTCTCTGCCCTATTCAAGGACACCAAAAGGGACTCTGCATACAAAACATCACTTATTTATTTTGGTATATTGCACTTTAACTAAGCAGCTGTCATTCTCATCTGTTCTGTAGGTGTCTTCACACTTGTTGCTAAGGATTTAGAAAAAAAGGCAAGCTAATCAACATCTTGCAGTTCATGTACAGTAACAATGTTTTCATTTTTCTTTCCTAGGTTGGAACTGTAGTTGATTCTCCCATAGACTTTTACCACAGTCGAATCCCTAAGAAACAGAGGAAGAGAACAATTGTGGAAGAGCTACTTGCAGATTCAGAGTTCAGAAGGTATTTAAAAGTAGTTTTGAAATTCTAATATCTCATGTAAAAGAGGAGTATTTTTAACTCTGTAGCCTTTTTTGGTTTTATTCAGTTTGTAGGGTGTTTTTTTATGCTTCAAAGAAAAATTTTTAGTCTTTTAGCACTTTCATAGTACTGCCATTTAGAATGCCTAAGGAACCTTTATCCAAGGGTATAATTAGACTGAGATAATGTATATTTCATCTTCATTAAAGGGTTTTATCCAACTTCCATCATCACTATTGGCAGCCACTCTTAAAGACTGATTATTTTTTCTTGGCATAATTGACAGAAAAGAGCAGCCTATAATTCTGTGCATGTTGATATTATTTTATTTTATAAATACATCAGTCTGCCACTTGTCATGGGAATCAAAATTGTGCTAGAAGACTTACTTGAATGTTATGATTGGATTAATTAATGTTTGCACAGCCTACAGTTTTTGCAATGGATCAATTAGTTGGTCCATTTTGGTATTGGTTATTACATGATATTAATCTGCACTTCTCTTTTCACATAATTACATGTTTTCTTTGAAGTGGTGCATGATTTGGGATCATAGAGTTTATTTTGTCAGACTTGTAAATTTAACTATAATGTTAGGAAGGAAGTTACTGTATCTATTTCTTAAGTAGTTTTCTGGCTTGACCTGACTTACTAGATATTTATTAGAAAGTAGTTTTAAAAATTAATGTATTTGAAATTTGATCAGTTAATTTATGTTGTAGCTAATTAAGGGCTTTAATCATCTACTTCAGCATTAGTGCAGATATTTGTCAGATTTTGGTGTTGCATTTAAAGCCTCAGCACTGCTCAGTGCACGGTGTCACTCATCATACATAAGAGGAGCTAGCAACTCACATTCAGCAGTTACTCTGCTCATTGTTTAGTACTCACCTCATCTCACTTTTCCATCTGCAGTAGAGTAAGGTTTGTTATCTTGAGTGTGGTGAGAAGGTGCTATAAAAGTGAGTGTAATTTCTTCATGGTGGTGTGGGAATTGTTTAATCTTCCCCTTATAAGCAGTAGCAGTGTTTCAGCAAACTGTCCAAAATGTGACTGCATATGCAATGAAGATCTCCCCACCAAAATTAATCACAAAATTCAATAGCATTTACTTCCAAAGCAAATTTATCTGCATTTATCATTGATCCAACTGTTGATTCCCCTTTACTTATGCATAAGTGTATAAATCAAAGAACCTGATTCAGAAAACAGGAGAAAACTCTGTCTGTCAATAATGTGCATAGAGTACTGTCCATGTTATCTTTTCCTGAACTTTGGTTTGCCATGCTTAAAAGTAAATTATTTATTTTGTTCAGATATAATAAAAAGAAGTATCAGGAGATCATGAATGAAAAAGCAGCTTTTGCAGCAGGGAAGAGATATCGGAAGAAGAAGAAATTTCACAATTAAGAATTGAAGAAAAATATCAAGCTGGAACAACTTATTTGTTATAAAACTTTCTTACAGAATGCTTTGGTTGTGGTGTTTTGTTTGGTTTTTTTTAAGATTGTAGGTCATGTGCAAATTGAGGTTTAGGGAACTTCTTGCCATGAGAATTTGCTAGGAAGATTTAGCAAATTATCAGGTATCTCAATTTAAATTAGTTTTAGATTTTAAAATTACTATTTATTTTAATTAATATTTATGTAAAGAGATAATGATATGAAAGCATATTATTAAATCTGAGTACAAAATTCAGCTTCACAGATTGTGTTCTTCTCAGGCTTCAGACTTCACATCAATTAATTAGTAAATTCAGTTTAAAGTTATGTGTGTAATTCATCTGGACGCATACTGTGTGCCAGAATATATTTTTCCATGACTTGTCAGAGGTGCAGCCGGCCAAAACTGTAATGGAAGGTATTGAAAAATGTTTGGTTTTGAAGGGTTTATTTCAACAATAACCATAAATAATATTATAGCGAATGTCCTGGGATTCAGTGCCTACTTATATACTTTTATATTTATGTGTGTAAACATTATAATATATCTATATTATTTAGAATATAAAAATTACATATTATTTAATAAATAATATAAGTAAGTAGTACTTCTACGTAAAATTTTAACAATCATATTTTGCTTTTATTAATTTTTACGATTTGATTATTGTCTAATGATATTTTTGAAAATAACATTGGGATCCATTTTCCAGGGTGTGCTGTGCAGATTGTGTCTGTTAGCTGACCTGGAATAGCTCAAGGTGAACAGAGTGAGTCTGGGAGGCCTCTGCTGCCATTGTTCCTAAAAGGAACAAGATGTCATCGGCTCAGCTCAGGACCTTTTGTGATTGTCTGAACTGCTGTGGTGTTTGGTTGGTTTTTAATGACCAGGTCATTTTATTGTTATTAGAATTAGTGTAACCTAGTTAGTGCCCTGAAGCAGCAGAAAAGATGGATCATAGAAGAAACTAAACTGTAACTACATTGTCTTAGGAGGATTGGATGATTAGGATGTAGAAGTCACTATCAGAGGACCAGTAGTTGATTGTTTCCTTACCACAAGAACACTGAATTTTAAAAGTTGCAGTTCTTATGCAACAAGTGCTTAACTATGTTCTTGACTAACGTTTAACCATCAAGTTTTCTATAGAGAAGTAGTTATTTGTGCTGAAATGAACATCGTGGGATATACTGACCATCAACGGAAGCTTGAAAGATTTTCCTCAGATCCTTTTTTATCATTCCAAAGCTGGCCATAATGCTTTACTACCAGAAACAGACAGGAATCTAGAGTCCTTAAAAAGTCTTCACTGCTTGGAGATGAATGGTGTCAAAGTAAAGTGAATTCATTGGGAAATATTAAACAAGTACAAGCAGAACCTCCTGTCACCAGGTCCCAGCAAATATGCACAGGCTATTTTAATGCAATGTTATTTATGCCAATATCTCAATTCCCAGTAAATGATTAAAAAAACATTTTCAGATTTTCTTTAATTGATTTTAAATAAGCATTATTACAAGTGGAAAGTTACACCCGCAGGATTAAAAATAATTTATCAAGAAAACTACACAAGTTTAATAATGCAGGAATAATGAATTAATTTATTCAATTCTGAGCAAAATCAAGGTGGTTTGTTTATTGCTGCTACTGTTTTGTTTTGCCACCTAATTTGATTGCTGTCATTAAAATGGCTCTTCGTTTTCTGTCGGTCGGTAAGTCAGAAAAAATGGTGTTAATTCTGTTATTTTGTCGGCTGTAGTTTGTGGGCTTGTTCTATTTCTTGAAAGTAACCAGAAATGTATCACGGTGACCCGTCGTAGCTGAAGTGCCTGCAGTAAAGCTGAAATCTTGGTTTCAAGGAGGAGAGCAGAGCCCTTCTGCCGCTGCCTGAGGGCGGCAGGGCCGAGAGGAGAAGTTGAGCAGAGCCCTTCTGCCGCTGCCTGAGGGCAGCAGGGCCGAGAGGAGAAGTTGAGCAGAGCCCTTCTCCTGCTCCGCCTTCTCGCTGGCGGTGAGGAAGCTTCTTGTCGCCGTGTCCGATGGTGGCTGTCGCCGCCCGCTTCCAGCGTTCCCCGGCCCGCCAGGCGCGGCGGGAGGCGGGCCCGGAGAGCCTCACTGACAGGAGGAGGGCCAGGCCGGCGTACTGGACACCTGCGGCGGTGAGGTAAGGTACGGGAGAGTGCGGGGGAAAGATTTCCGCCCAAAAGGCGTAGGAGGCGGGGGGAATTTATAAAATTTAAAAAAGAAGAAAAAGAGAAGACACGACTCCGCCGGGACTCGAACCCGGAACCTTTGAATCCCTTCAACCCTCTAGAAGTCCAATGCGCTATCCATTGCGCCACGGAGCCACCTGTTGGAATCCCCGTACACCGTCCATAGAGCCTGCGCGTCCCGTCACGCGTTAGCCCCGAATGTTTCGGGGGTTTCCCCCTTTTTTCAATTTTATTTCTTTTAACCAGCACGAATGGGCTCAGTCGTACACGCTGCAGTCGTACACGAGTCTCGCCGCAGCCCGTACGTGCTGCCTGAGGGCTGCCCACGGCCAGGGTGGAGCCCACGGCTTCCTGGCAGGGCTCGCCACAGAGCTGCGTCCTCATTTCTTACGGAAGGCCGGCTTCATCAATGATCAGTATAAAATATTGTCATCCCACTCTGGCGTTTCCAGTATTGATCCTTGTGCTTGAGGGATATCATTATAGTCCACAATTTCCTTGTATTGAGGAACTCTTCCTCCAAACGCCTGTAAATGTTCAATAGCACCGCCCTCCCCCGTGGATTCAGAAAGAGAAGATTTTTCCAGAAAAGCTGTAATTCTACTCTGAAATAAGTCCACGAGACTACTTTTTAAAATCATGAATAGACATAATAGAAACCTTGCCCTCCAGTAATTAATACTGGCGGAGCCTGTGGCCTCTGCTCGGGGAGCGGCCCTGAGGAGGGCTCCGGGCAGTGAGGCCTGTGCAGTAAAGCTTTGTGAGAATCTCGTGCTGCACTTTATCACCATTTAAAATTCAGGTATCCTTAAGAGTGGAGAAAAGCACGTAAATAAGCACACCCTAAAAGGAACAAGGAAGCTACTCTCCCCGATGTAAAATAAACTGACTCGGATCCACAATCCCCGAGGTATTGCGTCCAGGGCTGAGATATGGAGTGTAATGAATAACCCAGGTGACTCAGGCACCGTGGCAGTGTGTCCTGTGATTCACAGGAAGCCAGCTGCTGCGCCTGTGGCCACCAGTAAGCCAGAGCCCTTGAGCTGCAGGAACTGAATAGTTCCTGCAATGCTGCCCAGAAAAGAAAGTTGCTGGAAGGGTTCAGCAGATACCAAATTGGAGGTACAACCCCCAAGCTAACAGACTGTTGTTGAGCCAGAACATTTGTAAATAAACCAAGAAACACTTATCTGTACCAGATTCAGAGCAGGTATGGTTGATTTTCCAAGCTCTGGGTCTTGCCACAATTGCTCTGTTATGGACAGAACTCTTCATAGTGCTCCTGGTGAAGGAGTGCAAAGACTGGAAGATTTGACTCCTCAAAGCCCTGTACTGCAGGAAATAATCAGAAGTCTTGTTTTTAATAACTGAGTTGATCTTCAGAATAATAAGCTTAAAGTTATGCTTGTGCAAATCAAATAAACCTCTTGTAAATAAGAATTATTGTAAACATTGTGGACACCTGGTCACGTTCATTGTGGGGTGCAGTGAGTGTTGGTGCCTCACCAATGTGATCTGGTAGCGTGGCACCTTTGGACAGTGTGCCACTAAGTGGCTGCAGATGGTGAAGAACCAGAGAAGAACCATTCTTTTCTGTCACGAGACTGGTTCTGAGATTGTAAGAGTGAAGAATTGTAACACTGACGTGATTATTACTTCCTCTCATATTTTCATTGTGGATAGTTGGTTTATAAAGGTAGATAAAGGCTAGTTCTATTCATGCATGAGGACTGACGAGGGAAATGTTTGGAATTTTTCCAGAAATGTTTCAAAATATTCAAGTGGGTTTGCTTTCTTAATCTGTAAATAATAAAAAGTCCACGTTTGCGTCTGGACAGCAGATGGAGCTGCTGCATGAGAAACAGGGCAGCTCACGGGTCATGAGTTTAGGAAATGTGGTCATAGGCAAAAACGACCGATCTGATTAACCACCTCTGGCACGTGGACCCAGATCAGGCCTTTGGACTTTCCTTCTGGGACTGTTTGAAGTCCACTTCTGTTGCAAGCTGGCTTTCATTTCAGCTCCTCTTCAACTTGATGTGTTTTTTTAAAGGAGAAGAAGTTACTCGGAATAAAGTTGTGCTGGGTTTAGTTACTGGCACTCGGAGAAATTTTGCTGAGCTGAACAACATGCCATTTCGCTAATTTTTGACGGGAGGAGAAACTGAGGTAGGAATACCTTGACACAAGACAGGAAGTGCATCAACGGCAGGCAAGAAATATCATCATATAGCAATCTTCTATTGATTAAAATAAATCTAGATGTTATTTATAAAATTGAAATGAACTTTCAGAGACGTTTTACAACATGGGTTTCAACATTAACTTCTGTTAATGTTCTATAGTGCTATGTACTGTATGTCTAATTACTTTTGGTAAGATTTGAGCTTTAAAATGTATTAAAACAGCAATTCCCACATTTGCAGGGCTTCCACAGATGTTGGGAACATCCACCTTTCTCTAAGAACAAGTGTAATTAATACACTTGTTGAAAGAGGTCAGAGAATGTTCTTGTGCATAGATTACCTAAATGGGACCCTTACACCATCAGTACATTTCAGGGAGAATTATTACAACCCTACAGCTCTAAGGATTCACCTGTGTAGTACAGCAAGAGAAAGCACTCTTCAAACAGGCAGGAGAAAATGCTGGGATGCAGAAGGTCTGAGGATACTGGAAAGAACTCTTTCTGGGAGGGTTTCTTTTGAATTTGATTCAATTTTAAATTTTTTTTTTCTTAACATGAATATAAATGCTCTGCATTGGAGATGCTTCTGCATCTCTGCCTTTTCCTCAGTGAGGGCTGTAATTGCCATGTGACTATCAGGGTATTGGAGGATTTGTTTGTCAGCAGGAAGCTGTTAAGAACCTCTTCCAATTCTCTTGCTTATGGTTGTTGTTGGACTAATCCATGTTCTGTCCTCTTGAATATGTTTGGGTAGATGGGAGGAATTCACAAGAGCAGTGCCTTTGAGGAGTTGGGGACTAACACGATGAGTTATGCCAAATCATCTTTATAGGGGCTTATAATATTAATTCTGTGTGGTTCTAATAACAGATCAGATGCTGCAAAGCCATTTACTTCAGGAGTGCTCCCTAATAGTGCCAGACCTGAGCAGTCATATGGCATCTCTCAGAGCACTGCAATAAGATGTTTGGAGAAGTCCCAGCTAGTGCCTCTTGCCAAAAGTGGAGTACATCTGATTTACAGAGAGATGGGAGTCTGTTTCAAGACAATTTCAATGTTTTCTGTTGTTAATTTGATGTGGTTTTTACTTTTTTTTTTCCCCTGAAATGCAAAGATTTATGTCAAACACCCTTCAAAAATACCTAAAATGATGTCTTTCACTGTATTTTAAAATCCTATTTTTAAAAAGCCCCACTCTTTTGTTTTTCTAAAAAAAAAAAAAAGTTTATCAGTTTTATCATTTACTTAAGAGCCAAAGCAATCTTAAGGACTGCACCCTTGAGTTAATAGTTATCAAAGATAAAGTTGACAGTGCAGAATTTTGTTTGTCTTACATTTTGAAATCTAGGTGTAACCATTTGGGTTAACTAACACTAAGATTCTGGATATCTACAGTCGAGTTGTTCCTTTGCAGCTTTGCAGGTGACCCTGTAACTCAGCTCCTCTTATGCAGTTCAGGAGAAAAAGTGTATCTATGGCCTAGTGATTTAATCCTAAACCCCTGGAATTTTATTCCTGCTGTGAAACTACTGTGCTGGGTGACTGTGGGCAGCTTGATGCTTTTTCCTTTCTGTAAAATATGGACAGCAGATCCTTTCTTATTCCATGTGGTGCTGTGCAAGCCAGTCATCTGCAAGGTAACTTTAAAAATTGAGATTAAACTTCCTCTGGAAATTATTATTATGTATTTTGCTTGTCACTTCACATCTCTCAAAAGTGAATAAGGTAACAAAAGGTAACAGAACTTATGCAGATGAATTGGCTTCTTTTCACCAAGTTTCCTTTCTCCTGTGAACTAACTGGGGTTGTTACTAAAAGCTCCTGGGTGACAGAGTTCTCCTGTCCCCAGCTCAGTTACTTGAGTCTTTGTTTTGTAAGAACAAAGCAGTAATATTGACCAAATTATCTTGTGGCATTGATTTGTACTGCCTCTGCAGCACAGCATTTTTCTCATTAGAAACCCAGCAGCAAGGATACAGATCTGGGCTCAGGGCTTCCAAAATGATTGAGAGGAGTAGGATTGTTTCTCTAGCATATGTGCTAAGGTACAGTACTTTGAAATTATTAATATATTAGTTTTGATCATCATTGAGTATGCAGGTTAAAAAAGAATTTGAATGTACAATTAAAAGGTAATGAACCTGAAGCAATTAAAACCCCCTTACCTTCTCCCACATTGTTTAGATGCAGTGTTTGTTTTCTGTCCTCTCCCATGGGCTCTGGGAACCATGTGTGGTGTTTAAGCAGTGGTACAGTGCCGTCATCTGGTTCTGTGCAGGAATGTTTTGTAAGCCAAAATACTGGGTTAACTTCTGCTTTCATTTGAGTCATTCTAAATCCAAAGTAACAAAACCAAATGGGAGTTTTTTCAAGGCTATATCAATGTTAGCAAGAATATAATATAAGGCCTGGAGTGCTTTGCTTTTTGTAGTGGAGAGAGTTGTCATGGTGCTCATGTTAACAGAGAAAACTGGAAATTTTTGCCAGCCTTTCTTTTGAAGATATCCATGGTTAATAAATCCAGGCTTACGTGTTGTCATTACCTTTCTTTCAGAGGAAAAAAAGCTTTTTCTCTGTATTGAATGATACCTTTTCTGATTAGGGACAGAAAGAGAAATGGCTGCCAACTCTTACCTCTTTGATGAGAGATGTTAGTATCATAGGATTCACTGCTCTTTAAATTTAGGCAATAGTACCTTGTGGACTATTTTTCTTGACAGCTAAAAGTTATTGTGGATTCACAATGTCCTGTTACTGCTTGGATCATCACTGGGTGCAAGATATATCCCTAAGGTTGGATGTGTGCCATTTCTGGAAGGATCTTGCCAAGCATGTTCTAAAGGGAAGAAAAACTTCCATTCTTAATTACATTTTGCTTTTCACCCATTTATGAATATGAGTGACTGACTCAGTAATCCATCTAGAACTGACTGATGTTATCACATTCTATTTTAAAATCGTGTCCTTCTGTCACTATAGTAATTATAAATATTGCACAGTCTGAAAATCTACCCCTGAATTATACTCTTCTCCTGACCCTAAGAGGTTTTCACTAAATCTGTTCAAATGTATGTTGATTTTACTGGAAATTTTCAGGAGAATTGTCCCTCTGTGGATTTTCAAACCAGTAAATGTGGATTATATTTTAAAGGTTTAATTATAAATTTGTTTTATCTACTTGAATATTCACTTAATGTAACTGGATCAGTATTTATGAATTTTATATTTGTAGCTAAGGTCATTGTGCAATATGAAGTAATGGACTGGATGGCAGAATTCCCAAATTCTAACCCTGGGTTTGCCTTGGCCCTGAAGCATGGCAAGGCAAGCCATTCACCTTTTCTTGTAGGGTGATATCCAGCTGCAGGATTTTAGCTCCATAATATTTCTATGGAATCAACAACTCTTCAATCAATATTCACAGCTTTTTTATGTGTTTGAGCACATTCTTCACCTCTCTCACTCCTATTCTTTTACTCCAAGTGTGCAGGAAGTGTGACTGAGCACCAGACCCTGAACAGGCACAGTTGTGCAGAGAAGATGCTCCACAGCTCTTGGTTCACACACACAGTGGACAAGAAGATCATCCTCTACTACAAAGGAGTTACCTGTGGATTTTCTGTCTCCTGTGAACAAAAAGATGTCACTAAAAGGACATCACTGCTGTCTTAGGCCTCTTGTATCCCTGCATGCTATCTGCCAAAAAGGGAGGGAAACAAATCTCTTCCAATTTCACAAGTTACAGAAAGATCAGAGTGACTTTTTGTTAAAATTATCATTATCTTGCACACAGGTAGAAATCTGAAATTATTTTTATAGTAAGAGAAGACCTCAGGGCTTTTTTCTGATATAATTGCTACTAGAGTGTAGATCAGGGATGCATAGGAGCTAAGGAGCTAACTGAGGAACAGGAGCTGTGACAGGAGGTCAGCAGGCTTTGTACCATCAGAAAAAAAAGAGAGATCAACAGAAATCAGATGGAGAGCATTGTTACTCTTGGCAAAAGAAGAGAGGCTCCTTCTCTGCCTGCAGAAATTCAATCACAGAACAAATGTGGTGCTCTGGGAAAAGATGAGGATGAACAAGGACCATTGGGGAAGGCATTGGAGCTGGCTGAACCTCAGCCAAACATCAACAAGAAGAGTTGTTAGACAGCTGATAGGTACTGGAGATTCCCATCTGTAGGGAATGGAAACATTCATCTGCTATGCTGATGTGATGCTTTGAGATGTTTGCTGAGTGCCAGGATCCAGGATACTGCAGAGAGACTGTCAAGGCTTGTCTGGGCCTTGACTTTTTCTCCTTGCTGAGTCTGTGTAGGCACCAAGGACCTATCTGGAGGGACAGTGAAGCTGTGGAGCTGAGGGTTTACAAGTCTTTTCAGTGAACAGAAGAGGCTGGGATAGGATTTCTCATTGACGTCCTAAAAAAGTGTTATTGTTCTAAAGAGAAGTGATGATGCAGGGTCAGTGAAGAGATGTCCTTAAGGTAGGGGAGGATCTCACTCTTCCTCTGTGAAAGCAGCAGAGCTGGGGGCCTGTCCTAAGTGCCAGTACATAAATGCTTGCAGTATGGAAACAAACAGAAGGAATTTGAAGTTTGTGCACAACTGGAAAACTAAGATGTCTTTAGAAACAGAATAGCAGTTACCTGAAATGTATACTTTAGTTATTATTGTCTTAGTATTTTCTAACCTTTTAAAATTCAATTTGATGGTATGAAACAGTTTTATAAAAGAAGATTGATTACAGAATTCCAGTTGTAGGTAGACTGATTCATGGTTAAGTGATTTAATCAAATATGTCTGCCGGTCCATAACAGAGCCTGACTTAATTATCTGGAGTTCTATTCCAATTTTCTTTTTCTTATTTTCCATCCATAAAATTGTATAATGAGTATGATTATGTAATGCAGTTAGACTACTATTTTCAGAACTGTAGATCTGCCAAATTTATTGTTGTGCTTATTATTTCACCCAGATTTACCATCTTGTACCAGCCAAGTTAAAGTCTGGCTAATTCATATTACAGCTGGAAGATTTAATTTTACCATATGCTGAAGATAATAGATGTATGAAAGGAAAGTGAAAACAGCAAAGTTAGTTAATACACCAAGTACATTAAAATTTGTTCTTGAGAATCTTGGTTAAAATGACTACATAAACAGGCAGCTGCATCTTATACTTGTATGCTCTAACAGAATATTAGTTTGATCAATGCAATATGCTTTGTATCTGTAACCACAATACATTTGTTTTAGAAGTCATTTAGATATTGTGTAAGTGAATGCCACGTTACAGTCTTGCACTAAACTCAAAAGCAGAACACCGAGCTTGGACTCTGCACTTTTCTAATCTAGAACAAGTTTTTCTCTCTTTTAACAGGCATAGTGGAAGTACATTGAACTAGCAAGTGATTTTTATAGCTAATCCTTGCAGTCTGTTCCATATTCTCCTTCCAATTTTTGTCTCATAAAACCAGTCATTGAAGCTAATGCAACTTATCACCCAGCAGAAGTTACAGTATGAAGAAGCAAAAAGCTGCACATCAAAGAGTCTTCTGTGCAGACAGAGCAGACAAAAGGCTTCTTTGTGATGAATGTGCAGAGTTAGCTCTGCCACTCTAAATCAGCAGTGAATTTTCTTCAATTCTAGCATTGAAGTAAAAGAATGTCCTTTGTTCTTGTTGGGGGTTTACTTTCATTTCCAAACTGCTGGCAGGCAGTAAGCTTTGGCTTAATAATACAAAAATTAATTTCCTGTGTTCAGAATTGTAATATACTTTTATAGAGGTGTATCTTGGTTTATGCAAATTAGAAATAGGTGCCAGTCATTCCTGCAGCAAAGTGAAACAAGCAGCTCCCACAGTCAGTGACATATGGAAATCATAGGAATTACTGCTAACAAGATCCCTTATTTTTTCCACACCCGGAGATAATGTATTGTTGTTGTTATTTGTTGTTGTTATTCCAATATATGACTGTAGTTAATTTTGTAAATATCTGAGTTTGCAATCACTAGGGTTTGGAATCTAGGAAAATAGTATGAAAGAGCCAAAAGAAAAGCTATCACGAATCTCATCCAAAATTACAGAGATTTCAGTAGACATTTACACCCAGACAGAGGGTCATGGACATTTCAATCAGGTTTCAATACAAGTGGTCTTTTTTCCATAAGCTTTCTACAAAATTATCACCCAGAAGAAGTTACTTCTGTTAGTGCTGTGATGACAAGATATTCCTTTGTGTGTCTAAAAAAGTGGAATATGTCGTCTTAATTTACCTTCAAGGACTAATCTTATTCACAGGTAGTTTGGAAGGGAACTAGGCCCTTCTTGTATTTAGTATTAATTACTGTGTAATTGATATTTGTTACATAGAGGCCTTGTGCTTTTTGACTGAAAGATTTGCATCTTGTTTGACAGCAAAGCAGTTATCTACTAGAGCTAGTTGTGTGTTTTATGTTATTAATAAGAATGAGAAAGAGTGAAATAATATTCGATGAAAGTGTAAGAAATTGTATTTCTAGGCTGGACAAGTAACTTTAACACTGCATTAAAATGGAATAATGGAATCTGGTAGAGAAGTTATTTTAGAATCCTTAGAAAATCTGAGAGTGTAAGTGAAAAAAAGAAGGACTAAAGGGAAAACATAATCTCCTGGATTATGGAGAATGAGAATAGTGTTGATGGTGCTAATACAACTTTGTTAAGGGGTTGGCTTTGGGCAGAGATTGTTTTTTCAGGGTCTTCATTTCTGCAGTGCAGAATGGGTTTAGAGTCAGGTGCAGCTAAAACATGGTAGAACATGATGTATTAATTTCCTTCTTCCCAAAATCAGAAATTCAGATTGTTTTGCTATCTCTTTGCTCTCAAAGCTTGTGTAACATACATCCGACGTGGGAATTTACACCTGCAAGCCATATACAGTGTAACTTTAATATACTTACATAAATGGCAGAATCATTAGTTTTCAGCTCATTAATTTTAACACTCCTAATGTAATACCTCTCTTCCCTTGGGTTATATCCAAAAGCAAATTAGTGACCTGTTGATTTGCATAATGAGAGATGTATTTGTTACAGTCCCAGTAAAGAAGATAGACCATAAAGTATTGTTTAAAATACCATTTTTTGCAGCTAGCACTGTAAAGGAAAAGGATAGTGTAGGTAGTTTTATTTCCTTCCAGGTGCTGAGTTGTGTAGTATTGAACAGGTCTCAAATCAGAGCTCAGCACACTGGGCAGATCCTGTCCAGGGAAAGGGCATCTGACATTTTGGTTTTTTGAGTTCCTGCAGGATTTTCTTAAAACAATTCTATTTCTCATGTCTCCTGTCAAAGAGAAAGTCAATTCATTTAAGAACTGTTTGTTTCACTTTTAGATGAAGACAAAGAGACAGGCAGTGTAAGGAGCAGTATGAGTGAGAGCTCCCTGTGGATCCTCTCCTCCAGCTGGCTTGTCCTGCAGCCACAGGAGAGGAGAGGTGTCACACAGGACTGCCAGGCTCTGCATCAGCACAGCACCAGCCCACACCTCTTACAGCCAGCTCTGATTCCTCAGTACAGGGATCTTCTCTCCAGCATCAGTATCCTGGGAGGAAACAATCCCTGGATAAAGAGCTGCACAGTGAGGCAGTTTTGAGAGCACCAATGTTTTCAGGGCAGATAAACAGCTTGGTGGGTGGGGAGTGATCCTAACTGGAACTTTTAAGTAACTTCCATATCATCATCATCATCAATAAATTAACAGTAATAGTAGTAGCAGTAGTGATGATGATGATGATGATAATAAGTTATAAAATATAATGTGATGCCCGGCATAGATAAATTTACCTCTCCCTGTTAGTCTGTTGAACTCTGGATGGATGGATGGAGGGTGTTTTGAGCTTGTGCATAGTTTTACAATGACATGAATTTATTACTTTGGTTGCGGGCAGGGGGATGTTGATGTTTGGATTTTCTGCTTTTGTCCAGATTATAAGTAAACTTTTTAAAAATAATTTTTAATAAGAATTTTTTTTTAAGAAGTAGCCTGCAAAACTCTCAGCTGAAGGAACTTCTGTATTTCATAATGACTCATTGTCAAATAGATGGTTCATTTTTCACCTAGAAGAAAAGTAAAAATAATAATTAAAATTAAAGTGTAAAAAAGTTTACTCAACGCATTATTCAACTTCTTGATTTAGAGGGAAAAAAATCCAACCTCACTGCTCGGTTATCGTCACTGTGATTCATCAGCTGCTGTCTCCTGGGCAGGTCTGACTGCTGATTGGGCACGGAACTTCTCAAGGTGTGTCTTTTGTCAAGAAGCTTTTGCATTTTAAGAGCACACAGTAGACCATGATAGCCTCCTGCTATGGTAAGAACTGTTGTATGTCTATTTATTAACCTGTACAGTCTTACTGTTAGAAACGGTGCTTGGTGGTTAGTAACAAATAATTACATGTGTTATCAGATGTTTCCAAATCAACTTTTTGTGGGTTTAAAATCTGGAAAGATTTTAATTTTGGATCTTAATTGTGACAGGTATTGCTCAGTATGCTGGTAGTGATTTTTAAAATTCTGAATTAAAATAACTGTGAATATATAATAGCAAGGGGTATTGTCAAATCCAAAAAGAATTAGATTAAAATATTTTCTGTAATGTTGTAATACTTTGAGAGAGAAATGTTTATAAGATTTGAGATGGTCTATATTTTTATAAAAATTGTATGTGTCAACTATTTGCAAGTTAATTAATACAAGGAAACTTTCTTCTCGTGTTGCATTATGTTCAGGGCAATTTTTTTTTCAGGGTTGTGAATTGGCTTTATATTTTTTTGTGAATTTATCAATTTAAATTATTTGAAAGATAAAATTAATCTGATTTTCACTTATCTTTTCAGTTGACTTTGAAAAAATAAGGGGGAATCCTGAGGAAAAATACAGGGATATATTAGAAACATTTTTGCTTTGTAATTGATAGGCTTATGTCAGCTTTACTATCAAATAAGAAGATGCAACCAGAGGGATTGAAAAGATTTGAAACATGCTACATAGACAAGTTTGCATGTAAATGTCTGTGATCTAATACTGTTGGAGGATGGCAGAAAAGCCTTAGGAAAACAGCAGCTGTAATCCCCAGCAGTGTAATGTCTGCTCTCCTCCTTCACAGCAGCACTCAGAGCTCAGTGCACATGACTGTACTTGTTTCGGCTCTTGGAAAAATGTTGCAGTCATGGCACAAGCACCAAATTCTTTGTGAGGGATGATACATAGTAAAAGGAGAGTTTCATTTTAATATTACATTAGTAAAAAATTAATTTTAGGATAATACATAACTGAAAACAAAGAACGTTTTAAGGATAAGTGATTTAAAGAGATATTTAAGAAGTCTTTCACCAGACTATCAAAACCACAAGGGTTTTGTAGATATTCAGTCAGAAGTTTCTCGCTATTGACTTTCATGGATTGGGTTCTAGTTCCTCAGCATATTTCTTGGTTTTAAAAGATTTTGTGCTTTACAGTTTTGTGCTTTAGAATAGTAAGATTCTTTGTTTATGTACCTGAGGAGTGTCTTCATATTAAGGTTAGAGTGGATTTTTTTCTCAGAATTCTAATTCGGAGCATCAGTCAACACAAGAGGGTGCCAAAATGCTGGTAAAATAGTGTTATATAGATAATATACTTTCTCTAAACATGGTTGTTTTGATCTCTCCCAGCCTTTTCTTGTTTGCATATTCACCTCTGTGATACTGTAACATCAGAATACCCCTCTTTCTAGGTGTTCTTATAATGACACCAAACACATTCTTCTCATCAGCAGCTGGCACCATCAAAGAAAGATTTTCCAGTATGCAAATAAACTTAGCTACAACCACAATTTATGTAATTTATGTCATGTTCTTGTCTTGCTTGTGCTGGCTTTAGTTCTATGTGCAGGGGTCAGAGACTGGTTTCTATTTCTTTGTGCCATGCTACCAGTAAAGGAGGAAGATAGTAAGAACTTTCAAATGCATTAATCATTCACAGGCAAGACCCTCATGGTGCAATTAATTTATTTATATGATGTTTATGTCTGGGCTGAAGCTTTAAGGATCCATGTGTCCTACTCTTCAAGCTCATTTCCTCAGTCTTGCAGCTAGTGTGCTGCAAAACAAGAAGAACCAAAGTGCAAGTATTATTGATAGAAGCAGTTGTGCTTCATGAAGTTAGAAATTTGATTTCAAGAAATGAGATGCTGTGCTTTTGTTGCTTGGATGGCAAAATTATAAGGTGCTCTGAATTACATATTTTTAGGTGTATGCCATACATA
Source organism: Certhia americana (assembly GCA_018697195.1). NCBI lineage: Eukaryota > Metazoa > Chordata > Aves > Passeriformes > Certhiidae > Certhia > Certhia americana. The sequence goes on along the minus strand of CM031864.1, from coordinate 17,912,410 downwards.
CATTTTTAAGCGTGCCATATCTTACAGTCCTTTCTGCTGAATCACCACTTGGTATTTCTAGAGTTGGGTGCAGTTCATCAAACAACTAGAGAAAGATACATGTATCTGACTAAAGAATACTCTCAGATGGTATTTATCAGATTGGAGTCCAGGAAAATCATTCAGCAGTTTACAGTCATTGAAATGGTGGATCACATTAGTGGGTGTCTGCTGTGTGCTTGTGCATTCAGTCAAGTTCATAAAAGAGCAAATGCTTCTTTCTGTCTTCCTCTTTATTACTGTCATGCAGTAATAAACTGAGTTCAAAGAGCAAACTGCTAAGTCTAACCTTCTTGAAAACAGCCATTAATTTCATGTCCATAACTTTGTCTATGTGTCCCAGCAGCCAATTGCAATCACCAGTGCCAGTGTTTGGACACTCATGTATCTGTTTTATTGCACTGAAGTTCCACATCTCACTGCATTATTGGTTCATGCAGTAAAAGGCACTCACAAATTGTGCAAGGATTGCATAATCCTTTGCAGTGGATTATATTATTTGAATTATAATTAGATGCCAGGCTAAATACTCTTTTTGTCATATAAAAGGGTTTCTGAGAAAAAGGAAAATAATCTAGTCACGGTTGGAGTTTTTCTGTATATTTTTAATGAAAGGCCTGTCACATTATCTGATGGCATCATGTCTTCAGATTAGTGCTGCTTTCTTAACTGTGTCTAATCTCATTTGATCTAAGCATCATGGAATAAAAAAAAATGAATGTAGCATAGGTTCGTTTTGAAGTCAAGGAGGCAGTTAGCAAATCAATGAACATCAGTTCATCATGTTTAATTAGCCAATAGGAATTTTCTGAAATTATTAAACATGATCTTAACAAACAAATTGGATGTAGGCTTATTCATTTATAGTTAGTCCTGGTGCAGAAACTGAAAACTTTAAATCTGCCTCCGTTTTCCTTTATACAGAAATTACAGAACATTTTGTCTATATAGTTTTAGTAGCTCCTTCAGTAATGTGAAGCATTTCTTTTAGTCCCCTTCCATCAACTTATGAAGTTGAAAAGATTAATATTTATCTCCATCTTTGGATCATTTGCAAGAACTAAAAGAGCATAAACAACTCAGAAATGCCTTTACATATCAATATATCAAATGCAAATGCATGAACTGTGCAGTGTTAGAGCAGTGACCTTCAACCAGACTCTAAGTCAAGAATTTCTGTTTCCAAGGCTTCTCATTCTTGCTGAGTATTTTCCTGGCATAATGTATGGATCTTTTGTGGTGTGTTGTTTGCTGGAGAATGAATGGAGGCCCTCTGGCTCATTTATCCTACTGTCTCACTTGGGATTTGAACTATTTTGCTAGAAAAGAATGTCTAGTGCTCTCACTTTCAACTCTAATCCCCCCATCATTAAGCTTGCTGTAGCAGTTCCCTGTTGCATAACTATTTTCTCAGCTATAGAGCCTTGTGATGGTTTTGAAGAGTAGCTAATATTTACAGACTATTGTATGCTTGTGCTTTTGAAGCTTTCCATCATAAACATGTCATATCTTAGAATGAGAAAAAATACCTCTATTTTGAGTAATTTTATTTCACTTCCTCCATACACCTTCTTTTTTCAGTTTGGTTTGTCTCTTTTTGTTTTGTCCTTGTCTCAAACAGTTGAAATTAGAGCCAGCTGATACCTTGTCATAACAATGACATAAAAGCTGTAGTAGCCTGAAAAGCAGTGTAGATTATTTTGGTTGGGTTTATTGGGGCGTGGGGAGTTTGTTGTTTAGTCTTGTTTTCACAAAAAAAAAAAAAGAAAAAAAAAAAAAAAAAAACCTCACTTTTTATGCAGGCAGGTACCATTTAAGATGAAAATATACTGTTATTAAATGTATCTGTCTTGATATCCAAGTTAAGGAAATTACTACTTACTATAAGGTAATTTGGGATTTTTTTCATTACAATTCCCCAATATTAGTGGTTTTTTCTTACCCTGCAGCTTCTCAGAATATTAACCATTTTTTTCAAATTGCATACCTCTGCTGCTAACTTTCCCTTAAGACTTGCCAAAATAAAGCTAAAAAAAATGCCTTGAGGACGGCATCACTTTAGAGGAATTCAGTCAGAAGACAACATACCAACTGATGCAATTCAACTATGGAATTTCTTTTATTAATGGGGAGAAAAAATAGGTATTTAGAAAATAGAAACCTATTATCTAGGCAACTCTTGATCTACTTCTAGAGCTATTAACATGTTTACAGACTCTTCCACAAGTGAAACTAGTGCTCATGTAATAGTAGGTAAAAAAAAACCAAACAAGGAAAATTTTAGTCATTCTCACGAGTCAGCTTTTTCCCTAATTGTGTTTTACTGCAGGCTTTCAGTTATTTATTTTGGTCTGTGTTAGACTCCTGTTCTCTAGTCTCTCTACTGTCCGTACTTACTTCAGCTTAAAGTCTTCTTGGTATCTTTTCATTTGATTGGTTTTAGCTACTGCTTTTCTTTCTCTTTACTGCACCTCACATTTGTCTGTCTGTGTCTTTGTTATTAATACCTAGTTTATTTCCTACTTTTAAAAAATACTATTAGAAGGATTCTCTGGACATGGAGTCCATGAAACCGTAAGAGGAAAAGGGAAAAGTTAAAGGACAAGATAGCTTGAGAAGCAGGATAAAAAAGAGCTGTTTAGTTATACCGAGAGATAACAACTTCAAAAAAAACTGCAATAAAATTTTAAAACATCAGAATTAGTAAAAACAGTCTAGGAAACTAGTCATATTACTTTGTTCATGAAGTTTGGGGACCATCAATAAATGCAGTGCTCTTGACAGGTGTTCCACTGTTTTCCTTGTACAAGTTCTGTACACCCATGCCCAGCCATGTCATTAGAACTAAGAGCAGAAAATTTCTATATAATGATAAGTATCCTAGGGAAATATTCCTTTATATTGTAGCTTAAAGCACTTGAGAGACTTTAATATAGTTCTCTCAACTATACACTTCAGTACAATGACTCTATGACAGGTAAGTTTCATCAAATTTCTAGATTTACCAGTGTGACTTTTAAAATTAACATAGGTACTTGTGCTAATTAGCTGCAGGTTTTACAGGGCAATGCTGTCAGTCTTGAAACTCTCTTACCTGTCACAGCAGAGATCAACTCCCTTCCTGCAGCAAGCCTAACGTAGGCTCGCTTGCAGAGCCTTCTATTGAGCAAGGCCTCCAGGACAGGACATCAGCTGGTTCTGGTTTAGTTCCATTTTGTGTAATACTACTGCTGATGTGCAAGTCTGTGTTATTTTTCCATGCAGATATACTTTGTATTGTAAACCCTTAGAATCTTTAAATAGGTGGAGTAATAAATGAAGTGAAATATATCAACTCAGAGCTGCTGTTACCATTGCAGAGAGCTGTAACTGAGCTGCCTTTGTCTTTTACTCTTGTAATGAATACATAAAGCTTCAGACAGATGTCAGAGGAATCATTTAATAAGTTAAATTTCAATGCTTAAAAGCACTGAAGCTCTCCTTTCAGTCTGCACATGATACACCATAAAATTTGTGATGAGTTTATCTGGTAATTGCAGGATTACAGCCAATACAACCAAAGCTGAAGTAATACTACAGGTGGAAGCCCAGTGGCTCAGCTGCAATGCATTAGTATTTTAACCTAAATCAAGATACACCTGTGTCACTGAACAGGTGCAAATTAAGGGCTTGGCTGAAGCAATCAGTTTTGCTCTGAACCTCAGCTGAGATCCTCTAAGTTACACTTGAGAACCAAACTGGAAGGTGTTGTACCCTGCAGCAGTATGGATCATCCTGCCTCTGCATTCATACTCTTCTTGGAGCAGATTGCTACAGAATATGTTGAGGCAAGGCTGGAGAGCTACTGAGGAAGAGGGTCAGTGCACAGCACAGTGTTAGTAGGAGCTGTCATGAACAGAAGTCAGCAGGTAAGGGAAGCTCAGTGGTGAGCTCAGTTAAATCCAGCCTCCATTTAAGGATAGTTCATGGCTTGAATGCAGTAACACTGCATCACAGAGTAGGAGGGAAACAGGAAGGGACTGGAAAGAAATCCTTTGTGCTCTCTGCAGAAATACCAATAAAACTGGTATGTAGACAGATTTGGTAAGGAGTTAAGTTTGCTACCACAAAATTAATTGAAAATACTCTGAACAAATTTGAATTGGCATTGCAAGTTCAGACTGGCTCAGCATTTTGTTTTATCTACCTGTGGTGCTTTTAAATCTGTCTCTATTACTCCTGGCACTGACTATACCATATCTTCAAAGGGAAAGGAAGTAGTTCTTTGTTTGATACTTGCCCTGCATTTCTAAAAATATGACTAGTAGCATTTTTGCATGTAAGGTCAGATGGTTTGAAGAAATTCCTGTCTTACTATTAGTGTTTTATCCAACTGGAATCCAAGTATTTTAACACTTAAACTTGTTAGCTGTTTGGGCCTAAAGGCGTAATACAAACCAAGCTATTGCTTTTTTGCATATGCAATCACATGTAAGTAAAAGATCTGTCTGACTCTTACAGACAGATTGACTTACTAAGAAAGTTGATGAGGTTATGATCCTTTATGGCTGAGCTCTCCATAAAGCAGCTTCCTAAGTGTTACAATTTTCAGCTCAACTTTTAGTGATACTTGGCCATTTTTTTATTGCTAGTTGTCTCAGTGCAAATTACACAGTACCTAACTGCCATGTATACAAAAGGACATTTCATTTAGGAAACAGAGAAAACATCAATCTGAAATTAAAAGAGAATTTATACTAAAATTTCATTTGTTCCAGCTTTGTGCCCAGTGCCTTATAGAATCATTCCCATTGAGTACAATAATTTATTTTAATAAACCTATTTTTTTGATCTTGACTATCTTAAGGGTCTTTTCCAACCAAATGATTCTATGATTATTGATCATCTTCAGGAAATGCACTGTTTTTCTTTTCCTTTTTAATTATGGGTTGATTAAAATAAACACATCAGCAAGCAATACCACTTTCTGAGGGTGTCAAATTTACAGCTAATTTTTTTTTTTTTTTTTAATTTCAAAGTTAATTTTTTTTAATTGTTTATCATGCAGCTTTTTTGAATCTGGAGGTAGCAACTAGAATGTTATGTTCTGCTCTTAACCCATGAACAGTTCTTATCACCATGTTGTAAAATAAAAGTGAGTGCATAAATAAATAGGAAAATGTACCAGCCATGACTTTGTGGTTTGGAGTACCAGACTAATGAGGAGGAGTGAGAGACAAAGAGTAGGAAGGAGAAGACAAATCCTGTTGTTAACTACATGGTTTAGGAGTTTAGAGCAGCCAAGTAGTAAGAGTATATATACACAAGAGCAAAGGCAGGTTACAGAGTAAAAAGGCTCAGGACTACTAAGCTCTTGCAGAAGAGGAGAAACCAAGCTCAGATAAACTAAACAATATGTTCTAAACCATTTCAATGCAAATCAGCTTGACTTGTTCAAACCACATTTATCGTGTCTTAAGCTAAGATTGATTTAGCACTGGGGTATGTGAGAAGTGCCACCATAGTCCTTCCTTTTGTTACACTGCAAAAACAGCCATGTGGGTGCAGAATGAAGCACAACTTGAGAGAACATTTGTCTGTTGGTCAAGATCTAGCAAACACACCTGTGATGTATTTTGCTGTTATTTCTGCTGCCAGTTTGATTCTTACCATAAGTCGATTTTATTAGATTAGACAGCACTCAGATCCTAGAGTTAATTAGTCATGTGAATAACTCAGCCTTTAAAAAAAAAACCCTGTGTTATTTGTAGAACAAAAATTTGTAACATTTCTTGAAAGAAAGACCTAAATTAACCATAAAGTTTCAAACACTAGAAGGCAAATAAAAAGGATATTTTAAAAAAATATTGTGGAGCTTTTTCAGAAGTTCTGTGTCTCTGAGCAGCTTTATTAAAAAAATATGGCAACCCTACTATTTCCTTCCCATTCTGAAGGGCAGAAGAGCTGAAGAGAAATGTACAAAATCACAACATTTCAGAAACCCATTGCAGTAACTAGTAGTTATCAAACTTAAGACAGGCCATGGTCCTGGATCTGCACATTTTTAAAAAAACAACACACTGTGCAGGGGCACAAGTTTGTGTTTTCAGTAAATAGGACCATTTCATGTATCCAGTTTAGCATGTGACCACACAAATGGTAGATTTGGTGCAATGGAGGTGAGGAACTTCTGGGTTGATATGGCTGAAGAATTGAAAGGAGAGTGTCAAGAATGTTGAAGTAAAATTTTAGCATCACAGATGTAAATTCCTTTTTTCTTTATCCCCTCTCCCCACAGAGAGCTTAGCAAGCTAGTTTTAGTCAGATTTCTGATGATATGGCATATGTATTTACAGGCTGTTACTGTCAGGCACATTATAGGATCTGGCTGTTCAAGCTGAGTAGCAGCTGTGGAGTTTTTTCAACACTGAATACTGGCTCAGTGTCAGCCCTGAGCTAGCTGCTTGTGCAGGTAGGATGAACTCCCATCTAGCTACAAAAGACCACACAGATGTACAGAAAGAGGAAAGATCTTACTAGGCTGTAGTGACCAAGACTTTCTGCTTGAGTGTTTGATTATCTTAGTTCTATTTATTCATTTGAGTTGGATCACATAAATACTGTTACAGTTAGCTCTAGCCTTCAAAATATCTGCTAAGTTGCTTGTACTGAATGTATTTTGAGATTTATAGAAGTCTTTTCTGGTGACGTGATAGGTTCATTAAAACTTGACCACCTGATTGCTGTCATACCACCTGCATTAAGCACAAACATTTGCCATTTCTGGAAATTAAAAAACACACACAGTACATTCATTTTAACTTCAGACCAGTGGCAGGAGAACATGCAATGACTAATCTGGCTGTAGAGATAGAGTTAGGGAATTGCCTGTACACTGGACAATTCCTAAATATGCAAGAGCAAAGTGACGCTTTCAAAATTCTTTGAATTAATTTGTAGTGGAGCAGCTTTGTGCCACATCTGCGTTCTGTGTGCAATGCAAGAACATTTGTATGAATTGGACCAAAAGTCTCTTCCTAGTACAAACTTTTGTTAATGCAAGTATTTTAAGAACGTAAGTATACAGGGATATTTACTATCCTAGCATGTCACCACATGTGACATGTTGCTAATTCATCCTGTAAGAATTTTCAGAGATCTTGGTTGTGTCTGTCTTTGTTTTAAATAGTTTTTTATTTGTTGTTTTATCTGCACAGGCTATCTTTTAAACTCATTTATCCTTTTGTTACCCAGGACATGAGTGACTATATGTTCCCTATTGAATAAGATTGTGTGAAAAACTGCTGCTTCTGTCTTAGAACTTTGGCTTGCTAATTAAAAATATGTTGATGTTATGAAATGGAAAAAGTTGCACTCCTGTATGTAAGGAAAATAAATTATGGGTGCTTAGTCTATGCCTTCCATAAGCAATATGTAAAGAATGATGAACCAGTGTCTTAGTTGTTTCTTGTAAGCTACTGGTGATAAGTGTTGACATCCCACCAACTGAAAATACCTGATTTGAAGTCTGACATAAAGTAGCTTGATGTCTGTGGCATTTATTGTGAGATGCCTGGCATGAAAATCTGCTGTGTAGTTGCTGAGTCAGTAGGTATTTAACTCCTGGTTGATACTTTGTAGACTATTTATCTTTACACAAACATTGGCCAGAACAGCATATATAAGTTGAGTAATATTTTGTATTTGTTTCTCTGTAGTCTGCAGATTTGCTAAATGTTGGATTGACATAAAAATCCATGTTAGAAGTATCCCTTCAGTGCCTAGACTGCCAACAGTATTTATGCTAATAGTTTCTTTTCAAAGAATGCAATATCCTTATATCCTTCACAACAATTTCTCAAAATTTCACCAAAATATTTTAGACTTAGAACAATTTGAACAAGGAAACATGAAGCAAATCAGGGACTAAAATGGATGAATTAGAGTATTTATAGCCTGTTCAGCATATTATGTGATACTGCATATTCCTAATAGTTCTGTCTGCTCTGAGCTATTCTGGTAAAACCACTCCTCTAGGTCCAGGCTGAAAAGCATGTGTAATGTCTGTGACAGTCTGAGCCTCAGAGATGGAATTGGGTGAACAGAGTAGTCTATTCAGATAAGTGTAGGGGATTCATTCACATGGAAATCATTCCTGGCACAGCTGAAACAAAGTATGAGTGAAAGAGGAAACAAAAAGGAGCCACGGAGAGCTGCACTCCCAGCAACAGTAAATCAGCAGAGCTTCATTGTTCACGATAAATGTAAGTTACTTTACATCACATCAGTCTCACCCACAGTTTTAAGAGATGGTGGTGACATACAGTCCTACCGTAAAAGATTGCTTTAGATTAATTTGAAACCTAATTCTCAGCTATGTGCAGAAACCACATTATATCAGTGTAACAGCAAGCTTTAAAGTGAAATGATTTTCACCTTCCTTAAAAGCCCGGAGATGTTTTTCTATAGTACTGAAAAGTTGGATGTGACTAGTTTAATTCAGTGAAGGGTAGAAAAAGTGCAGAACTAACTAGTACCAGCAAAAACTTAGCATGATACCTAGGAAATCTCTTTCTGAATTTTGTTGTGTCAGATGTGCTTCCACTAGGAGGAGTTGTCATCATATACTTACCCTATAAGATTATCAGACTTTTGCTTTAATTTAGCTCATCTGATGAAAATGTAATAGTTCACAATGTAACTATAGACAATCTGTAAAGTTCACCTACGTCTACCTAGCTTGTAGTACACAAACTGCTAATTGGTAGCAATATAAATATGAAAAGAAGCTTGGTATCCTGCAAGCAAACTTATGTTTGTCATTTGCATTATGGCAAAAATAAATGTATTTCTTAGAGATTATAATTCATTTTCAATTTCAAGTTTTCCATAGAACTTTGAGAATTTCAGAGTTTTAAATTATGTTTTAATAGTCACAGTTAGGGGAAAAACTTGAAATGAAATGCCTAGAAATTCCAAGAAAGAGGAAAGAAGAGTAAAAGTTAAATCCCATGTGTACAGTCTTAGGGTGTTGGGGTTTTTTTTGGGGGGGGGGGGGGGGGGGCGTGGGTTTGTTTTGGTTTGGTTTTTTTTTTGTTGTTGTTGTTGTTGTTAACACTTACATTGCAAATACTGATTATGGCTTTAAAATATGGTGGTTTAGAAGTTTTGGTGGGACATTCTTTCATTTGTACTTTAAATTCAATGTAATAGAATCACTGATTGAATTTAAGTGCTTATTTTGATCTGTTTGTGAATGAAGTGTTACAAGATAGTGGTTTATTTGGTGGTACAGTTTTGCCTTGTTTTTGCTACTGTTTTCCTATACTCATCTCTTCAACAAATTGTGAAATATGGTGTTAGTAAAATGTGTGCTTTGTGTAAAATGTGGTCACTATTCAGCGATACAGCTTCTGCATAGGCTCCCGTGGGATAAAGAGATAGAGACCTTAAGCCTGTCCTTTCATTAAGAAAGGAAGTGTTTAAGAATACATCAACTTGGTATGTTTAAAAGACACAGATTTTAAACCACTTGGGTATTACAAACCAGAACTGAAATTTTCCATGCAGCTTTATAATTTCTCCTGTTCAAGGGCCCTGATTTTTACACTAAATCAAAAAGCTACAGTGACTTAGAATGCTGCCACCCCCTAGAGAATTACCATTTTTTTTTTACTGTAGCTGAACACAGTTGGCCAAAGTAAGGAAGTCTGTGCCTTTCTTCCTCACTTGCTTTATTATCCAGTCCAGGATACATTAAAGGGTTTATGTTTGCATGCAGACTCTGTTCTGGATAGCAGAGGAGTCCATAACCTGTAGCAGGATTTTACTGGGTGCTTAATGTCACAAATTTTCACTTTTGCTGTATAAGCAGGTCCTTGTCGTTGCTTGCTTTGTGGCAGCACAAGTTTTTTTTGTGGATGTACAGTGAAGGAAAGAAGACACCTGAGCTGACTTGAAATAGCAGCCCCTTCTTCTGGGTAATTTTCTCTACCAGGTCAAGTCTCCCTCACTTCTTTTTCCGTGATTTTCTTGTGTGTTTTCTACATGGTATAACAGGGATTTATCAGAGGTACTACTTCATTCATTTTAATTTTTTGTTTCATTTTGTTAAACCATTGTGACTGTAAAAACTTAAGCCTTTTTTCGCATTATGTTCTTATGCTTTCATTTTCCCTCTTCACCCTTGATGCCCTGTGCACGAGGTTCCTACATAGGTCATATTCCCATCTATGAAACTTTCTTACTTAGGTAGCTCTTCCCTTGTAAGATGTTTTTTTGTATAAGTCTAGAGTTGGAATCTGATTGTACTATTTATTACACAACAAGTTATTGTCACCTATTATTGCTTTTCATTCAGAGTTAATCAAAACATCAAGGTTTTGTATATCCTATCTGAAAAAAAGAACAGAGATCGTTTACTTGTGATGTCATCCAGTTTAGGTGCAGTGTACCAAGCAATGTTTCTGTGAATTCAGAGAGGAAGGAATTTTTGGTCCTAGTTTCCTATGCCTTTTAGCCACAATCCTTGGCCTAATAAGTGCTTTCTCTGGACTGACTAGTGCACAGTACCAGTATATGTTTGATCAGTGTCTTACACTTTGATTCAGCTGGTGGATTGCTTTTCAGGTATGTCTGCTCCTTCTGTCTCTTGCCTCATCTTGCAGGTGCCCTTTCCTTTCTGCTAGCAGAAAAGATGGACTTGGCTTTATAATAGACTTTAATAAGTGCATTACCAGTCTATAGCTTCATTAGTTTAGGAGAACCTTGTCCAATTCTTAACTGCAAAATTTATTTAAGGCAGTAGACTAGAATGAGTGTCATGGAAATTATAGCAAATTACCATTACTGTAGAAACAAATCTCAGAGAAGGCTACTTTTCTTACTAAAATGGTAACACTTCTGTGGAGATAAAGCAAGCTTTGGGTCATTAACTTATACCTTCTGGATTTCTCACTCTGCCTTTAGTATTCCTTTTACAAAACAGTTATCTTTTGAGATTTTTCCAAAGTACACAGATTTAAGTTCTTACAGTCTTAAGATTGTAAATCTGTGTATTTGCAAAAATTAGCAGTGCTACTTACATGTCTTACACTTGGCAAATTGTTTAAAGAAGAGAGAGGAGAAATAGTATTATGACTTGGTCTGCAAAAGATGAGATAGAGATCCTACCACCATAATACATAAAAACTGAGATGTGACATCACAAGCTTCATGACCACTTCAATTTTTTTAGTTTTTCATTCCACAGCATTCAGAAATGGGCCCTCAAATGGCAGAAACTTTCTGCCACTCAAACAGGCATTAGAATACAACATTCCTGAATTAATTGCTTAGTTAAGTGCAAACAGTTGTGATCAGCAAAGTGGACAGACCTTTGGTCAGTGTTATTACTCAGTGCCACAACACAGGACCTGATGTGTACATGATGTTGCAGGAAAAGGTCAGATATATTGAGGCTGTAATTTAATGGGTTTGTTGATTTCATTAATGACAGAAAAAGATAAAGGTATATCTGAAGTCGAAATACTTCAGACTCTGTCTGGAAACAAAACTGATGGGCCTTTCATTCATGCCTTTCATTCAAGCATGCCAAGTTCAAGTGATCAAAAACCTTAAGAAAACTTACTTGGGCAAGTGTCCAATAAATCAGTTTATACTAATAGATTATCTTTTCACAGCAGGAGGCTAGTTTTAATTTAGAAGTACAACCCAAGTCAATTTTGCTGAAATAGAAAAGGCACATTAAGGGAAATGACTTTCCAGATGAGATGAAATTGCTGGCTCTGCTGACTCACATGAGTAATTTTGCTGGGAACAGGATTATACCATGATATGTGGCTTGATCCTTGTTATACTACTGCCTGAATCCCAAAGGGAGACTGAAAAAGGAGCATGAATTACTGTGCCTGGAATACTTACTATAATCACACAGTGATTTGGAGTTACTCAATCATGGTGCCTTTGTCATATACACATATACAGTTTTTAAAAATTACAGTGATGCGAACTTGACAAAATCATAGCTGAAGTAAGAATCTGATATTACATACCTTGTGTTTGCAGTATAACAAGCCAATGTCAGCAGCAACATCTTTTAATGGTTCTGGGATACTGTGATAGAGGAAAGAAACAATGATTTATCAGTCTAGTAAAGCATTGTAGTGTGAACAATGGATTTAACTATTTTAAATTGGATTTAAAAGCTACATATGAAATACCTTTCTCTAGGCATTTGCATCATGTGTGTCCCAATATGCATGACTCAACTGTGAGAGAATGCAGAAAGCACTCTGAAAGCAAAAATTCACCTCAGTAGATCAGAGAGCCATGCTAGGAATCTCCCATTATTATTCGTTTCATAACATTTTAGCACTAACTTGATTTCATGAAAGCCTCTGAACAGGTGGTGTTCAGAAATAGAATGATACAAACCTGGGTGGGATTTAAATTGTTTATTTTTATATGAAAACTCCTGGAATGGTATAAATTATGTGGACAGTTCTGCAAGACCTTCTGTGGATGCAGTCCAGAGTAACTGCCCTCTTGAGCTTGTTAAGTAGTAACAGAAGTCTAACTGAATAAATAGAAACAAGTCATGTAGCCTTTGTGGTTCTACCCCAAAAATCTTGTGACCTGACTAAACCTATGATGATCTCTTTTTGCAGGTCCTTAGATGTACAGGAATTGACAGCCTTTAGAACAGATAAATAGAACAGAGATCTTGTATTTCTCAGCAATACATGCTGACATTTTTATTTTTCTTCCCTTCCTTTCCCTGGAAAGGAAGGATATTAATTTCTTAGTAGGGAAAAAATATGTGCCCAAAATCTGCCACGCACTTTGCCAGTGTGTTCATAATCATATTTTACATCTTAAAAAATGTTGGTATTACTTGCCTTAATGAAAAGTTAATCCTGTTTTCAGAGATAAAACTAGTGTAAAAGTAGAATAATAGGAAACTCCCTCTGCCTACAACCACATCTCATAATGATATGTTTAGTGGGTTTTATAATTTGTTTTGCAATTCCATTTTACTCTTAACCTTGATCAGGCTATGAATATATCTTAAGTCCTGACCACTAGGCTGTACCCTGCATCAAATGAACAGTGTAATATTGGTTAAATAAGAGTTGTTTGAGTTTATTCACCAAAACTACCATTAGCAGAAAGGCCAGAAAGGCAATTAGTTGCCTTGTGAAAGGACATTTTTTTTCTTTCAGCTGTGTGAATAAATTTTTCATTAAAACAAAAAAGATAAGTCTACCAAGGTGTTAAAAAAGACTTTATAGCATGTAAAAGTGTGTGATAACTAGTCCCATTCAAAGGTATAATTGCAGTATATTTGAAAGCAATGAATCTTGTATTTCTTAGTATCTTGTCATACAAGGGTAACAACATTTTCTGCTTGAATTTTGCTTTGTGTGGGGGTTTGGACAACAGAGGTATTAGTATTTTGGTTTGCATTTATTTGCTGGTTTGGAGGTTTCTTTGGTATAAGTTAATAACAGAGCAAATGCAGCTGGCCAAGTAAGATTAGATAGCCACTGTTTATCACTGTATTGTTAAAGAGAATGTTGCTCTGTGGAAATTCTGGGATTCCTTTCATGCTTAGTGCCAAATTTCTCTTTGTTCTGGGATGATAAGTGTGATGACTTTCTAGCAATTACTGTAGATTATTTTAATTGTCATGTAAGAATATGGAATGCTAAGTATTCACAATTAAATATAAAATTTGTAGTCTTAAAAAAAATATTCTTAGTGAAGTTGTTAAACAGTTTTGAAAACAAGCTCCTTTATTATTACAACAAATTTGAAGTCTCTTACTATAAAATGTATGAACCAGAAAAGAGATGTTTGTCCATTGTTTTGTTTATATTTTAGCCAAATAGCTGTATTTTTCCTTTTATCTCTCTGAGAATCATATGCCCTTCATGCTGACCATCTTGCAGTCTGAAAGTACCTGTTTAAAGCAAGCCATAAATGAAATATGTCCGTGGCTGAGCTTGTCCTTGCCTCACATAAGAATGTTCTCTCTGGCTTTAACATTCCTCAAGGAAATTCTTTTGTGGTGTGTCAATTTAATGTGGATATTTTCTGGTCAATGTTACTCCATAAGATACTCTTAGCTACTGGAATGTCACAGTTCCTTAGATATTACTCATCATCCATAGCCTGCAATATTTCCACAATAATGAAAAATCTGCAATAAAGCAAATAATATAGTATTCCAATGGGCAATGGAGGGATTTCACTATGTGACTTGCAAATTAGCAGGTTTGTTCTTTAACAGACTATAAAGTGACAAATTCCAGAATTACAACTTCCACAGGGTAACTGCGTATGTGTCTCTGAAGTGCAACCATTTTGACTTTTTTCCAAGGCTGAGTACTGAGGCAAAATTCAGAGGTTTCCAAAACAATGTCTGGTCCAAAACATTTTGTATATTACTAACAGTTGCTGTTCTAATTGAAATACTTTAAAATGTTTCTAGGAATGTATTGTCCATTAACACAAATAATACTGCTACCATGGCCTACCTTTCTGCAGACAGTACTTTCAAGTTTGCAATTTTTATTAAAAAATAAAAAGACATCAAAGCTTTTCTAGTGTTTCAAGAATTATGAAAATGCTAAATGGCTTTCCCTATCTCACAGAAAGCAACACTGACTCTTTGCTGACCATAACAGGTCAGCCTTTGGGGCAGCTTCTTGTATGTTCAGAGTAGGCAGATGTATTAGAACATATGGTTTGTAGCTGAAAAATCATAATTACAATTGGTTTATCCAGAGGTAATGAGCAACTACTTCTTCTGAAGTACGGATGAGAGAAAGGTCTTCAACTGAAAATAAAATAAACAATTAAATGCACTAGGTGTCTGAACATGAGCATTTCCTGCTTCTGACATAAGTGTTCTGACAAAAAATGTTCAGACCACAAGTTACAGATTTAGAATTGGGCATCCTTGAATTGATTTAGGCTATGCTCAAACTTGCACATAGACACGTCTTCAGAAATGCAGCAATTCTTGGAAGCTTAAGTATTTGTCTGTGCAGATCTTGCATAACTGCTTACAGGAGCAGTGATAGTGGCAGAGTATTTGATGTCTTTCATCTTCTGATGTCTATCAGATGTCTATCAATGTCTGTCTTTTATTTAATCTTAGCAACTGGGGAAAAATACTAGTGAAAAATACTTTAATTCGCAGATAACTCAAATTCAGATGACATGATGAGAACAAACTAAAAATCTTTCAGTAGCTTTTTTCCTTAGAAATATTCTGTAACAGGTTGACTTTAGCTATGTTCCCACCTTGGACAAACACCCACCCCAGAATCTTAGACATTTTGACTGTCGTACAGAGAATGCAGTTTCATTCACACCCTTCATATTCTTACAGAAAACACAGCTCTTTTTGCTATTCATCTTCATTTAATGCACTTTTTCATGTGTCACACATGTAAGAATGACATTGTCACTGAATGAGGTATTGAGAAACATTCCTTGAATACAAAGGCTGAGTATATTTTAATTGATACTGCAGTATCAAGTGACGCCATTCATCTTCTAAAAGATTAATTCAGCTGC
Source organism: Certhia americana (assembly GCA_018697195.1). Classification (NCBI taxonomy): domain Eukaryota; kingdom Metazoa; phylum Chordata; class Aves; order Passeriformes; family Certhiidae; genus Certhia; species Certhia americana. The sequence goes on along the minus strand of CM031864.1, from coordinate 17,896,804 downwards.
AAGAGCTAAACAAAATATAGTATTCTACATTCCCTGCTTGTATGAGGATTACAAACAGTGAAATAAAAGTAAAAATCTTAATGCACAGATAACCTCTTACCATGAAGCCAGAGCAGTGTTAATCTCTTTGGCCATAATAGTGGAACTTGCATTTATGAAGTGCTTTCAGTTTCAGTATAACATTCCTAAGCAATGTTATTTGTAATTTGGTTTTGTTTTTCAGAATCATAGGCACTGGGAAGGGGTAAATAATGAAGTATCTACCTATTTCTAACTGGCTGACCCAGCTTGGTCTTGCAGAATATTGCACACTCTTTGAGCAATATGATGGTATAGAGGTAAGAATTGTCCTCTTTCAATGAAATTCTTGAGAAAATGTTAAGTAAAATCTTTAAAGCTACAAAAATACCCCAACTACTATGTGTCTATAAAAGGTTCCATTGTGTTACCCTGGGCATCTGCTTTTCAGTACTGGAGTTTACAACTATCTTAGTTGTGTTCTTTCTTACAAACTTTTTGCTGAAGTCTGAAGAGCAGGCATATTGCATTCGTTCTCCTTTATGGTTTTCTTGAAGGATGATTTTGGGATTTGAGAGATGTTTTGAGTCTTTGAGAAAAGTAGTGGGACCCTCTGTCACTTGCCAAAGCTAAAAAATCCTTTCTACTGAAATGGAAATTCAGCATTAATACCAACTTTTGCATTTGGGCAAACCTAGAAAGGAATAAATTAGACGTTATAATTATGCAACTCTCTACTTTCATGTCATTAGTTACATATGAGTTATCATTTGAGAAAGAATATTACATTCTCAGGCATGACTGAAGTTCACCAACAGTGAGAACTTAGTTTTCTTTCAGAACAGTGTTAGCTAGTGACCTAAGAAATTGAGGCTTTCAGTAATTAGAGCACTATTCAGTCTAAAGCAAATAATGTCAGGCTGTTGAAGTGGTTTTCGTTTGAAAGAAAGATTTTGAAAATTACAGTTTCAGAAATAGTGGTTCACAATAGAAATTCTGTGTCAGTTGTCTTGTTATTTACACAGTGAATCAATCTCATTTTGTTTTGGGGTCTTAATTGCAAAAGTCCTTTAGAAAAAGCTTTCAGTGTCATGACTTACTAGTAATAGAATACTGTACGTTCTGTGTACCTCTCTTTATCTTATTTCAGTAAAAAATACAGAACAGCGAAAATATAAAGAAATTTATTTTGATATATTTTCTATTTGCTCTGAAAGTTTTCATCATCAAATGAAACTTTGTACCTACTTATAAATTAGTATCAAATTGAAATTCTATACTGCCTTATAAATAATGTCTGGAGTAATTCAGCACCTTATTTTGAAAGTAAAATAGTAATGAGTTTTAGAGAGAAAGTGGATTAAAAGAGAACAGTTCAGGTTTGATTAATCAAATGCATTATGTGATAATTCTTGTTCTTCAAAACAGTGTCACAACTCATGTTATCTGTTACTACAGTGAATATCCTCTCCATTATACAAACCCTTCCTTTCTAAAATCATTATTCCTATCAGTTCATGCTGAGATTTATCCTCCTTCATTAAGTGCAGTTGGCATACCAGCACTTTTGAGTTTGTTTTCTTTTTTGCTCAAAGGAGTCATAGTTTTTAGGAACCCTCCAGCTAAGCTGACCAGATTTGCTTTGCAAAAAAACTGAGAGATAGGGAGTTAATGTTTTAAAAGAAAAATAGCTCATTCATTCAATGATGTACCTTATCATGAAAAGGGGAATTTGTTTAACATATAAATATATACATATATTAATATTTTAAAATATAAATATATAAATATACATTTGCTGTTATGTAACTTATGGTACCAGAAACAGCAAACATATCTGAAACACACTTGAATTCTCCTCTATAACATAATATTTTCCTTTCTCTGGCATTTGCTACAGGACTTATTCCACCTCACAGAAGTTGATCTTAGAAAACTGGGAATTGAAAATCAAGGCCACCGAACACACCTCATTTCCAATATCCTGCAGCTTCAGGGGGTGAAACAAAAGAAAGGTAAGACTTCCATGTTGTCTCCTAAACACTGAGCTAAGGCAACCCAAGCTTCTCTGTCACAAAGGATGATAAACAAACACCCTGATTCAGCCTGGGATACTGCTCTGAATGCAGATCACTGGAGGACTTTACACAGACAATTATCAGACATTATTTTAACAAAAATCAAACATTCATATTTTGGCATGGATTTACAAAATAATATACCCTGTATTTTTTATAGAAGTTGTCATTTAGAAAAGGCTTCACTTTTATTTCAGTTTCTATTGCTTTTGTAGTCTTCATCTCAACAAAACACAGTAATGTTAACATACCATAATTGACGGAAGTCTGTGTCACAAATACCTTCCTCATTTGGAAAGATCATATCAGAAGGTCTAAACCAAGCTAACTTGTGTACATTCCACCTCATCCCTACTGTGGAGAGGATGAGTGCTTGCACAGTTCTGACCCTTCTTTTCCTTTAGGGACTTTGCCATGAATTAAGATTAGATCATTACATCACTTTTTGTTTTTATCAGCTCAGTATAAAAATTCAACTCAAATTCATGGGAGTTGGGACAAGCCCTGTAAGACATTCTAGTCTGAGTGGAAGGATAAAGTGACAAATTATTCAACTATGACTTGTACAGGGTATTTTGAGAATTGTTCACAAGATAATGAAATACAAGTATTATGCATTCTGTCCAATAATTCTTCAGATCATTGCCAAAGGCTTTTACAAATTTAATGTGAAGCACTTAGTTACTTGACTAACAGTCCTGCTTCTACATTCTCTTGGTCAAGATAAGACTTTTGGACCAAGTGTAGAAATTGATTATTCATAAAATGTGTTTAGCTACTGAAGTTATCAGAAGGAACTAAAACTGATTGTTTGCAGGTAGGTCACTGTATTTCCTCAATGTTTTCCAACAAGTTCAATATTGATTTATCAATTACACAACTTCTACAGCTCATAGGTTTGACTGCATTAAAATATGGATGTAAGCATGACATTTTTGTAACAGCTACTGTGAACAGATTAGGAAATTTTTTCAGTTGATGATTGCAGTGAAACTGGATGTGTTTCAATTGGTATCTGTTTTCATGTGCATTGGGATTGTGTTTCGTAATCTTTTCAGGTACTGAAGAGTGGAATGTATTACAGTTGTCAATGTAGCACTGTTTCTCAGAGAACTGCACTTTTCAAACTGTTGTTGACATGGTAAATTGATTTATAGATAGTTATGCAACATTTCATTCAACTCACCAGAATGTTCCAACTCATGATTGTTCAGCTTCAGATATGTTGAGCATGCATCAAATCTTGATGTATTGCTGATGATTCCAGTGAATATGAATTTGAGTCAAAAATATTCTTTCTAAAATGATGTGTGTGTGCGTATATATATATTTTTGTTGTTGTTGTTGTTTTGTTTTTGTCCTCTAGACAGAGTATGCAAAGTGACAGCATGATGCCACTTGGCTTTGGGTTTTTTTAATTTCTTTTTGGCAGTTAATTGCTAGAACTCTTTAAGCTAAATTCTAGTAAAACTAGTTCTGGTTCATTTTTTTATGGGCATTTATCTTGAGCAATGTTTCCATTCATTGTTGGGTTTTGGCTAATGATAATTAAATGTATAATTGAATTATGTGCTTGAAAAAAATACAGACACATTGATCTCCAAGTTCTTTTTACACTAGGATATTTACATCCTCAATAGCTTTGCCTATTGTATTAAGGTTGAAAACAGATCAGTTCAGTCAGTCATACATGAGTGCAGACTGGTTTGTTTTCACAGTAGGGACTAATGGTTGTTATCTGGTCTCTAGCCTATTATGACACGGTTTTGTTTTGTGTCTGTCTTTGACAGAATGCTGTGTCTAGCAGCAAAGTGCCTAATCAGTGACACTGAAATGCTTGTTTTCCAGCGCTGAACTTTACTGCAGTCAGACATTAGAGAAAACTTCTAATATTTTCTATTCTATTAAATAAATGCTAATGTCCTATTAATGTACTTACTAGATTGGAGCAAAGGGTGTCCTACTCTGTTTGCTGTTATTTTGAGCTTTCAACAGCAACATATTATTTGGTGCTGGTTCAACAGTTTCCAGAGAGTGTTTCAAGTGATATGTCACTTTGCTAAGTAAGCATTTGCACAGGGTTAAAAGTGACATTAAATTTTGGGAGTATTTGTGAAAACATTTTCTGTTCTGTAAAATTTTATTTTGATTCTGAAACTACTTGAACAGGACATGTCTCAGTACATTTGGATTCATCCTAACTCTAGCTACTGTGTTTCCACAATACCAAGATCTGTGCATTGATATAATGCCCAGAAACACATTAGAGCTGGATGAAACATGTGCACATGATCAAATATTTGTTGAATTAGGAAGAGTACACAATACAAAGTTCACTGGCTGGATACTTTTATGCCATCTTTATGGTAGTCAGTGATAGGGAGGTGAGTAGGACAACTGATTTTTGAGTGGCATTAGCTAATCAGTAGGAAAATAAATATTCAAAATTTTTATACCACTTCAGCCCAGCAGAATCAATTTAATAGTGGATCAGTGATTTGAATAATGGCTCTGATATTTTTGATCTGTATCAGAAAACTTAAAGGCTGCTGTACTATTGACTTTTGACTGTATTTGAAACTGAGTTTCCAAAGTGCAACCCTAAACAATCTGTCCTTTTTATCTTTCCTTAGCTGCTTTTCCCCATCTTTCTATCATTCCTTTAGTTATCTGTAAAACTACCCTGAAGCTGCATGGTGAACCCATTGGGAAATATGTCCAGCTGAAAATAATGTTTTTTTTCCTCCCCTCTCCATCCACATCAAGTCCCCAAGCTTATTCACTGTTCAGCTGCACAAATGCTCCTACAAGCCTGAGTGGCTGTGGAAGACACAGCAGAGCTGAGCCCTGATGGCTGGAACAGCCCTAAAGCCAAACTGAAACCACAGCTGAAGGTGTTAAGTGGGAGGCAAGTCACACTCTGCTCCCTCTACTATTGGAGAGACAGATTAATTCAGTTCACTACCTGTGACTATATTTTTTGTTGATTGTAGAGATATACCAGGATGGCTGACTTCCTGGCAGATCTGTTAGCAAACACTGATAGCTGGTGGAATTAATTTAGGCCTAAAAGCTAGAACTGTGCTTACTCTGGAATAGTTAATCTCTTCTTTTGTATGCAGCCTTACAAATTTCAAGAAAGCATTTGTTTCTTTCTCTAAATATTGGTGATTTCCAATATTTGCTTAGGATTTATCACTGCCTTTCATTTCCTTGCAAATCAAAGTATACAAGTTGAAAAGCATCTCCAGTTTCTGAAGATTTTTTTCCTAAGTGCAAAATTGTTACCAGTTCTAAACATACTTCCTACCCCTGTGCCATGAACAGAAGTCAGTGTGGCCGTGTAGAATCTAACTCATAATTTCTCCAGGATCAGCTACTGACAAAGTAGATGTTAAGTGAAAACATGAAAGAGCATGCAATCCATAGTGATGCTTTCTTAGAATACTTTTGCAGCCTCCAAGCATTTAATCTAACAAAACATTTCAAAAAGGTATGAATGGGAAGAGGCATAAATATTCATTCCACAGTCTTTTTGCCTATATCTTGACTTACCTTTTGATGTGCACTGTAGCATATTCTGGATCTTGTCCTGCCATCTACACCAGTATTCATTCATCTACTCGTCACATACTGTGACTCCTTTGGGATGTACCTTTTGTTTTCTTTTCCAGGGAAATTGTAGGGGTGAGGCCTGCAACATGCCTGGGCTTGTCACAGTGTGGAATCAAGATGGATCCAAAAATTGGGTACTAGCACTTCTAAGAAAAGCAAAAAATATGGGCTGTGCCTACAGGAATGTTCTCAGTGGATATCCAGCACCTTTTTGAAATACTTGTGTGGCACTTTAGAATATCACTTTACATATCCTCTTCTAGAAGAAGATTCCTGTGGTATGACAAAAATTGGTGACAAATCAGGTGTAATCTGACTCCTGTAGTACTCAAAAGGTCTTTCTTCTCTGAGCATGAGGCACTGCACTGTGTCCTGCAATAATCAGCAGTTCAAGACCCATCCTGAAAGCCACAGCCCAGTACTTGTAAGGTAGTGCTTCTGGAAGGAACCAGGGTTTTCTCAGTATCCTCTAATACAACTAAAGCAGGGTTTATGCTATGTGGGATTGGAGCAGAGTGTTATTTAATCATACTGGTATGTGTTTGTTGTATTTAATCTCCTTTACCATAGTGTGCCACAGTCTGTAAGAGTGTGATTCTATTATGATTTCTTATGACCTATAGTAAATGAATAAATCATGCTTCAAATGTGTTGAAGAAACCCACCGTGATGTGGCAGCTCCTTCAGTCCAGTAGAAATGGTACCTACAGAGAGCAAAATGTAAACACACAAATGAAAATGTCTATTTTGATACAATGAAGAAAAGGCCTTAGGTTTGCCCGACATGGAAGATATTTCTTTTTTCCCTTCAGGGGCATGAATTTAAATACAGCAGTATATTTGAAAACTTAGTGTCCTTTGACTATTAAAATATTTGTATACATTTGCATGTGTTCATTATATATGTTTCTATATATCATTGGTTGAGTTATGAGTGGAAAGAAATAGAGAAAGCTGAGTGCTTTTTTAAGGTGGTGCTCTAAGAGCTAGAACTTTGTTTTTCCAGTAACTTCTTTTACTGAGGTGAGTTATGAATAATAGCATTTTATGTGTGATTTCATTAACATCTTTGAGTGTTTTTCTCTGAGAGGCAAAAGGTATAAAGAATAATTCCTTTTTGTCTTGTACAGGTTTTCTTATACAGAGACTTTTAATAGGATATAGGTTTAGATCTATTATGATTTTTTTATCATACAAAGAAGGCCAGCCTTACTGCAATTAAATAAAATATATACAGTGACAAAATTTATTGTAGGTAAACACAAAGTAATATGCAAAACCTGAACTAGATTGGATGCAATTGACATTCCATAACATTCTGCTTTTAGATTTTCCATTTAAATTCTTAGATAACTGTTTCTGCCTATGTTGTATTTCTTGCCATGCTGCAGTAGTATGACGTTAAATATGAAGTGAATACTTGTCATTACAATGCAAGACCTAAATTGTGTGATATTAGGAAGAAACATGAGCAAGCATTAGACTCTGAATTGTGCTTGGGATAATATAAATAGACGAGTCCATCTTCAAGAAAGGTGTAAAATAATTGAGGCACTCTCTCCTGTGTTCTTCTTAGATGACCATTATAGTTAGCATAAAGCCATGACTGGTTTGGCATTGTCAACCACAAACATCTTGCCTTTGTCATTCTCAGATAAAGTTCTTCTACACATTCTGGTAAAAGAGCTTTTGCTCTTTGAAACATTACAAATACAGCCAGAGTGCTTTGGGGCAGTGGCATGTAGTGTTAACCTGTCAGATTCCAACCTCATGCTAAAGTATGCTGGTAGCTTTGCCAGCACAGGGAGAGAAAGCTGCTTTGAACACTTTGATCTCCATGATAGAGGTGGCATTGCCACCTGTGTGGTCTGTTTCGCTCTCACTGAGACACACAAGAGTTTGGAGTTCTTTGCTTTCTCTTTGAGAAAGTCAGCTTGTAATGTAAATGCTGTTACAGAGTTGTTAACAAACACCTCTGACAGTACCATTTCATCTACTGAAAGTTCCAAATGTGCTTTCTGGCCCTCTGTTTGTCCTTGCCTCTATATCAGTTATGTTTGAAATGAAAAACATCTGTCACAGGCAGAGAGGCTGGTACAGAAACATGGAGAAACAGAAACTTGCAAGAAATCTTAGATCCCCAGTGACAGTTCTACCTCTGCTAGAAGCAAAGAGAGGAAAACAGACCCTCTGGTAGAAAGGGACTCATAAGACCTTGTCTAGCTTCTTTCCAGTTTGAGATATCATTTACCAAAAGTAGTCAATAAAAGAAAACTGTATTTAGTACCATTTTACTGGCGTATTTTGAACTTTTGAAACAGGTCTGTCTAATCAATGCTAGTACGAGTATCAATACCAAATTGATAAGAGGGGGAAAGGAGCACAACAGAATCTGTGATTTATTTTAAATAGTTTTTTTAATTAATATTTTCTTTTTGTTCAAGATGATAGTTTTCTTGTATTATATCTGACAATGACTGAGTTTATATAAGTCTTCAAACTCTGCTGGTGCACTACAACACTGTTTGCAGAATGATCAGCTATGGGTTGTGTCTGCTTGTGAGCTTTTCTGAGGCTGGGGATTGCGAGGTTTCGGAACACCACCTCAAAACAGATAACTCATTGGGAGTTTCTGAAGGACCTTGTGTCTCCAGACCTAAGACAGATCAAATAGCAAGAGATCATGTTGGTAGTTTTATTACGGAGGTCTGGATAAGTGCTGAATGAACTTGCCTGTTTCAGTTGGCAGCCAGGGAGGACATTAGAAAACATAGTTGCTGTATCTCATAAGTTTTCAAAATAAATGTTGTTGGATTCCAAGTGCTGGAGCATTTTTCAATTCATATAATCATTTTTATTTGCCTTGATGTCTTTGATTAACTAGAAAATTACCAGCAAATAAACTTAATTTTCTAGCCAACAGCTATGATCATTACTTTTTCTATGTGGTATCTGTGGAAGTTGAGGCTTGTGTAGCATTTTGTTTGTTTGGGTCCTTTAACTTCTGAGAGAAGTCTATAGTATCAACTCGCTTTGACTTCTGTTTATCAGGGAATCTACAAGAACTGCTGTGTGAGCAATCCACACATGCCATGTCCTCATCATGTGTAGTTCCTTCTGCATTTTATCACTGCAGCTGCAGAAAAGTGCTGTTGGAGTAAATGTGTTTTCTCCTGCTTATTTGAGGAAGACTGGAATTCTGACATTTAAGGACAAATTGAAAATTTCCAACGAATCCACTTCTTGTGTTCCATTGTTTTCTTTGTTTCTGTAAGCCAAGCACATTTGATAATGGTCTCAAGAACTGGCAAGTACTCTTATGCCAACTCTTTGCATAATTAAGGCGTGCAAGCTATAGCAGCACAGGTCTTAGGACCTATATCCCAGTTATGTTCTTCCTCCCTGATCTGTTCAGTTGGATGCCTTTTTGGGTGTCTTTGCTGGTAAAAAGATGCACCTGTACATACTCCCCTCCTTCAGAAAGCAGAAGTCAAGGGTAACCATGGAAGGCCCAGAAATGTGATGTGTGGCCAGCAATGACTAGCACACTGCTGCTTTCTCAGCCTCTCCCATGTTGGTGTCACAAAGGACAATGCTCCAGTGCTACTGTCTGTGGCAAGGTGATACACCAACAGCATGATGCCATATAGATAAACAGATGGCTCAGGGGTATGGCAGGTTAACATGGAATGCTGATGGGGAGGGCTTGATAGAAGTGCTGTGCTCCTTTCAGAACACTGATGTTTACAGACTTTATCCCACAGCTCAGTGAACTCATAGAAAGTGTGAAAGCAACAAAAACTTTGAAATGAGGAATCTGATTTAATCTGCAGTAACTCACAACCAGTGGAGCTACTGTAGGCAGTCCTGTGATTTTTTTTCTTCTTGCACCCTGTAGGCAAATTCTAACAGCTTTGCATAAATTCTCTCTAACAGCTTTGCATCAAGTATGTACAAGGATAGGTTGTGTAAATTGTCAAACATGAAGACAAAGACCAATTTTCAATTTCATCTGAAGACAAAATAAAACTTTAGGAGAAGAATGTAATGACTCATGCAAGCAAGAGTAATCACAATTTAGGCAGGGCTTCCCAGCTACAATCCCATTACTTAGCACGTAGTCATGCTACTAAGGAAGTTACTGCCCCTTTTCTGGTTCTTAGTCATAAAAAAATGACAAACATGACACTACTTCCTATGCAACTGCAGTGCCTAAAATTTTCCTGAGTGATTAGAATCAGCCAATGGAGACCCATCTTATGTGCTAACGAATCAGAGTTTTTGGCATTGTTTGAAATGTCTTTTACCTAAACTGTGGAACATGCAGTTTAGATAGAGAAGCAAGACATTTTCCTTTATGCAATGAGGAAAATAATAGTTTGCACTTCTGTAGCACCTTCTACTTGATAAGTTGATAGAGTACTATACACTCTTCCCTGTGAAAAACAGCTGCCACTGTGATGTATGTTACAAAAATGTTACTATATGTCATACAGGAAGTAGGTGGGTCAGAATACTAGAACTGAATGTGGAATTCTCAAATCCTCTTTCAATATTCTCACCCTAATGCCATTTTTCTTGCACTGGACATATTGGTGAGGCATTTTAGTGCCCAACAGGAGATCAGTCAGGTGTTCTTCAGATCCTTTCCCTTTCCCCTGTTCCTTCCCTCTTTCTCTCAAGTATATTTTAAAGAAAGATTATGAGTGGAATATTCTATGGGAAATCTCCACAGATTGTTACTTGTGCTGGGAAGTTCTGGAATATGTCACTGTGCCTGAAATGTTCCTGGTACCTCTATATCCTCAATACTTTTCACAACCAGCAAGAGAAATGCAGAGTGCCATCAGCTAGTCAAGATTTTGGTAGTTTTCCTAGTTTATCAGTAGCTAAAATGACGAAGCATTTGGGGGAAAACAACTGACAAAAGAACAGAGTAAGCTTTTGGTGCGCATTTAATCCTTGTTTTATCTGAAATTAGTTTGAATTTACATCTTAACTTGAGCTTTCTTATGCAAAGATTCTACTCATATCTCTGAAAATTCCTAGGCTTTCCCAAGAATTTTCATTTCCCAATACCTACTTAGTTGCTGAACTTATGTGGTGGCTAAAGAATCTTGTCTTGATCAGCTAAATGTTTCTTAAACTGTAGCTACACTTCAAATGAAGGTCCATTGTTTTTTCTGGTTTGAATTGCTTCATTAAAAAAAGAAAATCAATTGCTGTGAGATATTTCAGATAGCTGAGATTGCAAAATTCAGTTTTATGGATAATGCATAAAATCCCAAACTTTAGAGAGGTAGATGTCCCATCTAGATCTGGTAGATGACCCAGTACCCAGAGATGTCATTGTAATAAGACATCATGTAGAATTTTAATCCTGCTGCTGTCATTATTGGATGTTTAACTTTCTTAGTGTGAGAACACTATAATTTAATTGATTATTGGCTTGATAATATGCAGAGGTTCTGTAACATAAATAATCTGCTCCTTAATTGCATATATCATTTAGATATCTTAGGACCACAACTTCAGCAATATTATGTAGTCAGGCTTTGAAGTAGATACATCAGAAACAATTTAAAGAAACAATTTAAAGAAACAATTTAAAGCTAGTCCTGGTAAAAATGGAGAAAGAGAATGAAAGGATTGAACATTAGACTGAAATGGAAAGAGTGCATGAAGAGGATCTCCCAACACAGAAGCCCCGTACAACTAGTAGGGATCAAATATTTAATGTCAAAATCAATTAAATATTTGGTTAGGCAGAAAAGCATTTGCCTTGGGAAAACTGATGCAAATAGGATAACAGTGAATAGGTTTGAAAAGCGAAATCTTATGAATTCTGATACAATGGAAATTGACATTGAAAAAAATGGAATAACTGTGGTAAAACCAGAGAAATGTTGGCCAGGTAGCCTGAAAGACTGAGCCAATGGGAAAGAGACAAATACTGTGTTAAGCTGATGGAGACAGTGCTTTGTAAGTCAACTGAGTGTGTTAAAACAAAAGCCCTGTGGCTGAGTCAATGGCAGCTGAAGGTGCTTGAGGTGATTAGTTGAAAATGAAGGTTGTATCTATAATTATCTCATTGTTTTGAAGGTACACGTTACCAAAGGAGGGTAAGTGACCATCTGTTCTATCAGTAGCTCCCGATTCTGTACAGCTACTTGACCCTTTGTCGTAGAAGATGCGTTTGATCCCACCAACTTGTTGCACAAATAACTTCACGCGACTTGGTAGGATGAGGGGGCGTCTACCAACGCAAGTAAGCAGTGTGTGTAAAGCACTTAATAGGCTCTGAATCGGCCGTGGTATGGGTGGGTTTAGCAAACTGTTAATTTTTGCTGTAGAGCTGATTTGAGAGACAAAATTATGGAGGCCAAGTTGTTGAATGTATGGAAAAGGGCATGGGGAGGTCACGGGCTGCGGGGGCCCGGTGTGCCGGGGGCTCGGCGGGACTCAGCCGGGGCGGCCCGGAGGGTGTGGCCGGAGCTGAACCTCAGGGCACGGGGGCTGCACAGCGCCCGCAGCCGCCCTCCGCCCCAGGTGAGGGGCACCGCGAGGGGCTCGTGTGGCGGGCGGGAGAGGCACGGAACCGGGCCCGGCTGTCGTGGACCGGGCAGCGAAAGCTAGGGCGCTCACAGAAGACTTCGGTTGAGTCACCCTTAAATAATCGCGAACTGCGCTTCTTTGGGGCGGGCTGGTGCTGGCTACGCGCCGGCTCGTACCGCGGCACGGCAAGACCTTGGGCTCTCCCGAGAACGTCCCGGTTCATTTTCTGGCAGCGCTCCGGAGCGCTGTTGTTGCGGGTCCGGCCTCCGGCCAGCCCGGCCGGCTGCCCGCTCCGGCTCGGCAGCCCCGAGGGAGGGGCCCGGGCAGCACTCGCTGCCGGGGGATCGCTTCGCCGGGACAGGAGCTCCAGCCGAAAGCTTGGGGAGAAACAGCAGTGATCAGAGCCGGTAACTGCGGGGACAGCGTTGGTCTCTCGGGCAGAGAACGAGGAGTTGGTTTGGTGTGTGAGTGTGCGCGGGTGTCCCTGGGTCCCCACACCGCTGTCGGAGCAGGGAGAGCCCTGCGGCTGCTAGAAATGTGCTGTGACAGTGACGACCGAGACGTTGGATCCAAGTGCTTAGGTTTTGTGGGAATTGATCCCGTGGGAATCTGCTAAATAAGTATAAAACATTGGTGTGTACTCGAGATACCAAGGTACTTCTCTGAGTAGAGAGAAAAGAAAAACGCTGTGTCCTTTATCTCTCTCCCCACCCCCACCCCCCCCTTTTGAAGAGGAGAGGATGCAAAAGCACTTTCTTCTGTCCGAATTTGTGATTTCTGAAAGGCGGTGTTAGTTCGAAATAGTAATGCTGAAAAGGTTTTTCAGTTAAAGTGGGTTGTTCTTTCTTTTTGTAAAACAGAGGAGCGGTCAAAATAAATTGCTTCCTTTAACAGGGAAGAAACAAAAGGTTTTATTTTTGAAGCATTGGCTGAAAAACACTTAGATTTGACTGTAACCTTGGTAAAGTTCTCTGTTTCTGCCAGCAAAATGGGGAGAGAAGGTTTATTTCAAGCAAGTTTATTTCAAGGCTTCATATTGTTCAGGGTTACTGAGCTAACTGATTGGGCACTTGCATTTCAGAGATAATTTCATGGCCAAATGGAGAAAGCTGTACTTACTGAATCAGCTTCAATGATCACTTTTTCTTGGCATTTTTTATAGCTATGAAGGCATTCTACATGTGAAAATTCACAAAGAAGTGTGGGATTTATCTGTTTCTCTGATCTTGGAAAAAAAAAAGACATTTCAAAGATAGTGTATCCTGTCCTGTGTGTTTTCTGTTGCATGGGAATAATAGTTAAAAATAACATTTTAAATAACCTGACTGATTACAGTGCAAGGATATATGGGGGGAGGGTGGAATTTTGTGGCATATATAAAGAGAGAGAAGGAGAGCTTGAACATAGTGATAACACTTCAAGATCCTATGGAAGCAGTGACCTGACTAATCTTGTGCTGATGTTTGATGTTTGACAGACTCATGTTTTTTTCTGATAATACCTTAAAGCCTTTGAACTACTGCATATGCTTTCTTAATCTATGTCTCTGTGTCATAACAGGCTGTAGGTTCTTGAACTTTAATATTCCTCTCAAAGTCCTGTGACATGTTTGCTATAAAAGCTACTGCATCAGTTTCTCTTTTTGTTAACAAAAGCAGAAAATACAGGTTGCAGAAAGCTCCTTCTAAGCCATTTTGGGGAGCAGAAAGCCTTTCTTTTTTGTTACAGTAATGGAGAATACTACACTGCTTCTACGGAGACAACATAAAATCCATGTTAAATTTATAACGGCTACAGTTTTGATTGTGTTTATTCCTATGATATGTGAACTTTAGAGGCTTTTAAGTCATGTTTTTTCCTCTTTTCTCTTTTTTTTTCC
>CM031864.1:17772221-17874686 GCA_018697195.1 Certhia americana | reverse complement strand
ATAAAATCAAAGCTAGACAAATTTCTTAGAAATGAGTTTATTTGGATTTTGTGTAGTTTGTAAAGTTACATGCCTTTTTTTAAAGCCCTTAGTGTTTCAAAAGCCTTAGTGTCCACTTCAGACCTTTTAGAAAAGATACTTAACTGCTAAAAGTACATGTATGAGACATTTAGTATTTGAAAGACAGAAAAATGAGTTTATTTTGCCTTTGCCCTGTATGTATAGTACAGGACTCTGTAGAATGGAGCTTTGGATATTTTGGGAGAAACTGTGCAGTTGCACATTTGCATTTAATCACCATCTTCCCTCTGCTGAGCCTACCCCTAGGAAGTGTTGAAGCACACCATCTGTCAGAAGTATTACTCTAAGTTTTCAAGCTAATTAAATGTTTGTGATGTCAAAACAAAGTTGACATCAATTTACGTTGGCTGTTTCACATTATACAGTTTGTTAGTATGTACTGGTTTAATTTCTGTTTATTAGCTTTCTTTGCAGTAGCCATTTCATTTGATTGGACTTGTAAAGACAATTTTTTTTCAAATTCCATTCTTTGTCTATACAAACATTTAAAAAATGGCAGTCACTGATAAACAGTAGGATTGTATTGTTCAAACTTGCTTGGAATCAAAATACTTTGCATTTCTCTAAATATTGTGTAGTGCCCTGGGTGCTTTGGTTTATCACTATGCATGAGAGGTTCATTTAGTACCAGCTGGTCAGAATTCAATTTTTTCCCCGTTTTTGAAGCTGTACTTTTAACTGTGTATGAATTTGAAGTGTAGAGATGTAACTACAGAGCTATATAATTTTAATCTTTTATTCTTTGCTTCTGTTTTAATTTTCTATTCTCAAGCCCAGTAAATACCTGGCTATGCTGTAATTATTGATTGTGATTATACTTAAAACATTACTGGTTTTATTGATGTGGCTACAAACAATTCATTTTTGTAGATAGACAAGGCATAGCAGCTCTTTTTTTACACTCAAGACCTCAAGCGTGAACTGTCCATACCCTGCATTTTTTTGACATGTTTCAAGCACGTTTAAAAAGAAAAAAATCAATCTGGTAGGTGTGGGGAGCCACAGAAGAAAAGATTTTTATTAGCTTGATTCTTTCACTTAGGAAATGGGCAGACCAGTAGCTCTTAACGTCTTCCAATGTTCATTGAACCTTATTGCAAAAGATCAAAATGTGATGAGTAGCCTGTAAACTTAAGTGTGTTTTATAGACTGACCCTAATAGTCTACACACAGGCGCAAAGAATACAATTATTTTTTGTAGTTCTGAAAGTATGGTAAGTGTGTGTGACTGCATATTTAGCTAGACTTCAGTCTATTATTTTGAGTACTGGTCAGCAGACTTTTCTTCCTCTTGTTTTTCTACGTCAGCTGTTTCAGATGAAGTGCTCTCATCTAGCACTGGACTTTGTACTGCTGTGGCAGAGAGTAGGGTAGATTAGTTTATCTGTTTGTTTAGGATGTTCTGTTCTCTTCTGAATTTCTGATCTTCAAGGCTCTGCATGTTTGGCTGGATGATCCTCACATACTTGTCTCATATAATTGTCCAGGAAAAAATAAAATTATGTTCAATTTTAACCTTGACTAATACCATTGACATTGACAGGGTAACTTCATCAGCATAAAGTTAAGCAGGCTCACTGTTCTCTACAGTGCTTCCCCTTGTCCTTGTAAGGCAGAACATTTGGCAAGGTGTTAGTCTTGAAGTATAAAGCTATTAATGATGGAATTCTGGGTTCCCAAAACTTTTCCTCTTCTCTTAGTGGTATTACCACAGTAGATCAGGCCTGGTGAAGTCCTTGAATTGACACTTGAATTATAAAGGAAAAGAGTTGGCATGGCTGTGCTTGGTGAGGAGAACACTATTCAGGGATTTGCTTTATCCTTGTCAGAATTTGCAGCCTCTTTTGCTTCTCCAGAAGCTGCAAATTCTGCTTTTCTTTGGATTTGGAGAATGGGGTGGAACAGGTATTTAGACAGCGTTTATTATTTACTAACTTGTCATTTTGGGAACATGGTTTGTTGGATAATTTGAACTTGTGTTGCTTTTTTATATTAATATTGTGTGTACGCTTGTATGATTAGGTGCACTTTGAAAATTAAAAATCATTTTTATCAAGATTTATATATCAAGTAAAATAAGTATTTTGTATGTTTCCTATGGGGAGTAAAGTGAATATATGAATATAAAGTGAAATACTGGCATCTTTTGGTTAGAACAAAATGCAGTGTTGTTCTTCAAGTACAAAAATATTTGCAAGATTACCAGGAAGAAGACCAATACCTTGATTGCCTTTTAAATTTTGGGTTAAGATGGGGAGGAATTTTTATAAATGCACAAAATTTTGAAAGTAAAAATGGTTTTGGTGTAGTGCCTGAACCTACCTCTTAGTATGAGTTTTGACTTTTAAAGATTCTGAACCAAACTGTTTGTATGCGGTTGTGTTTCTTTAATAAGAGTAACACAAATGGGATAAATTTGGGGCTACTGAATATCTCATTGACTTCTTCCATGCACAGGTTTTTCAAATGGAAGAATTCCTTAGATGTTGTCAATACATCATATTTTTTTTCACAGATTTTCCCACTCTTTCTTTTGAAGAAAAGAATGTTCACATGTGTGCCTGCAGATCTCTGTTGTCTCAGAGGTGGAGCAGAGCTACCTACTAAAGCTAGTAGATGTCTGTGGTAGAAAGAATGCTGTGTTGGATAAGCAGAGAATAGCTAATGTTATCTGCTTACATTCTGTATCAAATCCTCTTAGCCTTTAACTCTAGAGGTTCTTTCTGTTTTGGCTTGTCTACCTTTTCTTTTTAGCCCCTCTGCCCATTGTTGGGTTCAGATTCTTTTGTTGAGAATTTCTTCTTCACCCCTTTGTTCCCATTTGATGCTCACGTCCTCTTTCTTTGCTTGGTGGACACAGACCTGCAGAACCAATGCTTCAATGCTTGATTTTTATGGGGATTTTTGAAATCTGCCCATGTGGGATCTTCAGAGAGGGAAATGAGGAAAACAGGATGAAATATCTCAAAAAGGGGGACCATCTCTCCAGTATTAGAGATTAATTAAACCACAGTCTTTCAGCTTCTGAGCAGAGGAAATGAAGTTCCTTATGGGATGAACACAGTTGTATCATTGTTTGAAATTAATTGTGGGATTATGACCTTATCCACAATGAACAACCTGCCAGGTAAACTTGAGCCCAAATCCCTCAAAGCCTCTATCAAAATTAGTCAGTGTTATTTTTTCAAAGAGTTCCTGAAAACTTCTGGCTGTTTCTTCTTTGAGCAGAGGATACTGTATGTAACAGAAAGTTTCTTGAATTACTCCTTCCATCACACCCAAAGTTCCTTCCCTGGCTCTGCTGTTTTCTGGTCTCTTTTTTAAGTGTTATGGACTGCCCTACTCACATGTACCAAGTGCTTTATTGCTTCCTCATCCTGCCTCCTGTTCTTATGTGAGCATTTGTTTTCCTTTCTGTCCCTTTTATGCTCTAAATAGTAGTTACATGTTACATAGGGGAGTATTTCTAATGCCTGCTTGCCATATCCAGTGCAGAGAGGCATCTGATGGAATGAGCTTTTTAAAGTGGGCTAAGGGAATAGACAGGGAGGAAAATTCTTCCTACTACTATTGTCTTCTTCAGTGCTGAAGCCATGTATTAGCATTCCCATGCTTCAGTCCAAATACACATTCCTGAAAGAAATATTAGCCAGGTGAAAAACCATACTTTGTGAACAAAAGAGTACTTAGAATTAGATGCATTTCAGATTAATTAATGGAGACTTATTCTAGTGAACATTTGTCTGTGGGTTTTTTGTTTTGGGTTGTTTGGTTTTTTTTGTGGGTTTTTTTGTTTTGTTTGTTGTTTGTTTGTTGGTTGGTTGGTTGGTTGGTTTTGGGTGGGGTTTTTTTGGGTTTTTTTTTTTGTTATGCATATTAATTTTGTAAGGTTATATTGATTTTGAATGCTTAAAACCTTGTAGCACTGGATTCTGGATACCTGCACAGCAACTGAAACATTCACTGTAAAGAGTTGCCAGCTGAAGATACAAGTCAACAGGCTATAGCACATATATAAACAAGTTTGTAGTAACAGTGTCTGTTTTGGATAAGCAATAGTCTAGCTGCCCAACCACTGTTTTCATGGAATAGGTCCTGGGATAAAAGATTTAAGAAGGTCTTTGAAGGACAGAGTTTTGGCTTTGGTAGGCCTAAATATTAAGGAAAATAGAGAAAAAAGAAGTCTGAGCTTTTGAAAGGGTTGTAGAGACTGGTTCTGTGTGTGGTGCAGAAACAGAAATTCTTCTGAAAAAGGTAAAAAAAAATGGTGTAGATTTTTCTGCTGCAATAGATAAACTGGAGCAAGTTGGAGGAATGCAGACTGAAGTGATAAAAGTAAATTGCTGAAACATCTCTGCTGGGGCATTCTGAACAAATAGGAGTAAGTTGAGATTTCATTTAATTCAAGGAAAAGTACATTGCATCTCTTCTTGAGTTCTAATTACTGAAGTTTCTGCTGTTCTTATGTGAGGTGCAGGTCATCACACAGTTAGTCATAGCAGTTTGCACTTGTTTCCACTGGTGTTTGAATGAGTCATGTCCATGGTGCTGTGCAGCTGTAGGCAGAAGGGTAGAATGCCCTTAGGAATGTAGCAGAAGTGTGTGTGTGAAGCAGAAACTGCTGGGGGAGAAAATCAGTGGATCTTTTACTTTAGTTTGCAGTACAAATAAAATCAGTCTGGTGCTACATATTCTGAAACATGCCATGTCCTGCATGCTCCAACTTGCACCTTCATACTTAAGTAGTGTGTATTTCAGAAATCTACAGAGATGGAGAGATTTCAAAGACAGAAACTGAAAAAGGTATGTGATCCCATCTGGTCATTTTACAGCAGTTCTGTCTGTGTTAGCAGCCATGCAACAGCTTGGTACTTTTTCAGGGTCTCAGGCTCCCTTTGAGCCTCTATTGTCTTTACTCAGACTGGGCATTGGTACCAGTGGTGTTGGAACTATTGAAAAGATTGTTCTCATGATTTGCCTTTCAATGGGGTAGAAAGGAGATGCTTTTGAAAATGTCCCCAGGAAAGGTCACTTTAAACAGGACAACTGTATTTTCATCCATGAAATGCTGGCAATGTGTCCCAATGTTTTTCCCACAAGTACAGTTATAAAAGTGTGAAGTAGTGCAAAGCTGACTCAGGACTACTCAGCAGTTTCCACCACTGCAAGAATATTTATATAGGAGTCGAATGATAGTGACGATTTGGGCAACTTGATGATACTGTTGTGTCTGCACTTAAGCTTTGTTAAAGTTATCACAGCTAATTTATAATTGTAGCTGATTGTTCTGTGAGGATGCCAAGGACCTAGAAAACACAGATTCTTCATATGGCTTAATATGTAAATGTCTGCAGGATTTTTTATAGCACCAATGATGAGAGGAGGTAATGTACAATGTTAGAAAGGTGCAGGTTCTTATAGAATCAAAGAGCTAAACATTACAGCATATCTGCTTAAAGATTTTTTATTGAAGCAGGCCTATAGAGACCTATTGGACAGATCTCAGAGTCTGAAAAACAGATGATGTCTGAGTTACTGAGATTCTGGCTATTCTCTGGCACTCACTGAACTGAATAACGGATGTTGGGATTGAACACCAGGATTCGGCTTTTCAATTCTAGCATTGGTTGTGAGTATGTAAGAATTTTCTCAAATATTTTAGAAGACATACTAGTTACCAGGATGTTAAAGTTTTCTTTACCCAATTTTCATGTTTGGTTGTTCA
The DNA here is from genome assembly GCA_018697195.1 of Certhia americana. Classification (NCBI taxonomy): domain Eukaryota; kingdom Metazoa; phylum Chordata; class Aves; order Passeriformes; family Certhiidae; genus Certhia; species Certhia americana. Next base: position 17,868,880 of record CM031864.1, on the reverse strand, counting down.
TTGTCTTCAAATCCATGCAGGATTTGAAACTGGCAGTATGACAGTATTTAGTTTGTCATACCAGAAGTATGATTCAAGTTGCTTGTAGTGATTTTTTATTCTTCCATTTTAGCCAGTGACTGTTCATGATGGCAACTTCAAAAAGACTTTTTTTTCAATCTTTTAATCCTCCCCACACATTTGGCTGTCATTTAGAGATGTTGGGAAGTAGAGAAATAGCATCCAATAACAGCTGAATTCCATCCCCTTGTTTTATCTCATAAGCTCCCCTTATATTTTGAAGGGGTCCTCATACAGCGATAATTCCTATTTTCTGAGAGGTTATGTTGTTTCTCATAGTGGTCAAATGTATCACTGCTTGCTCATAGACAGTCAATGCCAACCAGTAGGACACCGAACTCTTAATTTTTGCAACAAAATGTTGGTATGGGGAGAAGAAGAGGGAAGCAAATGAGCAACTTCACGTTTTTTGTTGTACTGTCTTCATCTTTTTGGGGGTTGCTGAAGCTCCACACTTGTTTGTAAGCTCTGTGTATTTTCTTGGCCATAATAGCAAGAAACCCATACATGAAAAAAAAATCACATAAGAATCATGATAAGAATCTTGAAACTGGAGTGGGAAGAAATTGAGATCATTTCCAAGGACTACTAGGGAGAGATTAAAGGGTTGTATGTCTGCAAGCTCAGCCAGCATTGAAAAAGGGGTTGTCAGATGTCACTCTCTAGAGAGAATATGTTTCTGGCTAGGAAAAACCTCAGAATCATTATGGCTAAGATTGCGATGCTTTCTTTTAGTGGCCAGATATTACTGGAGGAGTGTTTATGCTTCCACGGTTTCCACACAGACCTTGTACATGTGGAGAGGGCCACAGAGGATTTACACTTCTCAGGAGATTGCCTTAATTACATGTAGCAAGTCAGGTGCTTTTTTACTTCATTTTTGTTCTTATGGGTAAAAAGGCGCTGGAAAGGGATTTTGTTTCATCACAAAATGAGGTGATAGCAAGACATGGCAGCAATAGCAATACCCAAAATAGATGTGGGAGTCTGTTTGCGCTCTCTTAAATTCCTTTCTGTGATAGAATGGGTACAAAAAGAGCATGAAGCTAATACTGTGTTACTGTATACTGACCTCAGCTTGAGGTCTTCTGGAAACTTCTCTGTTCCAGGGGCATCATTCTGTATTAAATATGCTTTTTATCTGAGTGGAAGTAGGTCTTAGTTGATTATTAGGAAGCCAAAATGCATAATAAAATCCAATCTATGAGCACACAGTTTACACAGGACTGGTTGCCTTATGTGCAGACTCTAATACATAAATGTTGTAGGTAAACAGGTGCAAATGAATACAGCTATAAAGTCAAGCTTTTTATGAAGACAAACATTAGTGTTATTTGAAAGGTAATAAACTCTGATTAAAGATAAGAATTTAGTATTATTGAAACAGACCTTCAGTTAAATTGATTCTGAGAGATGGCAGAACCTGCTGCTGTCTTCCACCTGATCTGTTAGTCATCTGAAAGTATCAATTCCTTTTCTACAGATCTTCCAATACAGGAAGTAAGAATGTGAGTTCATAATTATTTTTTTTTAAAGATTCTTTGAGAGGGAAAATGGAAAGGAAAAAAGCATACCTTATATTTTTCTTAACTTCATGACAATATAGATTTCCTTCACCAGGAACACATGTCATAAACAAACATCATCATGGCTAACAGATAGCTGAAATTCAGAAGTTAGTTTTGTTTGGTCGCCTTCTAGTTATTTGGGCTAATGGCTTAATCTGGTTTTCTGCATGTAACGTGATAGTATTGTGGTGGAATCAAGCAACAGGAAAATGCATTAGTTAATCTTTACTATTAGTTACTGCACATCAATGAAAGTTACCATTCCTTGAAAATAACTGCCGAAACTTAGCACAAAGATGAAGGCTTAGATAACAAGGGAAGATGGAGAGAGAGGAGAGTAGATTGGCTTGGAGACAGGTATCTGAGATGAACAGTGCTCCAATATAAGCATCTTTCTGTATGACTCAGGGTGAATTGCAATTCTGTACGTTTTGTTGTGGGTCAGCTTACCAGATAAAATACTACAGTACTTGCGAAGGTACTTGCTACACCATCCATTTCCCAAAGCCAAACATTTGTAAAGCACTTTTGTCATGTGGATGCTGAAAGAAATGCAGGTCACTTCTTCCTCTGCTCTCTTCTAGATGTCCTGCTTTGTATACCAGTAAATAAACTGTTTTGTCTTAAAGCTTTTCTACCTCTTCCATTTTGCTTTGGCTTGATCTGTCCTAGAGATAATTTGCCTTGTAGCCGAAGGTGGGAACAGTAGAGTCTGTAGGAAGAACAAGACATGCTCTCTGCCAGAGTAAGCGGGTTTGTTCTTTCAGAGTGTATTGCACATGCAGTGCTGGTAAACCCTTTGTCCTGAAAGATTCCACAGGCAAGTGAAGAACTAAACTGCAAAGTTATTCAGGAGCATTTGGTACTGGAACAACTTCCCACAGATCATTTGAATGTGAGAAGAATTCAGGCATGCTTAATGACTTTGCTGAACTGATTAAAATGGGATTTTTTTTTTCCCAGTAAAATTGAAAAGTACTGAGAAGGAAAACGTCTCTTCTGTTCTGAAGCTTTCTTTTCTTTTTCCTTTGTTTTTCACCCCTGTGTTCTCTGCTATGCTTGTACATGCTTTATGTTCATACAGTTATCAAGCTGATCCTTCTTTGTATATTGCGTAGGAAAAAGTTTGAAATAGTTCAAATACTATTTCCATTGAGTCCAGCTTTTTATTCTTTCAAGCATCAGTTTAGAATGCAATTTGGTCCTTGATAAATACTGAAATAATGAAACAGTAACACATGATACAGCCTGAACAGTGGCACCATCACTTCATGGGAAAGGCTCAGTATTCTGGCTTAAAAGCTGCTAGGGAACCCAACTAAAAATTGAGTATAAAATAAAAAGTAGTTTCAGATGATGTGCAGTTACATTCCAAACAACACAGTGAATTCAGAGACAATTTTCTGGATTAATTAATTCCAGTGGAACCCAATTTCTTAATTTCTGAAGCTGCTTATTAGGTTTTCAGTGTTACATCTTTGTAATAACTTCCATCACATAGGATCCTATTTCTGAATTTATAGAGATCTGTTGTCCATGAAAACTTGATTGCTGTAACAAGTGCCTGATCCTTCTCTAAGTTTGCACCGTTTTTATTGTGTCTTTCACTTGTTTGTAGTGAAAAGCAGAACCATGTGTATTATCTCAGGATCTGTAGAAAACACCCCGTCATGTGCTGCAAACTCTGTTAACTTGCTAGTTCATAAATAAAAACAAATATACAAAATGCTTTGAAATAAAAATAAAACACATATTTTATGGAAAGAGTTGTAACAGTGCAAGGCCCTTCAGTTAGGCTTCTGTGTCCTTTGCCATCTGTCTGTATATAAAACCTATGATGAGATTTTTATTTTTTAAATTAGACCAATGACTTGAATATCTGGCATTCAAATAATTGTGATGTTGAAATTATGATTATTTTGAGAACTTTTTCTTTGTATAGTTAGAAACTAAATGTAGTACTTTCTATTTTCTGTTAGCAGTGCCCTTGCAGTGCTATCAGATCCAGTAGCTTAAATGGGAAAACATAAAAGTGAAGAAATAAATTCAAAAGCCATTGTGAGAGCTCTCTTATAAATTTATTTCAAATATTTTAGGTGGCAGGTATTTCAGCCATCTGTTGAAATTTCAAGATTTTTTTGTTTTCTTAAAATGGTATCATTAACTTAATTTTTCAAATTAAGTTCTATTGGCTCCACTACCTGTCCTTTTAGAAGAAATCAGTAATTTATATATTTGTTAAAGATTAGATAGCATAGACTATCAAGCTTTAATACACAACTTTTAACAAGGACTTTAATGTGACCTAGTAGCATATTGTTCATATGAATGTGTCTCTTCAGTATGAGATTATATTTGGACTTAACATTTTTTTGTTTGTTTGTTTTTCTGTCTGTCCTTCTCTCCTGGTACCATTTTCTTACAGAGATCAGAATATACTGGATCCTACATTGGAATATGTTAAGGTAAGGTACTGTTTCTTACCCTCAAAATATTTTATTTGGTCTCTACCCAAATAAACACCTACAGAGCATTTCAGTCATTTGTAGGTAAATAGTGCAGCTGTCTGTTTTGGTGCAGAGAAACTACATATGCGTGTCAGACTGTTTTCTTAAAGCTTCAGTGAAATACACGTGGGCATTGTACTTTCAGTGTAGGTTGCATTTTTATACAAGGCTTCTTTACAGTTACATGGTGACTACCTAAATTCTTGCTTTGGTTAGCAGATTAAAAGAAGCTGCATTTTTTTGCTTACGGATTTCTGGGGAAGTAAAGAAAAACATCTGAAAATATCATAAAAATGTCAATTTTAGGTTTACAGTTCTAGCACTATACTTACTAAAATTACAGTTAAAAATTCCCTTCTGGTCCAGAAAGTGGCTGGAAAAGTGGCTGCCACAGGAGACTCAGAACAGCCGCTGGATTTCTGCTCTGAACAGGTAGCTCAGTGTCGTGAGGTCCCTGGCCACAATCCTGGCCTGAAGTTGGGATATGATAGAGAAGAGAAGGTCAGATGCCTTCTTAAGAGTCCTGTGGAAGAGGTAATGCCAGAGGCAAGAAAGTGGTGGACATATTAATTGCTGTATTTAATTTACTGTATCTTGCACTGTGCTGTACCTAGTATGCTATTACAGTTTTAATAATGTGAATAAATAGAAGGAAGAGGTATCATGTGCCAATTCATCAATATGTGTGTCTTGTCTTGTTGCAGCAAGCTCTGTATTACAAATGTGGTTTCTGGTCTTTTCAACTTTTCTAGTAGAAGCTTGTCTTGGACTCTTGTCAATAGCAGTGGTGCTAAGCTTAGTTATTAAAACTTTGATGTGGAGGAGGAAAGCCTGGGGAAAAGAGACTTATGAGGGAGAATACAAGGATTGCCAATCCCTTCTCTTCCCCTTCCTTTTTCAGTTTTTCCTGTCTATATCTCTGCCTTTAGTGAACGGTGAGTTTGGATCCTAGTTCTGTGATGTCACAACAGAAATTCTAGACAAGAAATATCAAACTACAACTTGGAAAACTGCAGAAATATCTTTCTTATAAATATAACTCCCCAAAACATTTTTTGCTAACAAAACTGATTCCAGAAATATGTTCTTACACAGAAATCAAACAATCATAAGTAAAGGAGGTCTCTCATCACTTAACTCTAACTTTTTTTTATCAGTTAACTCTAACTGTAAAAGTTGTGGGTGAATTCATATCCAACAGGGTCTTGGACTCCTTTTGTTGGCTTCAGTTTTAGCAAGTATGTCTTCATTGTCTTCTGTGACTTAACCATATGGTAACTACTATATTAATGTTGATAAATTTTCCAGATCCTCAAATACATTATGGTGGCAGGCATGAACTGCCAAACACTAACCTTCTCAAGCTGAAAAATAGATTTCTGCAGCATGTTTATACCACCTTTGCCATTTGCACAAGTCTCTTTGGTATATAATCTGTACACATGTAGTTTGAGCTAGTAGGTAGGCTTTGACAGATGTTGCTTAACTGGTAAAAGAAATAGCTTAAAATGAGAAAGAGATAGTAAGAGAAGAGGGAGAAAACAATAAGAGCACTTTTTGGGAATCATATTTTGCTGATTCAGGATATGAGTGTTCTGAGTAGCATATTTATGTTCCTAGCACACAGGAAAATATAGTTAGTATTTCTCTCAACAAAGAAGTGTTGATTTACTATCTGAAAACACATAAACTTGAGTATGAAGCATGTGTGATCATGTATTATCACTCATACATAAAAACTCACACTGGAACTAATTGTACATTGTAATTGTGAAGTCTTGATACGGATTCTTGTTTCTCACGTGTTGCTATTCAGGCTGGAAAGAGAGTGAGAATTTTCATTAATTTGCCTTGAAAGAATTGCATTATCTTGAAAGTAATACATGGCACAAATTTAAGTTGTGTTAGGGTAGTTTGGCTGCTGGCAGTTCTACCCAAGAGTTAAAGTCCCAAGCAAATTGTACTGTGTCAGGGCCCTGAGGGCACTAATTGTTCTCGGATGTCCTGACCAGCCTCACCTGGGACCTCCACCCACACCCACTGAGCAAGGGCTGCATCAGGCTGGGCCTGCACACTCTGCCTCAGTTGTTCAGAGAGTCTTTCTGTCCCTAACCCTGTTTCCAAGTGCTGTGTGGGAAGCCCAGGACAGCCTTTTTACCTTTACTCTCTTGCCTGAGGCTCTCTGAAATGTGATAGGGCCCATTGGTGTACCTTGGTTGGGTCTGAGTGCTGTGGGACTGCACCTTGGTGTGAGCACATTGCCCACCCTGTGCTCTCAGATCGTTGTCCCACACGGAGCAGCCCCAGTCCTGTTGTTCCCTGACACACTAATTGGAGGTGGGTATTTTGATAGATTCAAGGGCCATTCTCAGGACTGATCCAGTTTATCAGGCTGTTCAGTCATAGCTACTCTCTTTCAAGACAAGCAGCTAGTTTTAAACTAGCTAGATTTAAAAAGCAATTTTGCAAAAAGACCTGGGCACAGACCAGTGTGCTGGTTCATTGTGCTAGTTTTGGTTGTGTGCTGGTTCACAGTGAGAAGAACATCATCAAAGCTGTTGTGGCCTTAGTGACTACAAGCAAGTAGACTGATGGTAAACTTAGAAGCTGAGTATAGCACTTTGCTTTTTTGTGAACCTTTCCTTGCTGAAATCTGGTAACTGAAAGCAATATAAATATATCTTTGTTTTCAGAAATACACTGATCAGAGGAAGGGTAAAATAAACTGTTTTTTTCTGCTGTTTTATTCTGCTCAAGGTATAAGACAGAAAATACTGAATATAGAATTATTTTTTAAGAGAATGTTCTCTGTAGATGAATTGTGGTTTCTAATTCTTTAAATTGCATTGCTCACAAGTTGCAGTTTACTACATCTTGAATATTGATGTATTAATTCATTCAGTATATAAAGAGAGCTAATTATGCAAAAGCAAGTTCTAAGAGGAGAAAAATGTACTGATTTGCTGAAGTCTGAGTATACTGAAGTGTCCATATGGCTTCAACTCTTCCTTTGTATTCACAGTGCTGCTGAAACCATGGTCACAGTTAAATGGCTCTTTCAAAAAAACCCCTTTATGGTGGAAGTGAAAACAGGCCAGACTGCTTTGAGTGAGGCTGCTACCCAAGTCATGAAAGAGATTCAGAGACACAATAGCACGTTGTACATTCTGTGAGATTTTTACAAGTTTTATGTACCAAATAATAGATCCATTGGTAGCCTCTGCAGGTTCTTCCCACACCCTGAGTCTGCATATCCACAGAAGAGATTCCTGCAGCAAGGGAGAAAGAACCAAGTGCTGGCAGATTAGAGTGTGTCAAGGAACTTTTTGTGACTCATTTTGATCAAATTCATGTGAACTAAAGATAGCTTTCTGTCCCATTCCTATTCACTATAAATACTTCAGGACCTTTTTATAGAAATCTGTGCTGTAATCATTGAAGCTATATCAGGGTGAAAAAGAAAACAGAAGATTTCTCTCCTCCTTTCATGGAAACCTTTCAAGCATTTCCTGTGGAAATAGTGCTTAATAATTACAGAAATACATATCAACAGTGACTAGATAAATATTACTATGGCCTGAAGTTTTGAAGTTGTATTTTATTCCATTAGTGGAAAAATTGCAAAATTTATGGCTGTCTGCTCATCATGGTCAGGAGGGAAATTTATATTTAGATTCAGACATGAAAAAACTGTTGCTGGCTTAAGGAAGTTACAGCTGCAGAAAGACTTTCTTGTGAAGTTCTGCTGAAGGATTCTTGTTTGTCTCAGCCCCACAGTGTTAATTTTTCTCCCGATTTTTACTCTTCCTTGATTTTGTTAGAAAGCAAACTGTTGTAGAAATTACTGTGATTCATCATGGATTTGGTTAGTGCAACTGAAAATAAGATTCTGATGACATTACAGTGTGTTGATCATTATCTCTAGCTTTGCAAGATAGGACAATATTTTGTGGGTTTAATTCAACTTCAGGGAACTTAGATCAGGTTATGAGATTTGTTGATACAGTTTGTATACTTAATTGCACAAATTCATGATATTGTGGATGTCAATCAAATATAGGCATGGGTGTTTGACTCTCACCATTCTACTGGCTGAAGATACTATGGTAAGAGGGTGCTCAAAAGTAAAGTTTGTATGTGTGTATGTAAGTTTAGGAAAGTTTAGATAATAATCTGTGTCAATGTGACAAGTAGCCACAGTTTTGGGAGCAATTTTTCCTGATGACAGTAAAATTTCCTTCCAAGCAGCCTTTTTTAGACACGGAAATATATTAGAGAAATCCCCACCTCACTGGAAAACTTGCCAAGTCCAGGGTATTCTGTTCATGCTGTGTATCACACTCCTGCAGAGACTTGCCTGTTGAGATGCGAGCTGGGACTTGTGAGCAGAAATTTTGTTGGGTTTCTGCATTGTCTGACAGCATTGAAGTAACAGAGCTGGGAGGAATGCCTGACACTAAGGCACCACATGATCAGGAGGTTCTCTTTGAATCTGTAGGGTGGTTTAAGGACTTCCGTTCCACGCATTTTGCAACTGCAGCAAGGGCAACAGTATCACAGAAGGCGCAATTATCAGATGGAATGTGGTTTTTTGAGGAGAGAAGCAGTATGCCCATGTGGCCAACTTGGACTTTATACATCTCTGTCACCATGGATTTGTCATCCAACTCAAAGATCATCAGTGATGTCAGTAAGGCTTCAGACAGAGACATTTCCTCTTTTTTTATGTTTTTCTGCTTGGCAGGAACAGAAACTTCAACAAATCATTCCACAATTAGTTGTCTCTTGTGTGTAAGCTGTGTAATTCAGACATAAAAGATTCTCTTAGAGCCATACTAATGTTAAATGTATGTCATTTTCGGTCTCAGTGCAATCTTCGGTGTGATTCTCGATGGATGGTTGCTGGTTGTGCACTGCCCTCTGCTGGAAGAGAAACACTTGACTGGATATTTTTAATCGTTCAAATTACGTTTCATAATAATTTCTTCGTAACTCTTGTAGGAGCCTGACTGTCGTACATTGGTTGCTTTTTCTCAAGAGGCACAAAATTCAGGAGGAGGGAGGGTGTGTGTTCCCCTTCTCCCTGTCATTAAGTTATAGAAGTATATTCTAGAGGGAACTTGAGGGTGTTTTGGGGGTTTTTGGTTGTTTTTTGTGGGGTTTTGGCGTTTTATTGTTTGTTTGGTTTGGGGTGGGGTTTTTGTTTTGGGGGGGTTTTGGGGGGTTTTTTTGTTTGGTTGTTTTTTTTGAGTTTTTTGGGGGTTTGTGTTTGGGGTTTTTTTTTTGGTTTTTGGGTTTTTTTTTTTGTCAGGGTGTCCCTGAGATCGTGTAGAATAGATGTTCTGGTTTGTCCAAAACTTTGAACAAAAGAGATTCTTTATGATCCCAAAATAATTTGCTCTACCTCCCAAACTAGACTGGTCTAGTGATCTTTAAATTGATATATTGGGAATTTTTTTCCTAAATTGTGATATTTTTCATGTAGAGGTTTGGTTTTGGGGGGGTTGGTTTTTCACTGGTTTTGGGGTGGGGGGGGTGTTGTTGGAGTTTTTTGTTTGTTTGGGGTGTTTTGGTTGGTTGGGGGTTTTCTTAGTGGATTTTGTCCCTCTGTCTTCTATTTATAACCTATATTTAACTTTCTGGTGGAATAAGTTTGCACTCTAGCAATAAGTTGGACAAAGCATCTTGTCTTTTAGTTCTGTTCTGGTGATAGTGAAATTTCAGGTAGTAGAAATTTCTTTTTTTTAGCCTTATACTAGGCTTGTTTCTTACAGTAGCTGCTCTTTCTCTGCTTAAAAGGTGCAACTATTTCTTTAACTATGTATATCATTGTTCCTAAAAGCTTTCATTAGCCCAGGAAAAAGTAAAAAAATACTTAAGGAGTTACATATATTGTTGAAATTCAGCAGCTCTGAAGTATTTAATTCTCCTGAAATCATGCACAGTTCATTTGGAGTTAAAAGAACTTACCTTATTTGATACAATGTAGTTATTCATAATTAGCGGTGGAATATAACACCCAAGTTTCAGTATTTTCTCATGTCGAATTTTATTTGACCAACAGGCTGGTCTTCTAAAATAAGGTTGAGTCAACAGTTCTGTCATGCAAAGTGATTAATAAAATGTACGATGGCGTTTGCAGTAAATTATGCAGGAAGTATGATTCTACAGCTCTGCCAGACAATGCACTTTCAGTCTGCTGTCCTAGTTCATGTTTCCCTAGAACAGTAAACCCCAAGTGAGCCTGTTCCTGTTAGCAGCTTTTTGCTCTTTCCCAGCACTCAATTACTGAATGGCCTGGTTAGCTCTAATATCTGAGTTTTTCTGTGATTGGTGGGGTTTGTGGGTACTTTTGGTTGGCTGAGGTTTTGAGGTTTTGGGGGTGAGGGGAGTTAGTGTACTGGGAGGAGGAATATTTTTTCTTTGTGAATGATAATCCTTATGTGAATTGAGTCAAGTGGATAGTGGCTTTCTAATTATTCTGGCCTTCATTGTGTAGTCTTTTAGCAGTGCATTCCCCCCTCTCCTGATGCATTCTTGCATTTCCCTCTCCTGATGCTGAAATGGAGTTTGGGGTATTTTGCATATGGGAGCATCCTCTGTAATGCTGCTTTAGTAAATACAAAAATGCTGATAATTCTTAGAGCAGCAAGCATCCTCTCTTTATATGTTACTGGTTAATCTTACATTTTATCCTACCATGGATTTGACCCAATTAATGTCTGTATTCTACTACTTTTGTTATTACTTATTAACTCTGAAGTGATGTCTGGTCTTGAGTCCTCAAAAACCACAACATATACTGACTTTTTGAGTTGATAACTATAAATTTACTTTGCTCTAGTTTCCTTGACACCAACAGTAATGCTAGTGGCAGTAGCTACTTAGTTGACCTTTTCAGTACCTTTGTTAGAGGATCAGTAACTACTATCAGGTCTTATTTACAGATGAGACTAAGCTGGAAAGGTCTGAATCTGAAACACAGAATAGAAGTCCTGAGGTACAAAAAACAGGTCTTATTTTATCTCTAGCAATCTTATGAAACTTGGATTTAAATTAATTACCTGTTTTCTCAAACTATTAATCCCAGTGGCTGTCAAATGCTGACAGTACAGTTACCACAGAATGGTTTAGGTTGGCAGGGACCTTAAATGATACCTAGTTACAATACCCTCCCTGCTTTGTGCAGGGGGCACCTTTCATTAGACCGGGTTTCTCAGGGTCCCATTCAACCTGGCCTTTTGATAATATACCCAAGTCAAAATGTCCGTGTCAGTATCAAGCAGATATGGGTACATGGTGATGTGCATTTACTTTTCAAAGAGGAAAAAAAAAAAAAGGGGGGGAGGGCTGTTTTTTAGTTTTCACAGTTTTGAAGATGGACTAATAGCAAAAATTGTCAGGGACGTGAAAATGTTTAACTCCATGCAGCAGCACCTTACTGTTGATCTTTCACTGTCTATAAGGTCATGAGCCACAAGGGGGAGAGAGTATATAATGTGTGGAGAGCATATGATGATGAGTTGTTTTGTTTTGTTTTTTTTTAAATTAACCATTTTGGGTCTTCTTATTGGTAAAGCCTAGGGAGGTAAAGCTCCTCATCTCTCAGAGCTGTTTTTAAAGATAATAGTTAGAATAAGACAGGTACGTTGTGTTTGTCTGTCTTGCCTCTTTTTGGAGACACACTGAGATACAGTTTAGTCTGCAGAGAGAGCAGCAGAAGAAGTGCTGGGAGATTTCAGTTGGAATGTCACCTACTGATATGTGCTGTCAAAGGAGAAGGTTGGCCTGATATTTTTGTATGTCAGATATTTATAGAAAATAAGCATTTACATGAATAATGGAGCATAATGTTGTCTTGGCTGTCTAGAATACCTAGAGGTCATTTATCTCCATGTCCTCAAATCCTTTTGTTAGTAAAACACTGGCTTTTGAAAAGCCAAGCTCTGACAGAGCCCAAGTGACTTGTAAGTTTTCTTTTTGAGTCCTACACATCCAAAATGTACATCCTTTGTACAAAAGGGAATTATTTTAGGGTATTCAGGAGCTTTAGATAATTAGCTGATATTTTAAAGGGGTCTGCTTACCCTGGAGAATTAACACATTTTTTTCATCTTCCCGTTATATTTAGATTTGGTTTAAATCTAACACAAACAAGCACTTTACTCTGACAGGACTGGGAAGACTTTCAAAAACAGAAGTGGAAGTTAACAATTGTCTTAATGCCTTATTTTTATATGCAAGACAACTCTGATATGCTGACCAGCAAAACTAGTTAAGACTAATGACAGCTAAGTCAGCAGGAAAGAGAGAAGGTATTAGCCATAAACTGTGAACTAATTCTGAAAGAAAAGGAAATTCATGCCTTTTCATAATTCTTTTTTTTTTTTTTTTTTCTTCCCCCAGTCCAAGGAACAAATTGAAGGAAAAATAGATGGCATATTACAAAATCATTTCATGTTGGTACATGGGTTGGCAGACAGTAGGTGGAGCTCAAGAATACTTACACTAGTTTTTCGTATGATAAATGAAACCTTTGGGTGGATTTGTCATAGGAAGGTGTCTAGTTGGAAAGCCAGACCTACTTCCAAATCATTCTGAAAAAATTTGGTCTTTTATAACTAAAATATATAAATCTCAAAGGAATTTGGATGTCTTAAAGTGCAAATGAGGACCTAGTAGGAAGCTCATAAGCAGGTTGGGCATTTATTTCTTGTACCCGCGACCTGGGTTTTTACATGAGGCAGATTTCCAAAGAGATTTATTCAAGCAGCAGTGTAAACTAAATAGATGCAAAATCTGTTTTCTCACTATTCCTGTACAATTGCAGCGTATTTCTGAGATTGCCTCACGGAACCACGATAGAAACAAGGAAGAAATTATGCTGACCTCTCCCACACCACACCTTGCAATGCAAACAAGGGTAATTACAGCTGGAGCTCTGTCTGTTGATTTATGATCAGAAGCTGCACCAACAACAGCATGCAGGATGTGAGGTTATCTGTGAGAACATGAAAGAGTCAGTTCTGCTAAGAATTGAGACAGAAATGGTAGAACATGAGCTGGGAGATGGGAGTTTATATGCCTGTAGACATTTGAGATACAAACAGATAAAAGTAAGCCTTCTGACAGTGTTGTCATCCCCTTTCTTCCACTTGTTCTACACTTTAACAAGTGTTCATCTGTAAAGTTGAGCACTCCAGTATTTGGAGGCATCTGCCCCCAGAGCTTTGTTAGAGGTGATGTGTCATGTCTGCAGGACTTACTTCTAAAACTGACTGAGAGTGGGCATTATGAAGATGTTATTTCCATTGACAGATTATTCATCGATTGTCCCCTGTACCCTGATTTTTTCTTTCATCATAAAGAACAAATAACTAGTTATTGCACAGCCTCTTATGTATTAAGTGAAAAAATGTTTCAACTGAAGATTTAAGTTATTTGATTTTGTTTGGGTTTTTTCTTCCAAATTTTATTCCTGTTGTACTTTACTACAACCCCAGAGTTGCCATTTTGTGGCCATAGGCACTCAGACCATAGTTAGCTCATGCCCTGTGTAATGGGGACGTGTCTGTGTGACATCACTCGTTCAGCAGCAGTGCTCAGGGCTGGATCTAATCAGATTTGTGCTCTTGACCCTTGTACAGTGCACCGTGTCTTCTTTCATTTACAGCTGGCTTCCTGCCTGCATTGTTTACTTCCATTTAGTGCAGTGAAACATAAAGCATTACTTGTGTGTCACTAAATATTGTTAGGCTGATTTGAATGCTTAAATGAATAGAGCAGTGCAAAGTGGCAAGCCAGCAATTCCCTCATCTAATTTAATATGAAATTACTTCTCTAATATGAAATCACAAATCAGAATAATTCTGTATGTGAATTCTAAGCACTTCCATGACCATGACTGGTATTTGGTTCAAAATAACCTCTTGTAGCGCCAGAGACTATTTTGATAATTCAGACTGTGAGTTTTCAAGCATTTGTATTTCCAAGGAGTGTGGTTGCTTTACTTGAGCCACTTAAAATCTTGAAGCCACTATTTTTAATTTTTTTTTTTTTTGTGATGAGAGAAAGAGAAACTGACCTCTACTAAAGAAATTATCCCTTTGTTTTTTCTTGTTTGACATGCACAAGTAAAGATGCCTAAGAAGATTCCCTGTGAGCAGGTTCACACTATCCTGTGAGACCACCTCAAACTCCTGCATATGCAATGTGCTGTGAGTGAGCTGGACACAGTTCAGGTGTGTCAAGGGAACACTGGGTAATTTAAATTAAACTATAAAAATATCCTAAATAACTTTAGAGGCTTTGTAATAAGAGACTCCTTAATTTCTCTTCCTAGTGGGTTATTAGGAGCTCAACACAGAATATATGTTAGTGTCCTTGAACTCTTGTGTCCATGGAATCTATGAACTTAAAAATCCTTTCTTATTAAGCTTGGTTATTAAAGTTATCAAAAATAGTCTAGCTGGCCATCCACAGAAACAGATGAAGGGATTATCAGATAATTTGAGATTGTAGGAAGAATCTTTGAAAACAAAGAAATAAAGCTGATGGTTTACCTTTAGGTGCTTGATTTAAAATACATCAATTAATGACTTAGCAAAAGGGTTGTATTTGATGTTTCTAAGGTATAATGAACAGGTTTTTTTCTCATGTGCAGAGTCCAAAAACCCAAAGTACCAGCAAAAAATTGAAGGCCAGGATAGTGATAATGTGACTAAGCCATCCTTTGTTTCCCTGAGTCAATATTTAAAAATGTAAATCTTACCTATGTATGAAGCATAATTGGAGCAGCCTGAAGCTGTCCTCAATCATGATAGGCATCAGTGCAGGACATACCACACTGTCACTCAGAGGTTTCTCACATACTCTCTGAGATTCCTTCCAGTAATATTAATTTTCATACTGTTGTATCACAGTGTCATGCAAAGGTTGTCATCCATTCATTGAGCTATCTAGGCAGAAATCATATTAACCTTAGTAAAAAGAAAAGTCCCCTTAGGTTACTTTTTGAAATATTTAAAATTTACTATTTAAATAAAATGTGTCTTTTCCCATCAGTTATACTGTTGATAAAAAGCATTGGAAGCTACTGTATGAAATTGTACAGTATTAGTTTTTAAGGTTAAATATTACTGGCATTCTCTCAACACTCATAATTTTTGATGCTTTATGTCATTACAGACAGGAAATAAGGAACTGTCAGTTACCATTTGTAACTCCAGTAGTCCTTTTTTTTTAAAAACTGGGGGGGTTTATTTTTAATGATGGATGAGAACTTTTGTTTAAATTTCATTGTAGGTTTACACATTGATAGGTCATAGTATTGTCCTTTTTTTTCCCAGCCGTATAAAAAACTCCTGTTTGCAATTTATGATTCTTTTCAGAGCAGAAGTGGTTTTGTGCTGCTAAGTCAGTTGTTTCTGCTGCCAAAATAACTAAGTCATCCTAATAGCCCTTCTTGTCACTTACTGTAGTTTGCATTGCTTGTCTTGATAGTTTCTGTTTGTGGTATTGCAAACCTTAGTGTGTGATACTAATACTGTCTTGCCAGAATTGTAAAGCAAAAACACCTTGACTGTTGCAGTCTTCAATTTCATTTCCCGTTTTATCATCCCTCCCTCCTGCCCTTCCACTTTTAAAATTGGATTAGGGTGTTATTATGAGAACTTTCGATTAGTATTCTTTAAAAATACAGTCCTCAATGAGATATCCTGTCACAGTACCAGAAAATTTCAGTCAAGAAACAATCATCACAGTTGAGGCTTTTGTGTTTGAAGTTTGGTAGGGTATCTTTTAATCTTCTCTTCTCTGGCTACCTGCTAAAGCAATCCTGTGGAGTTTCTCAAAGTGGAAAAATAACTCAAAGTAAATTAAAATACACTGCAGCACAATGCAAAGAGAAAAGGAGGGTACTTTCACATTCCTATTATATTATCTACTCCTTCATTGTTTGAGTTTGTCATAAAGTACTCTTCAGCAGGACTTCACCTTCAAAGTCAGTATTTTCAGCTTCTTTTCTGGCCAGTCTTATATCTTTTTTTCTTGCCAGATTTATTACTTTACAGTCCATTTAATGTTCTGTTCTTTCATTCCTACGTTGCTTTCCTTTTCTCAGAAGAGTCTCTGGCATAACATCTCCTGCACATGGCCAAGTAGTCTGGCTACCTTTATGAGCATTCGGGATTTGGTGCTTAACCCAGTGGTAGGTGTTTGTAAACCTTCTGTGGTCAGACAGGTGAGAGAACTTTACAGATCACACTCCCATTTCCTTGTTATCAACATTGAGGTTTCCTCTTCTTTTCAGATAGGCACTCCATCCCATTTTCCTTGAAAGGCAGTGCACATTTTGTCTTTTCGCAGTGCTGCTGCTTGGTTTGTGTACCAATTCCTATTTCTGGATGCAGGCATGGAGGACACTTCCCATTGTTCAGTCAGTGTGGGAAGGAAGCACTCTGTTATTAGGTAAGAGTTACCTTGCAAGTAATACCTGTAGACATCAAGTATTTAATGTGTCCTCCTAATTATGTAATATACTTGTTGCTGATGAAAAAGACAAGTAACTATTCATTTTAACTACTCATTGGGATAATTTATTTCTAATCCAAGATCTGAAATATCTGTGACTTCTGTATTTTTGATACCACACAGGTAATTAATTGATTGATCTCTTCAAAGTTTCTTGTTCTTAAGTGTTACAGATTGTCTTGTAGCCCTCAGTCCTGTCCAAAATTTGGTTTCCTTTCACCAAATCTGTTAACTAGGCTGCTATGGAGGTGATGTCTTGTGTTTTGCAGTTATCATAATTGCCCAAGTTGTTTTCCTCTCTTTTGCCCTGGTTCTTGAGCAAGCCTGGAGGCATGTCAGGCAGATTCTTAGCTGATGAGCAGTTTGCTGACTGGTCAGTAAGCTATGGACTGTGCTGTCCAAGAGAATGGAATCACAGGCAAAAATAAAACTGCTGCTTTTTATTTTGTTGTAGTGCTTACTTTTACTTTGCCAAATCAGACGTGTTCATGAATTAAGTTCTTTCCTTCTTTTTCAAGCAGTTTGCATAGTCCCCATAGACTATGACCAAGATAAAGCTGTCCATTGAGAATTTAAATGCTGAAGGTACCTTGGTTGCCTGACAAAGATACTGACAATGTTTACAGGGTTGGTTTCTAGCTGTTTTTTTCCAAGGACTGTCTGCCAGAAGCTTACTAATTAAAAATAAACAGATTTATCATTTTGCTTGGTTACCGAAGCTCAGTTCTTACAGTTGTCAAACAGTAATCAACTGCTTTTCCCCTGGTTTTTTTCCTATGTGTGTATAATAGATGATGCAGGCAGAGATGTTGCATGAATGAGCTGGAGCAACTGATTAAGCTTTTATCAGTGCTGGGAGACAGTCAGGTAGTGCAATTTATCAAGAAGTGAAGTTTGGCTTGTGCTGATGCCTTAAACGCATCTCTGAGCCAGGGGATACCAAGATAGAGGAGCTAGGATTTCACTGGTGAGTGAAACATCACATGAGGATTCTGGCACCCTCTGTATGGCATGCTGCAAGCCAGCGTGCCAGCGGTCACTGAATTGATGGTATCAGCTTCAGCTGTGGAAAGTGTCCCAGACTGATACGTGAGTAGGGGGGTGTAGCAGCACTGGTAGGCAGTGGTGACACTGAAGAGCTTGCTGAACCTCAGAACACTGCTGGTAGTGACTGTTTATCTTCAGTCTTGAGGAACCACAGACAGCAGAACTGAAAATGCCGAAGGATTATAATGTTTTTCAAATGCTGATTGCAGCACTTTGCTGCTTTTATCATCGTAAGTCTATTGTCAGAGTCAAGGTAGGTGCTCTTGTTCAACTACAGTGTGCCAGCCAGTAATGCTTTCAGTTTTTGTTTAGAAGTGTTTGTTGTTATACTATGTTGGGTACAGAGTGTTTCTTTTTTAAAGAACACCTTTACAATTCACTATTGTCTCAGAGAGAAGCTTAAACAACTTGCAGTTTCATGAGCCTGAAGCTGGCTGTCTTTATGTTTAGGAACTAAGTAAAAATGCCTGGGACTTGCTGAGGAGGATTTTAACGAATTTTGAAGTTTTCAGAATTTAACTGATCAGACCATTTGGTTCCCTAACTTTTTTCATATATATGAGGAAAAACCAGGGAATTGTGCTCAGGAGTGCATGTGTTTTTTAAATGCTTCAGACAATTTTAGATTTGTCCCTATATTTTAGATATTTTTTAATTGCATGATACACAAAATCAACTCCTTGGAAGGTTTGGGTTGGAAGGAATCTTTGAAGGTCATCTAGTCCAACCCTCCTGCTACAGACAGGGACATAATTTACTTAATGCAAAAATGCTCCATATGCACTGTAAGTACAAGAAAAGCCTTCTTAATCATTTTGAGTCACACAGAAGTATCTAAGTGATTTGGATATTGTAGTCATTTGGGACATCTAACTACTTTTGGTGTTCTGTGAGTTGCACTTAAACTTTTAAATCTTTTTATTTAAGATTAACAAGTGAATTGTTCTTTAACACTGTGGAGCACTTGCAGTGAGGAAGGATGTGAAGGTTGCTATCTTCTGGCCATGGTTTTCAGACTTTGATGGAGGCACTTAAAAGTTGGGAACCGCTGTCCCCTTCTCTCACCTTCAGTGATTTAGCCTTATAACTGTCCATTTCTGAAAGTGGGGTGTGGGGCTCAGTCTTTTGGGCACTCTGAAAAAGGGGTTCTGATCAGATTGACTTCCTCTGACTGGGACAGATGTCAGCAATTATCATCACAATAGAGTGCTAAAGATGCTCTATTGTGCCGTAATTGATTTTCATTCTTGTTTTAAGGCTTAATTCTCCAGTTCTAGAACTTTTTAGATGACATTGGGGTTTACTGTTGGCTGTCAGAACAGTTTGAAAACTTGTTCTTGACCATGTATATGCCCTTTGTTTCACTTGGCATGAATTTCTAATACCTAAAATAACAGTGGTGTTGTCATGGCAACTTTCCATTTAGTCTAATCCATATAGTTTCTAGAGAAACTGAAACATTAATAGTGTTTGCTCTGTATGGAGGGTAAAAAATAAAACCTTATATGTAGAAACAAATTACAGTTGGGATCTTTCAAAAATAATGTTCTATTTAAAGCGATTTGCAGCATTTAAAATAGATTTGAATGCATGTGTTCCAGTATGCAGATTTAGCAATAGTTAAATCTGATGAACTGCTATTTGAAGAAGTTTGGATGGTAGGGAGGTGGGGTGTGTTTGCTGAAGAGAAAGAGGCTGTAGCTATAGAAACATCTGTTGGTCAAATCAAGTCAGGTCTGAACCTTGGAGTCCAATGGTATGGATTCTGTGAAATGCTAAAGGGCCTACGATTGTATGAACAACAAGATGGTATAAAATGAAGTCATCAGTTTAAAATTTTTTTTATTATTGTTTAATTTTAAAATTGTCAAGAAAAATCAGTTTGTGTAATTAGATGAAGTTAATTATTGGTTTTAATAGTAAAAACAAGTGTAATGAAATACCAAGTTGATCCATAAATAAACATTGCTGAAGTTCTCAACTACCCTTGAGAGATTCAGATTTTTTTCTACATTGAGATAAATTTATTATGCTATCCAATTCAATTGAAAGCAGTATGTGGCCAAGCTCAGAGATGCCTTGTTTGTGTCCCACCAAAGCACAGGAAGCAGTGTTGGTTTCTTGCTTTTTTGTTGGTTTCTTGCTTCTTTCAAGAGCACTTGAGCACTCACATTTTGCGGCACTTAATTTTAGGGTGTGAAACTGAGATCTCAGTAGCAGTCATTTGGTTTATTTTCCATGCATTAATAGAAGATATAATGATTAGTGCAGAACATCTGAACTTGCATCAACTCATTCTTCAGTCATGATATGTCAGTACCTTTAATGATCCCATTTTGGGTTTTATAGCTGTTTACTGTCTAGGTCAGCTTTTACGTTGAGGGAAATAGAAAAACTTCAAGGCAAGAAGGCTCCTGTTTGTGTTTAAAAAATAAGAACTTGAAGCGAAAATACTAAACTGTGACTTGTGTCACTAACAAGCAAAATATTTTTCTTTAAATTTGCATTTTTTTGGAAGAGAAGTAAGTTAAGACTAAATCAGTGATAAACTGACATAAAAGATGTAGTGGTCTAAATTAATGAAATCAACTTCACCACAAGACAGGGTTTTTTTAGTACTTGTCAGCGTGGTTGTCATGATGGGGGGGAAGGGCCTTGGAGTTCAAGTATTCTCATTCTTAATTCTCTGCTATGATTCACCCTCAGCTGAAGCTGTGCAAAAGGGGAAAACCACTCCAGTTATCAGGACTGCCAGATTTTATAACTTCCAGCATGTTGATGTAGCACATTAGTGGGTAATGTACTAATGCTGTGAATGTGACATGTGTAAGAAGCCTTTTATAAGCAGCTACTTGCTGCAAGTGCCATCTCTTATCTTGGGTGAATTGCAAGCACTTTTTATAGATAGTAGATCTTAATTAATATTTCTTCAGTGTGTGATGATCTAAATCTGCTCACTGGCATCCTCAGGGTTCATATATCCAGTTTCAGCATGTATGTGGAGGCAGTTGGACTTGGTAACACATGAGTTACATGTAATCACCACTCAGCATTATCATTCTGCCTTTTCAACGTTAGATTTGTTATTGTTGAAGAGGGGCAGATGTGAAAAGACTTACTGCTCAAAATTATGTGAAATTCTGTATAGCTCCCCGAACTTTGATTTCCCATTGTCTTGTTGATGAGTTTGAGTCTTGATGAGTCTTACATTATAAAATTTTTTTCAATTTCCCGTTGTAATTTTATAGTTACACTGCAAGTAAAAGTTTGATTATCGTCTGTCATAAATGTGTAGAAAGCATAGGGTCCACTGGTGCCCTGTAAGTGACTTCTTTTTGATGGGAGTGAGAATATTCTTCAGTACGTATTTATGCATTTAACATCTTGGTAGTACCTATTATTTAGGTATGTCTCAGATTAAAAGGAAAAAAAAAACCCTACATAATTGCTAACATCATTTACATTTGGAAATGCAAATCTCTGGGGTCACTGAGTGAGGGATTATGATTTGACTAACACTCAGGATTTTTCGGGATCTGTATTCCAGAAATAAAGCTCTCCTGGCTCTGAATGTGTTTATGTAGAAATCTAGGGATTTGTTATAAGTGTGGTGGTGTACTGGAAAATGGTTGTTGAATCCACTAGAATTAAGTTTTCCCATTACCTTCACTTAACATTAAACTGTCTTTTTACTAAAAGACTTTTTTTTAGTTCCCTCATTCTAAACAAGTATCTTGCTTATTAATTGTTATGGTTTGAGCCCAGCTGACAGCTATGCACCACGCAGCCACTCACCCACCCCACCCCATCCCACCCTCTGGGGGAATGGAGAGGAGAATCAAAACTAGACCTTCTAGGTTGGCAAAAGAACAGTTTATTAATTGAAATGAAGTAAAATATACTAATACTAGTAAATAATAATAATGGTAACAAAGAGGAAAAAACCCCAAGTGATGCAAAGTACAGTAGTTCACCACCCATTGACTGATGTCAGACCCTATCCCTGAACTCCTATCAGCCCTTCTTCAAGGTAATTCACATTTTATATAATGGGCATGATGTTCTGTGGTGTGGAATATCCCTTTAGCCAGTTCAGATCACCTGTCATGGATGTGCTCTCTCACAGTTTTTTGTGCACCTCCTCATTGGTATAGCATAAGACACCAAAAAAGTCCTTAACTTAGGATAAACATGACTTAAGAACAATCAAAACATCAGTGTGTTATCAACATTGTTCTCATACTGAGTCCAAAACATTGCTCTGTACCAGCTACTGAGAAGAAATTAACTCTATGACAGCCAAAATAGAAAAAATTGGCTGCTTTTCTGTGAACATCGGACTTTTGTTTTTCATAGTAGCAGAGTGAGAACGTGCACATGATGGAGTTAATTTGATTTTAAAGAGCCATTGCAGTCATGGGAAAAGTTTTCATGATAATTTATCTTTTCATCAGTAACCTCAGAAGCTGTCACCAGTTTCCTAAAGAAGCATGCGGAAATCTTGAGGCTTCAAAATTGCCATTCTCCTGTATTAATTCATGTGTCTGAGTAAATCACCCATTCTGTACCTTCTCTTACTTAACTTGCTATAGTCCTGTGTGAACTTTGTGCCCTCTGGAAAGTTAGAGAAAGCCGCCTCTGTGAAGAGCGTTCTACCAGCTACGGCTCAATTTCCAAGTTAATCAGAAAATTAATTCCTGTGTTTAGAAACTCCCTTCTCCCAGTTAGTTCTTTCTCAAAAAAACCCTCAAAACTATTCAGAAATCACTTTATATGTTTTTGTTTTGTAAGGCCTAGGCCAGGGATGCTGCTTTTCTGTACAGGGGAAAATAAGACTGACAAAAATGTTTTTGAATAATATTGGAGCATTTCGTTCTACATGTAAATGCTCAGTACAAGTGTGTGCATTTGGTGACCAGTTAGTAGAGTTATAAGTGAAATGATATACACTGTACTCATTAAAGCATCTTATAAATTAATGCGATTGTATATTTTTAAATGTTTGTATTGATAGTGCCAGATAGGCAGTCTGATTAGGATCACAAGGGCGCAGGATTAAAGACTGAAAGGATCTCTGCAGCCAGTGAATTATATATTCATCCATAATTGGAACTTTGACAATAAACTGTTCATTTTCTGTATGAACAAGTTGACTGCTCTCTAGTGGTTTGGAATTAGAGGAATTTCATTCTTTTTCCCTTTTCCATATGGTTTTGGTGTCTAGTATCTGTGTGTCCTCTTCCTTCTTTCTTGTTTCATATCTTTGTCTTCCCTCTTGGTATTCCATGCTCTTGACTCAGTGTCCCCTTCATATTTTCTGTCAGTTGGTCTTTCTGTTAAATTATCCACTTGGTTAAAAGCAAAAAGGACTTGGTTAAATCTCATAAAATTTAAGTTTTTCATTAATCACAAAGTTTCTCCCATCTTCTCATCGGAGACTCTGTAGAACCTAGTGATTTTACCCATTCAGAAAGTTACACTTCAGCATTCACTTAAGCAAACATATCAGGCCTCCAATGCTGGAGAAAAGATGGATTTGTGAGAAATCTGAAATAGGTTTGGATTTGGTACATTTATTAAAACTAAACAAAGTACTAAAATTTTGGGAAAGGTATGGACTTGACTTTCTTCTTCAGTCAGATCACACTTCAGTTTTCACAAAGCTGTTCTCATCTATCCCTAATAACCATCTCTCCTCTTTTTCTTTTTTTCCCAAAACCTTCAACACAACAGGAAATCAGGTCATTCCAAGGCTGCCTGTTGGGCTCATTTAACTGTCACCTGGCAGAGCTGTACAAAGCACCAGGAAGTAATGGAGATTGGATGGAAATGTGGCCTCTGTTAGTCTTATACCCATAACAGTCCATGGCTGTGCTATGCATAAATAATACTTTGCCAGAAGGATGCAGAGAGAGATGATGTGAAGTTTGGCTTTATCTGAACTAAATGAGTGGATCCAGCATGACAGATTTTGGACCACTTCCAAACAGTGTCTAAAATTAAAAGTCTTTCCCTCATAATTCAAAATGTTGTAGAAAAAAAAGAACAAAAAAAAACCCAAACAAAACCAAAACAATAAACCAAACAAATAATCACCTTAGAGAGAGATTAATTAATAACAATACAGAAATAACTGTGGGACTTCTCTTTTGTTTGCTACCAACCTCACACAATAGATTATTTATCACAATCTGTTGTGATAAATTCTGTTAGGATGGTTGACTCAAGAGCTTGATCTAGTGAGTTGCCTTTGGAGAGTGTCATTCACATGAAAGTAACCCCTTGGATGCATAAGCAGAGATTATTGTGAGAAATTCCCATTAATACACATTCACAAATTTCAGAGGCACAGCATATTGTAGTAGGTAAGTCAAGTCCTCTTCAAATTTGCCCTAAACGAGATCATAGTTTGATGTTTTATTTCCTTAAACTTTGATATTTTCCAGGTTTTGGTATGCTAAATTAACATTTTCCTGGGGGGAAAACAATTTAAATAATATGTAACATTAAGGATAGCTTGTTACATCTGTAAGCACAGTTTGCTATTAGATTAATGTCCCTGAAGTAGAAATCCTTTGTGAAATATAATAATGTGCCTAGAAGTTTCTTAGTTTATAACTACTGACTTAAATTTTTTCCCTCCTTCTAGTCTTTACTCTCTAGGTTTTCCATAGTATATGTAGTAGGATTGAAGGCTTTTGCCAGAGGGTGGTAATATTGTATTGTTAGGTAGTTACATATTTTTATTTTGAGGACCTGTTCACAAAAACTCAGCACAGCAGAAATATCTTAAAATAGCACCAGGACTAGAAACAAAGCAACTAAAATGTGAACAAACAGTTCTGGAAAGCACACGCTTCTGGGGAATTCTTTGTAGGCCAGGAAAAGCCTAGCAGGAAAAGTTCTGCTGACTTGATTTGCTTTTTTATTCCAGGGATATCTGACAGGGTTGTTACTATAAAAGATCTCAAAGTATTTAAACTGGAAGCTTCCCTATGTTGCATCAACCATGTTTTGTTGCAAAATACATGGAAATATTTAATTTTTCCCTAGATTATTTTTAAATTTATTTTTACCATCCACTTCACTATCTAGCTGTAAATGTAAATTCATCTTTCTTTCTGTCATTGAGTAGGAAGGAGCCAACAAAGTGTCTTTGGCAAAGAAATAAAACCGGGAGATAGAACAAAATGAAGGTTTGTCACTCTGAAGTTAGTGCAAATTTACAGCCTACCATTGCCTCCCATTAACTTTTGGGTGCAATTGGGAAATGATGCTGAAGCATCTGCATCATGCTGTGTGGAATAAGTCACCTTTCTTTTGGAAGAAAGCCCACTGGCAAAGCTAATAATTTTTGTAAGCCTGCCCTATTCTTTATTTACAGGCTTACATGCTTGCACAGGCTGTGCCTGGAGTGCTTTTTGAGCCTTGCATGATGTGAAGTTCAGCGTATGCAGAGATTCTTGCAGAGCAGAGACCTTGGGTGTAGTGTGTAGCATAGAAAGGTATTGGCTGGTGAAATTACAGACACTTCATCAGTCACAATTCTCCTTTAGTAGTTTCTATAAGAAATCAGTCTAAGGGAACAAAAAACTGTCCAGGAAGACATGCTATTACTAAACTTGCTTACCTTGCAGTTTTCCCTTTGTGTATCCTGGGATTTGTGCTAGCCACTGGAGTTCTTTCACTAAATTCTGAGTTGCATAAAGATTATTTAAGCATGTTTGCTTCATCTCAGGAGATGTCCAAACCTATCTGGCAATCAGAGTATATTCCATGTGGTAGGCCGTGGTGGAGAGGATTTTTAACACACTAATAATTATGAATGTTAACAATTTAGTTGGTTTGGATTCCTTAAATGTCTTTCTTTCTGTGTTGTTAGATGTGCTTCAAGTTCAACATGTGTCTCATTAAATTCATTTGAGTAATGAAAAATCCATTCAACCACCAGAAGAAATTCTAGATTTCTATGCTGTATTTGTAATTAATGTGTATCTCTAAGTGGATCATCCTGGTATTTTTAAGATAATTCACGTCAGTAGCATGGATGAAACTAGTCCATTTCATCCTATATAGGTCTTTGGTAGAGACCTACAGTTCTTTTTGTTGGCTAAAAGTATAACTTTCCTGAGCAAATTCAGTTATTGCCTTTGCATCCTATAGTCTATTTTCAATAGCTCTGCCTACCAGTGAGATACAGTAAGATGCTTTTGGAAAGATGGTAACTATTTCTATAGTAGCTTTAAGTTCTTTAAGATCTCTGTTTAGTCACAAACATCTCTGAAACCTTAAATATGGTTCACATTAAAGTAGTAGTTCCTCTCAGCAGATCAACAAAACACACAGCTATGACTTTAAGATATTGTTACACCATTGGAGCTGAATGTTTTTGTTTACCCTGGAGGGGGTGTTCTAAAAGTTCTCCAGCCACTTCCTTGTGCAGCCAGGGGAAAAGGTGCTTTTGAAAAGCCTCAGCTCAATTTGTGTGCTCTTCACTCTACCTTCAGCATGTGTGGATGCTGTAATACTTGTTATCATTCTCTAAGACATGGAAGTGAAAGGGCTGTTAATTCTAGAATCATTGCCAGTTTTAAATGGGTTCCCGGCCATTTGAGTTGGGAAATACAAGTGGTAGGCATGTGCCAGAGGTCCTTCACCTGTGCTGGTCTGGTAGGTCACAAGGGTTTGGAGTGGAGGGAGCATTTTTGGCCTTCCACTGACTGTGTTTTGACACTTTAATATGCTTTTGGACTTCAGTCCTCTCCAAGCCTCTTCTGCGACTCGTTGTACATCCAATAACTTCACCTCTCCATGTTGTACATGGGTTTATGAATGAGCCCTTTCAATGAAGGTCATCTTCTTTTTGTGGCATAGTTTCTTTCTGCACAGTCTTCTCATAAAGCTTGGAAGAAGTTGATGCAAAAACCTTAATGTACAGAATCACAAAGAATTTGCTCCTTCATGAAAATCTTTGTCCATTTTGAACCAGATTTGTATGGATAAATAACATCCTATTCTGATTCACAGAAGGGAAACTAAGGTGAAAAGTGATTCTTTGCCAGGTTGCTTTCTTCTTCTGCCTTTCTGTGTTAGCTATTAGTGTCTGTCTAAGAGAAGCCTTAGTTTTCTCTGAGAAAAGCAGAGAGAAGAGGAGAATTTATCTCATAATTTCTCTGGGTTCCCAGCATGTTTAAATTATCTTGGCAGCAGGATGCCTCCTCTGGCATTATTCCACCAAAAATCTGCTGTCTGGTAATCTGTTGTAATTCAGTCTGCCTGAAATTGCAGGGAGGATCGTTGAAAGAAGTGTTAAATGTGTGCCACCTGCTCCCACAGTTAGGTGCTGTGAGTATTCACTGTGAAGAAGAAAAAGCTATAGAGAGCAGTGTTCATGGAAAGAACAGGAATTGGTGGGCAAACCTTCCCAGTTCTTTTTTAAATAATGCATGTGTTCCTTATTTGCATCAGTGTGTTAGTTAACCCATGGAACCCATGAGCTTTGGCTCATATCCAGACCTAAGGAAAAAAATCTATAATGCACATGAGCAAAATGCTGCATTTTGCTGGAAGCCCCCTCTCTCTCTCCTTATCCCTCTGTTGTTTTGGGTTTTTTTAAATGGTCTTCCTCTGAAGAGAGGGTGTACTCTGTTTCTTTGATCAGTGTGGAACATGTTCTCAGGCTTTTGAAACTTTTCTGCGCAACAAAGATGGGCTGGAGTCCCAGCCCTTGGAGAATGGAAGGAAGTCCAAAGTACTTCCCTACTCTGAGTGCTTATGAAAGAGAATGTGGCTACTCCAGAGAAGATCCTGCACCTCACTGTTAGCAGCACTGCTTCCACAAGGACTAGCCAGCCAGAGTGGGCCAGCATGAAAGCTGTGCTCCAAGAAGAGATGAAAACAGAAGTTTTCCAGAAAATCATATAGTAGTTGTATAGTGGTGACAGAGATATCTTCAAGCAAAACTCATGCCTTTTGTGCTAAGGGGGAAAAAGAGCTTTTGTTCTTTAGGAAGGGAACATCTCAGATGTGCAGATTTAATGACCATTAGGAGTAAGCCCTTTGAGACTGAAATTTTACTTTGGCAAATTCGTTCTTCGGCAACAGAAATTTTGAACAACTAAGTGTGTCCATCTTAGCCAGTCTTGATGCATTTGGAATGTTCTTAACTAGATGGATTCAAAGGGGGCTGCTGGGAAAGAATCCAAATTTTAAATGGAAGTTCAAACAGGAGGAAGAATATTGGAGCAGGGCATTTGGGTCCTGCTCCATTTTTTTGGGTATAGTTAGAAGTCTTATTGGAAAGAGGAAGTAGGAGAAGTGACTTTGTAGGTGTGTCATAATTAGTTTGGTGTACAGCAGAACACTTTGCTCCGTTCTGTGCGGTGTAGAACAATCACATGTTATCTCACAGAATGCTGGGCTTTGTAAATACAACCTAGAGAGCAAAGCCAAGCCAGCCTGCTGAAAGCAGCACCTGCATTCCAGTGCAGGTCATATGATGGAAGTTATAACCCAGGTAAAATGTTAATCACTAAACTTGGCACAGTTGAAGCTTTTAATCTTTTATTGCAGTTTTCTAGGGAGAGGCAAGTTATGGACAGCAACCCGGAAAAACTGAAGAAGGAGTTAGAGGAAGAACTGCAGCTGAGTAGTGAAGACTTGCGTAGCCATGCCTGGTACCACGGACGTATTCCTCGGCAGGTATGTGGTCTCTGCATTGCCAAGTGTGCTTTGAGCTTTAACAGACAAGCAGAATTTCACTGAAGTGCTGTACAGATCTCTGATACCTGAATTAATTTAGTGGGAGTATAATGCCTATTTGTATAAAAGCTATGGTATTTATCACAGCTTGTCATAAAGTGAGGCCAAGGAAGGATTCAGAGCAGACCCTGGTGGAAAATAGATACATTTCAGGATTTTTGTGCGCTGAATAAATCTGGAAATGGAGTTTAAGCTTTGTGTAAGAATGCTATGATAATGCACTGTTTAGAGAACATTTACATTAATTTGGTTTGGTATTCTTAATGAAAGTTAAAATGTTGTTTATTTTATTTCTTGTGCTTGGAACTTGAGGGAGAGGGGGAAAAAAAAACCGCAACAAAATCAGTTCAATCACTTCCATTTTGATCCTTACAAACGCGGTTACAAACATGGTAAGGCCGAGGTTGAACCGAACCGCTGGAGCTCCCCCTGCGGGCCTCCCTCTGCCCCGGGGCAGGGCCGCACACTCGGCACTTGGCTCTTGGCGTCCTTTTTATCACATGAAAGGACTAACTCAAAACAGAAGAAACAAGATGTCTCTGACTTTTCCTAGGCAGTAGTATTTACATGCAGTGTTCACAAAGGAAAAAAAAAAAAAAAGGTAACAATGAAAGGGCAGAATACAGGATCTTGTATTAATGGCTTCTAAATTGCGGTGTGACTCTATATTCAGATGCTTTAAACTTAAAATCCTGGGTCACTGCTTTCTTTTCATGCTTTATTTTCTATTAGCAAACTAGAAGAAATGCACATGCAAAAGTGGGTCAGCTTCTGGCTGCTGGCTCCTTCCAAGAAGACCTTTCAGGTTTCTGTTGTGGGATGGGCTTTTAATTAAGAATTGGAGACATCATTCTTCTACCACACTTCAGGCTTTGCTTTGTATTTGTGGCTTTGTGTATCCTCCCAGAGTAGCCAAATTAATTCCTGTGTTTAAGACTATTATGTTGTAATGTATTGTTTTCTGATTCTGAAAGTAATTTTTTGTATAATTCTTCTTCCTCAAAGGTTGCAGAAGGCCTAGTTCAGAGAGATGGAGATTTTCTGATTAGGGATTCTCTCTCCAGTCCTGGGAACTTTGTTCTTACCTGTCAGTGGAAAAATACCCCTCAGCATTTTAAAATCAACAAAACAGTTCTAAGACTCAATGAAGCCTACTGTCGTGTTCAGTATCAGTTTGAACTGGAAAGTTTTGACACTATCCCTGGCTTAGTTAGATACTATGTTGGGAATCGCACACCAATATCAAAGCAGAGTGGAGCAATTATTTTTCAGCCTATCAACAGGACTGTGCCTCTCAGGTGTCTTGAAGAAAAATATGGTGTAACTTCAGTCCAGCAAAAAGATCCAATCACCCCTGAAGGAAAAACAGAAACTGCAAAAAGGCTGAGTCTTGGTATATCCAGCATGCAGTCCCCGGAGCAGAGCATACCCAGAGGAAATCTTTTGAGGTACCATAATTTTGCTGTCCTTATGGAAGAAAATGGAATAAGTGTATCAGCTCCTGGTGGAGGTGATGTGAGTTTTCACTCTAATTTGAGCATGAGAGATTGCTGATTTTAGCAAAGGATCAGCAAATTCACAAAGTGAGAGCAAATGTAGACTCTGGAAGCACAACAGCACTGCAGTGACTTGGGAAATCTTGACGTGGAACATGTAAGACAAAGGATTAAAATAACATCTTGCTGCTGGTCCAGAGAAGTCTGTTTTTCCACAGTTGACTCCTGAAATAAAATCTCCAAGTGTGGGATAATGGTTCCTAAATTCAGTGTCCAGATCAAATGTTCCTTTAGAAAGGAAATACCTTCATAAATGCTGCAGGTGACACATAGTATAGCCCATTTCACTGCCACTACAACAGTAGTTTATGAATGAATGAAGTACCTTTTATATCATAAACTGCCCAAGTGGAAAGCTAATGATCCTTGCATTGGTTATGATATATTCTGGCAGCTAGATATGTATTTTAAGTGCTGCATGTATTGATATGTTATTGTTTGCATTTTTGTTTACCCTAGAAACAAAGAAAAAAGTGGTAGCCAGCCAGCTAGTTTGGATCATGTTCTGGAGAAAAGGTTCCCTTTAAAGGCTCACCAGTCAGAGAGCTATCTGCTAATAGGTATGTTTTGTAATTAGAAGTTTCATGCTTAGAATTGGTGTGTGTCCAGGTGGTCTGTTACTCTTTAGACCAAAGTGGGACTGCTGAATGTTCTGAGTACTGTAAATCCATTATATTTAATGGCCACTGTAAGCTGTGTTAACTTCTCTTCAAGTCACTAGAACAGGATTTTTATTTACAGTGCACCAGCTAGTTGAGAACCTTAGCACACAACTCAGCAGGCTTCCACACCAAAAAAATGACTGCTGTGGTTGGCATTAATACCTTCTTTGATAGTATTACCTTTCCTCACTTGTGCTTGACAAGAACTGACGTGTTTCACTCATGTCTTTCTGACAAAACTTAATAAAGTAGAAGTGGTTTCATGGAAATTCTGGTAACTACTTTTTCTCAGGGTAAACCATGCAGATGAGGTAATGTTCCTCACTAGGAAAAAAAACACTACCATGGCTTTCGTACTCACTTGTGTTCTTCCGTCTCTCTCAATCTCTCTACCCTCCGTTCCTTTTGCTTTTCACTGCTTTTGCTGCTGTCTCGTTCTGTGGCCACTATCATCCTAAGCAAGGGACCCAGGGTGTGGCAGCACTTGGATCAGTTGTTGATGGGGGCATTTTATTTTCCATATTCTTCAAAAGGTTTAAGCAGTTGCTTCCTTCTATACACTTGTGTATAGAAGCTTGCAATAAATGCATCTCTTCCCATGTGGACAAACTAGTATTGACTTCCAAGGCTGCTCATTTTGAATAGGGCAATGTTAAAATTCTTCATGCCTATTGTAGGAAGAGTTCTCATGACGAAGAGAATATTTGTATTTTGACAAAGAGAAGCATTTGTACAGTGAGACTGTAGCTGATAGCAAGACTGTGCTCCTGTGTTTTAACAGTGGGAGGGACAGACATTTATAAAGCAGGTTTCTGTCCCTCTGTAGTTGAATTGATTATTCCAATCTGTGGCTGCAGATACTTTTATTTTGGTACTACAACAGCCTGAAGAGTTCTGCTGTGCATTTTGTCACAGGATCCTTTGAGCAGGTCCTGTTACCATACTGCTTAAGGGTGGTGACAGCCTGTGATTTGGAGTTTTTGGTTTGTATCTGTAATCAAGCAGTAACACCCACACAATGCAACTGGACACTTTGCTGTAGATACCAGCAAATGCACTGAGAATTGCAGATTGAGAATGTGTGACACGGGACTCAATCCCATATCAGATGCTGAGGTTTGCATATGCAGCGAGTACAGAATGAGGCATAGATACACAGAAGTAAATGGATACAGCTCTTCAAACTAGCTCTGTTTCACAAAAAGATTAGCATTTCTCAAGTTCATTCCTTGCATATCTTAGTTCAGGTTCAGGCTTGACTTTGGGAAGTTTTGCTTTCATCTGAAACTTGTCATTCTCAGAAATGACTCATCTTTTATGTGATGCAGCTGGAAGTTGCTGTTTTTATAGCATAGATCAGGTTACAAAGAAACCTCCTATTCCAAGCTATGGAGGCCATCCAGCTCTGACAGGGTAGCCTATGTATGCAGCAGGGACTGGAAGTATTGTCAGCATTACCACAGAATAATACTATGGTGCAACTGTTTCATGTATTTGGGATTTTGGGAGGATCAGCAAGTGAATGGTATTTGCTGGCTATGTCATATATTTCCTCAAAATATACAATTTTGCCAGCAAATAATTGACATGATCTGACAATATATCCTTAGGAAATAGTATTAGGAGATGAATCCTGGCACAGGCACCAGGAATTGTATGTATTTTGGCCTTCTAAAACACTCTTTCCCCATGCAGGTTCAAGACGTCCATCTCGATTACCTGAAGCAGATGCAAACTCCTGTCCAAGCTCACCTGCATTTAGAACAGGCAGTGAACCATCTCTAAGCCCCACAGTTGTTCAGAAAGTCACCTCAGAGTCACAGCTAGGGGAAGCTCTTAGAGGATCAGACAGTCAGCTCTGTCCAAAGCCTCCACCTAAACCCAGCAAAGCACTCCTGATGACGCCCCCAGATTCTCCTTTGGCTTCCCACAGCTCTGAAGGACACTATTGTGAACTAAACCCTGCCAGACATCCTACAGCAGCAAAACAACACTTGTGTCAGAAAAACAGCTATGTGGAACATCTGTCACGAAAGGAGAGGGCAACATTCAGGAACTCTGAAACAAGCTATTTGATCCTTGATGATGATCCTACAGTGAACCCTGAAGATCCTTTAGAAGCTTCAACTCAGATGGCTGAAGAAGACTGCATCTTTTCTGCACCTGTTTATGAGATGGTGTCTAGTTTTAAACCGAATGATTTTGAATCAAAACTACTTCCTCCTGAAAACAAGCCATTGGAAACATCCATGTTAAGAAGAGTTAAGGAGCTTTTCACCAACAATAACCCAAAGATTATTGCACAGCATATTCTTAGAATGGACTGCAAGGTAAAAAAAAATCATGTGTTTTATTTTATATTGTGCCAGTTTAGACTTTTTAAAGACCTGATTTGAAAAGAATAATGGGTAGATTTGCAGCTAATGTAATGTTTGTACTGCTTGCAGGAATTTTTGGGGTGTTTGTTTTCCATTCGAAGAATAACAATGTTCACAAATTCTTTGGACTAAAGATCTCTCATCATGCTTGACCGTAGACAGAAATTCTCAATGTTCCATATGTCTTTTAAATCTCCTATCAGTTGCTGCAAACTGATTCAGCCTTTCTCCTGTACTGAAGGAAGAGCTGTAAAGCCCTGTGGGGAGAACTGCTCATGACAGGAAATAGCTCATTAGGGCAAAGAGCAGGCAGATATTACCTGGTTGCAACATGGCCATTATATACGATGTTCAATGGAACAAAATATATTTAAACTTCAAAACTAGCTGCTCTTCTGATAGTTGTCTGAGTTCCTCTGTTACAGCTGGGTAGGTGGTGTGGGAAAATAGCAATCAGAACTTGTGCTCTTCTCTCCTGTGAAAGAACTGTGCTAGTGGAATTGCTTAGAAAGGTGTAAAACACCCACAATTTCACATTGTAGACTTTGGTCAGGTGCCAGGGCTTGGAGATCAGCTAATGGATCAGAAAGACAGGAGAATGATCTCCTAATAAGATGACAAGTTTGTGTAATGAAAGAGATCTAACTGCAGTTAAATCTGCATGACTTAGCTGGTGTGGCTGAGTGCTGTACCTGCTGCAGAGCAGCTACAGGGACCAATTGGTATGGTGGGTATCCAACCCCCCAGCTTTGTTGGGCTTTGGTGTGGTTTTAGTTTTTTTAAGAGGAGTTTGAGAAGCAAAACACATGGCTACTTACTGGGCAACTCCGGTGCAGACAGGAAGGGAGGTGGGGGTGGTGATGCTCCAGAAGCAGCACGGGCAGCACTGCTGGTGCTGCTGCAGTGAGGGACACCAAAGG
This sequence comes from Certhia americana, assembly GCA_018697195.1. Lineage (NCBI taxonomy): Eukaryota > Metazoa > Chordata > Aves > Passeriformes > Certhiidae > Certhia > Certhia americana. The sequence continues at coordinate 17,834,890 of CM031864.1, read as the reverse complement.
GCTGAGGAGGGGGCAGTTCCTGGAGCAGCTGAGTGTGTGAGTCCTGCCAGCTGCTGGGAGCCTGACAACAGCAAACACAGCTTTTGCTTTCCTCAGTAGCACCATTGGCTGCTGCTAAGTGAGGCTTCATGCAGACAAGGTGACTCAGAAAAACTCAGCTCCACAACTGCTCACTCTTCTCAGAAGGGGTAAATTGAGGTCTCTTTACTATGTTCCCAAGAGTATTAACAGCATTCCCAAACAAACATTTTAGTTCCAAAATTCAATTTTTCCTTCCTTCCTTCAACTTAATAACTAAATTAGCTTTAATATATTGTTAAAGAGTATGTTGCTTGAAGGCATAGGATATGCATGCCTTAAAGAAGTAGTGAGTTTATATATATGTATGTATATGATATTCAATTAGCTCATTATTAGACTCCTTATTTTACATACTGTAAACTTTGCAATGGAGCTAAGGCACCAACTAGCCTGCTGGAATTAATTAAGAGTCATTGGAGGGCTTTGCAGAAACAGATTTTTGGATTTTGGAGGAAGAACAGTAACTAGCTGGGACAGGTAGAGAAGTCTTTTTGATGTTCACCTTCAAGTGCTGAGCCAGTGCCTGTCATTTACTGGCAACTTGTTGCGTAGATTACACTGATAAGAACTGCATGATGCAATAAGATTGGCCTGTGAATTGAGCCAGAATGAGTGCTTTGTACTGAGATCCCAGGCTAGACATCCTGTGTGCCATCTGTAGTTCAGTTTGCTTTTTAAATAATGACATTTCCAATAAAGAATCACCCATACAGTAAGTGATGAGGTGAGTGTTTGCCACTTGCATACCTGTGATGGAATAGTAATCAGTGTCTCCAGGGGCTTCCTATCACTCCTGCTACTCTAGAAGTGAAACAGGTTTTTCTACAGTGCTGTTTTGTACTTCTGAGGCTTGTTGTGCAGCCCAGATTGCTTTCATCATTTCATAGCCAAAAAAGTCTGCTGATGGGTGTATCAGAAAATCACAGGCAGATTGGTTTGTAAGTATGTCAACATACAGGCCTTAAACCAGCAGATAATCTTACACCATCATATTAATGTGGGTTTGCTTATTATTAGCAATGATAATTGTTCTTGAGATAACCAGTACCTAATACAATCTGTTTAAAAAGCAAAGACAAATTGGTAAGGGTGTCAGCTTCACACACTGACTTCCTTAGGCATTCAACATTGTGTCCGCCTTAGTCCTTTGTGAACTTTTTTGACCCTAATTCATCTTTAGGATGCTGTGGTGTAACCAAAAACATTGAGCAGTTTTTCTAGAAAGGAAAAAGGCAAAGTAAGTGTGTATGTCCTTAAGGCAAAGAGCAGTGCCTCTCTGACAAGGATCAGGCTGAAAGTGCACTACATTTCCTAGAATCTGCATAGTAATCCCTTTCTGGAAGCAGAGGATGGAGTTTGATAAAGCATTTTGGTCACACCTTTTATGTTTTCTGATGACTGTATCATTTTTTAAAAAAAATTCCTTGACTTTTTTGTGTAAGGCACTGAACATGCATAAGTTGATGTTTTTCTTTGATGCCTGTATTACAATGTTGCATGCTCTGTATACCATGCACTTACCTGGAGGACTTCTCTGTGGCATTGAAGAATTTTAATTTCAAAATTCATGTAGAGTCTTTTGCACTTGACAGGTGGCAAGGATAGTAGAAGTTTCTGAAGAGATGAGAAGGAATATGGGAGGGAACTCTGGTCTGGAATTGATCACCTTGCCTTTCGGACATCAGCTGCGCCTTGACCTGATTGAGAGGTAAATGTTGCTGTTCCTCATTGCCAGGGCAGATGGCCAGCAGCTCAAAGCATGGCTGCACTGTCCTCATTTCCTTCAAGAATGCTCTTCTGCATGTTTCCTGAATTCACACGTACAGATTATTTACTGAGATGGTGTACAAATTTGTTTTAAGTAGGAAAGGATTTCTTAAGGTCGTAAGGCAACTGTCACGTGTAGTACAGAAAAAGGGGAAAGCAGGGGCCTTGGAAAAGCTGAATGCTGTCAGCTCTCCTTAACAAGTTCAAATAAACTAAAATTCAGGGGACCTACTGCATGTGGCAAGAGGATCAAATAAAGTAAAAAATTATCAGCAAAGCTTTCTGAAAAACCTCTGCACAAGTTAAGGGGAAACACTTTTAGAGTGTGCTGATCTAAATTTTCAGCTTCGTATTTCTGTAGCTTGATTGCTGAGATATTGGGGGGGGTGGTGGTCACAGGATTTTAATGTGAGGAACAAAGGGTATTGGGGCAATTTTCCCAGAAGTGTTCATTCATTCATTGCTTGAGCAGAATTTTGTGTAGTTAGTAGCATCTCATGAGAATTTATTAAAACATTAATTTAAAGCCTGTGTTTATTCCATATGTCATTATTGGGTTTGATGCAAAAATGTTGGTAGGACTAAGTTTGCTGGGCATGCCAAGACAAAAATACACCTTTGAACTATCTTTGAACACATGCAAATTTAATAATTTGTAATTTGTCACATGAATTGTTTCACTTACAGGCACCATACCATGGCAATAGGAATAGCTGTTGATATCTTGGGTTGCACAGGAGGTGTAGAAGATCGAGCAGCAACATTAAACAGGATCATCCAAGTTGCTGTGGAGTTGAAGGAGTCACTAGGGGATTTATATGGATTTTCTGCCATTATGAAAGCACTGGAAATGCCACAGGTAAAAATCTTTCTCTTTATGTTCCAAAATGTAGAGTTGTTTGATGGCTTATTTATTTGAATTTGAGCAATTTCTTCAAGACTAGAGAGAATATCAGAATAGTCTTCATGACTCTTCTATGACTAGCAGTGTACTTTTCCTGCTATGGAATCAATAATGGGTGTTCTCTACTTTGCATGAACAGGTCAGTAGATTAGAACAAACCTGGACGGCTCTAAGACATTGTTATACCCAGACTGCCATTACGTATGAAAAACAGCTGAAACCATCTTGCAAAGCTTTGCATGAAGGCCAAGATGATTGGACTAGTGAGTATGAGTGACACTGGTTTCTATTTGGCATTTTAACCCTCGCCCTACTGATTTCCTGTATGGGGAGATAAGGCAGCTGCTCTTTCCATAGCTGTGCATTGTATGATAAAATGATTATGTAAACTTGTATAATGTCATATGATTATGAATCGAAGCAGTCTGCCAGCCAAACATCAGTATGTGTTTGTGTGTCTGTATGCCTGCAGAATATAACATTCTTCACCCATCCCTACTTCCTCTCTGTCAAACAGATACTGACACATTGCATCATCTTGCCACAAAAACAGGAAAAAAAAAATTTCCTCACAGGAGAATTAATTCTGGCAGATTTTGCTTCTTATTTGCTTTGTCTATTAGATCAGAGGATGAATCCTCAAATAAAAAGAATGGGTTAGGTAATTCTGGTCACATTAGGTGCCCCTGAGCCAGATTCACTGCAGCTCCAGTTTCTAAAGGGATGCAAGGCAGAGAAAATAATTTCTCAGAACATTTTTCCAAGAGAATAGGTAGACAATAAAAACTTTTTAGCTTCATGGATATTTTTACTGGAATCACTGGTTTTAAAAATATTTAAAATCTGTGTTTAAAAAAAATATTTAAAATCTCTGTGCCACTGTCTAGTAATTCAGCAGAGCCTTCCCCTGTAGCAAATGCAGCTTTCCAACACCAATTTGTGTTGGTATTCTTCCCCAACCAGTTCACTGGAAACTGGTAAGACTGGTATATTTAAAGTAAGCTTTTTGAAGGCTATTTATCCTTCATTTGAAAGATGGAAGACGAATAGTAGTTTCCAACTTAAAAATGAACACTGCAGTTACAATACCTTCTTCAATTAACAATAATGTTTGATGAGATGAGATATATGCTCATTACTCTATTCCAGAAACTATCAGTGCTCCACAGAACAACCTAACAGTGCCACTGCTGATGCCTCTTGTTACTTTGATGGAGCGCCAGGCTGTTGTTTTTGAAGGGATGGAGCTGTGGGAAAGCAGTGACCAAAGTGGTGAAATAATGCTCAGGCACTTGGGCACAGCTCGCCTGATCGCCCAGCACGCCGAGACCTTCCGCCTGACAGCAGAGCGCCTGCTGCAAGGTAGGAGAGACTGCTGCACTGCCACAGCAGCTGGGCTGTGTGCCTGCACAAGGGCCCCTGGGTGTCAGAGAGAGGAATTCTTCTCTTTGCCAGGAGCTGAGAGAGTAGCAAATGTCCTGCAGGAAATTCAGTCTGAGGACAACATTAATATTGTTTAAAAGCAGACAGTAAATTACTCATCACTACAGCTCTCCAGCAAGCATTTTGCTAAACATACCCGAGGTTCTCATGACTCAATATGCTGACCCTTCTGGCAACTGAACAGAAATACAGTACAGAATGAGGATAACTTCCTGTCTTCTGTACAATATAAAATTCCTACTCAGATTATTACAACTAAAATATCACCCTAAGATTCTTTACAACAGTGCAAGTTGCAGCACTGAGATTGTGACCACTTAAAGCCAGAAAGCAGCAATGTGTTAACAACATGACTTAAAGTTTTCCTCTGCAAGTTTATAAAATAAAGGAAGGGGGGAGAAATATAGTAATATCTGTGGGCAGCATGTATAGGTCAGTAGTTATACTTAAGGTCTGACTATAATGACAATTCTAGACATTAGAACTGAGCAAGGCTAGCCTACCTATCACTGTTACTAGAATATCAAGCTGGAAAGGAGTTTCACTGTTCTACGAGCTTGTTAAAATCATTGTGCAAACAGAACCCAGTGCACTACAGCTTATTTGGAGAGAAGACAGTTTAAAAGCCATTTCTGCAGAAGAAAGAAATCTGCCTGGTGGTGATACTGTGGGATTCTTTTTACTTACTAGGTTTCCAGCCAGATGAAGAGCTGAGTGAAATCTTCAAGACAGAATTTCAAATGAGATTGCTCTGGGGCAGCAAAGGAGCACAAGTTAATCAAAGTGAAAGATACGAGAAATTCAACCGGATCTTAACTGCACTTTCCCGAAAACTGGAACCTCCTCCAGCAAAGCTGGTGGAACAATTAAGTATATAAGACTCTGGAAACACTGTTTTAGTGATATACTTGAAATAACCTTAGCATTCTTCTGGCAATTTGATACTGCACAAACTTCTTGAATTTCACAAGATGTTTAGAACTTTTAACTGCACAATGCACACTTGTTTTAAAACTACTGATTTCTAAACAAATTATTTATTTACTGTGTCACCAAGTCATTTACTGATCCCTTTAAACAGTTAGGTTATCCCTTTATTTCCCCAAAGTTGCAATGTTTTAATGATGCCAAGGAGTAAGGACATCCTAATATTAAGATGAAGCAAATAGTGTAAATAAAATGATAGCTTAATTATCTGACATGGCAGAAAAATTGTTGTATAATAGTCCTATAATGAATATAAAACACATTGTAGATAGAATTATGAAATGTATCTTTATGCAAAATCATTTGCATACTTAAAAATCACAGAAACACTGCAAGTTGCAGAAATGATCCTTTATCTGTAACCAGAAGGCTCAAACATCACTGTGCCTATGAAACTAGAAAATTAGTCTGTGTATGTGTTGGGACAACTTCCCCTTTTTTTAAAGGCAGCATATTGCTGGGGCCTGCACAACAGCTATGCTGCCAGCAATGAATGATGAAATGGCAAGAACAAACAATCCAGATAATTAAAATGCTTTCAGACATAAGTAAATGTGGGTGTATGTATGTATTGCTTCATTTACTGAGGTGAATCACTTTGGTAAGTACTTTTTCCTTGGATGAAGGCAAAGCATAAGGGGTTACCACTTTTTATAGGAAATCAGAGTTTACTATACAAAGAGTCTAAGCAGCAAATCCCTCTATCGTACACAGAATTGGTGAATAAGGGTTATCTTCAGGCATACAAATATTTAAGAACTACAGTCAGAGCTCCATGTGCTTGTTGTCAGTAAGCCTATTTCTGGAGTGAGATGTTACTTAGAGCACTGAAAGTATTGGAGTAGGGTGACAACAGAACCTACATCTGTTCCTCCTATCAACAATCACAGCAGAGGTTTTTACCAGCAGAACAAGAGCTTACAGACCTCATACTGAAAGTCTGCCCGTCAATTGTAACAGAAGACAAATGGGGAAGCTAATTACTTAGACCATGAAAAGAATTTTTTATTCCATGAAAATATTCTCAACAGAGAACACTATTTTTAAACAAAGCATTTAACATTTAGGAAATCAACATGTGCACAAAAAAAAGGATTAAAAAATTACTGGAAAACGTTTGATTCTTTAAGACAACTCACGTTCAGAATTTTAGAATAAGTGATTTATATGCTGTGCAAGTACAAATGCTTTTTTTTCCTATGTTTAATAAACCTCATACAAGTTGCACTATCCCTCATGAAAGCAACCTGCCTCCAAAGGAAGCAAATCCTGGTTTCAGAAAAACAAACAGTAGTGTGAAAAGAACATTTAATCTTTTACCAGGCAGTGTTATTACTGACCTCCAAGGCTGTTAGCCAGCCAGACCACAGGCCCTTAACCAGAAAACACACAGATCACATTTCTTCCTCTTCACAGAATTACAGAATCACAGAATATTTGGGGTTGGAAGGGACCCAAAAGGATCACTGAGTTTTCTCCAAAATAAAAAAGCACTATATTTTAAAAAATGAAAAAAAAAAAAAGTAACCCAAATCCCAACAACCACCCCCCACCCCAACCCCAAAAAACTACCTAAGTAGTTTTGTCAGTATTGAGTAATGTCACATTATTATATAAATAACCCTGTATACAAGCTCCAAAAATCTAAACTTTAGTTTAATAGGCCCCATAGTACACTAGGTCAAGCTGTGTAATAGTGGTATACATAACAAAAGGAATAAACCTCTACACAAGTCACTCAAATTCAGTTTTACTGGTAGTACAGTTCCTAATAACACTGAAATGAAAAAGAATCCAGCACTGCTGCATCCACCTATTGCTTCAGACCCCAGAAAACCCAAGATGTTTTAATTATTATTCCATCCATAATACACTGCCAAACAGCAGGTGGCTGGGTTGACAAGCTTGTGTTGATGTAAGTATCCCTCCCCCCAACATCTCTAGTCTAATTCTTATCACCCTAATCAATCAGATATGATGTATTTATTAATAGAACCACAAATGGGAGGCAAGACAACATAAGCAATAGGGGCACTGCAGACAACTATATTTACACGTATAAACATATCCAAATTTCAATTGTTTACAAGTAAAAGTGCACAAAGATCATTACGAAGTATCACTCAAATGTCACCTGGTCCATACAATGAAGCATCACCTGGAAATGGACTAGCACTGCAGTAATTGAAATTGGAACATCATAGTGAAAAACTAAAAGAACAGTTTCCATAAAAATCTTTTAAAAAAATATTAAAGTCAAATGAAGAGATACACGTTTCAATGTATAAAATTCATGGATGCACCATGTATCCAGTAAAAGTAGAGCTCTAGAAAACACCTACCGTGGCTACCTCAGCAGCTGCAGCACTGTGAGAAGAGCTGAGACACAAAGCCCTTTGTGGGATACTGTAAGTGGTAGTGTTGGCAAACAACAGGTTTAGGCACTCTAGTTTAAGGCAGCAGTTGAATGGCAAGTGGTTGACTTCTGAAAACAGTCATTAGCTTGCAGTGGTGGTGAATCCTCTGGCTGTGCTCCAGGCTGTCAGTGCTCACAACAGGTTACTGAAGGGCTGAAGATGGACCACAGTTCTAGGAGTTTCTCTTGATTGCATTGTAGGCTAGAGCTGAGATGCATTATTTCCCCAAATTAACAAAATACCTTACAGTCGCTTATCAGTTATGCCAAACATCTGGAATGTAATGATGATTGCAGTGGTATTGTTATAGCAGCATACATGGATACTGGGATGAAACTCTAGTGCTGAAGATATTTAAAGAAAATGATTTGTTACATAGTAAGACAATGATGGCAAAGTGTTACACAGAACATGCCTGACTGTCCTAGGCATGCAGGAGGAGGTTAACGGCGAGCATGGAGGTGGCACAGGCAGACTGATAACTGACACAGGGCTCTAAATGACTGCCAATAAAAATGAGTTGGAAAAGAGCATAATTGAGAAAATCAAAATGTAGCACAAGCTAAAATATAGTTTGTGCACCTGGGTCAACCTAGGACAATGAAAATAAAGCAATTTTAGGAGCAGTAGCCTTTTTACTCTGGTAATGGAACTCTATTTTCCTGCACAAATTGAAGATTTTGTAATACATCCTTACCTATATATGGAGATGCTAAGATGTTAGTGACTACTAAATGTATGTCTGCATGCATTCATGCAACTAGCTTTTCCCTTGGGCCTCCCAGTCTAGTACCCCTCCCCTCCCCCCCCCCCCCCCCCCAGCAGCTGCATGTAACCTCCTTCAAGATCTCGCCCATTTTCTCAGAAACCCGCTTCAGGAACCTGCAGTCCAAGAGGAAAAAGAAAAGAACAAAGTTACTGAAGGCCTTTAGAAGACAGAGATGTGTGCTCAGTTCTAACAGGCCATTCTCAGTGGCTACACATTAGCCTTGTACTTAATTCCACAAACTCTCATTAGAAATACGAAATTAGCTTTTTTTTTTTCCACAGTAATCAAGTTGTGCAATGCATTTTCCAATCCTCAGTGACTTAACAATGAGGAGAATCACTGTACATTTAAGACTGTCTTCAGACTAAACATAATACAATTCAAAGACTTAGTTTACAGGCACAGATTAAGAATATAAAATCATTCCCTTATCAGGAGCAGAGAGTTTCCAGTAAGACATCCGGCATTACATGTGATCCTTTTTTTGTTTGTTCAAGATATCTAGAGTTAAAACAATGACGTCATGTCCAATACAGAACATTCTACATTACAAGTACTGAAAAGGAAGGAGATAGGTCAGTGGACTTTCTGTCCTTCTTAATCATAATGTTTTTTCCTGAGTATTTTTGTTGAACTTTCAGAATCAGAAAACATTTTCCTGTTTAAGAAGTGAAAGCTGCCAAGTATTCGCTAAGGAAGGAAATTAATAATTTTCAGTAACTGAGTTCAGTTAGTTATTAGAAGAAAAAGATCTCTGTTTTAAGAATATAGTTTAAGTCATAAAAGTGGGAACAGTAAATCTTAGAGATCTTTAAAACTTAAGTATTTTTTCAGTTCTCTATAAAAACTAAGTATTCCACAGAACAAGCAGGAATCCTGGTCTTTTTCGGTCCAATAGCTGAATTGGATTTAGTGCTTTGTAAAGCAGGAAAGCAGAAGACATTGGTCAAAATTACAGACCAGTGTAAGATGCATAATTTAATGTGGTCATCTCTGAAAAGAACTACAGCTAACTCCTCATGCAAACAGATCATTGCTGACCTCTGATTCTGTAATTCTTTCCATGAGCCTGTATAACTTACAATTTTTCCTCTATTTTCTCTGGGGAATGTACAACTGAGAGCTGCCAGTTTTACTGTTAGATATAGGTTACTGCACCTTTGCTGTTTTTCTCTAGCGTTACATCTATATATGATGTTGGCACATAGCCTTCCTCTCCATTATGTCTTCGAGCTCTTGTCCACCCATCTCCTTTGTCCTCCTCAATAATGTACAAAATCTCCCCTTCTTTCATTGCTAGAGTGCCTTCATTATGACCTGGGAAAAACAAGAGGCAAAGAAGTCTCACTGTTCAGATAGATTTTCAAGTCATCTTTCTCCCAAGGCATAGTTTCCAAATTATATATAAACAGGAAGAATGAAAAATCTGTGCAAGAGAACATATGGCCAAACAGACACAGAAAAAAAACCAATTCCAATTTGTAAAGCTGAGTATTTTCCAATAGCACTGTTAATATTTATCTTAAAACAGCACAAGTACTGCTCATGAATTAAAGTAATTTATGAAGTATCTTCACTGATCTTTTAAGCAATTAGTTACTCATACAGGTAATTTGCTTTGAATCATTTCACCTGTCTTCTTTATAACAAACATCTCTGCCTTACAGTCAAAGAATCTCAGTGCATGTTGTTAACCTTACCATCAAATGGATATATTGCCTTGCAATGTCCTATAGCTGGTAATGGATCATCATCTTCAAACTCATCATCAAACTCATTGGGATGAGCGTGTTGCTGTGGTGGGCCACGAACTTCCTGGTTGGCATCATCCGTGTAACTCCCTTCAGGGCTACAATGCAATCATTAGAGCATAAGCACTCTGAGGAGTTCTTAGTTCTAAAACTCACAATATCCGTGCATCACAGAAAGGAAAGGTCATGGATATCGTTTTGGAATTCCTCTCAGCAGTTTTTATATTATTGTCAGAGATGATTTACTGAAAAAAAAACTCATCTAGCAAAAGCTTAGACTGAATTCTGCTAGAAAAATAAACGAATTTGACATTTCCACAGAAAATGGAAAACTACTGAGCCTTGTGCAATGGATTAAGACAGGTTTAAAAGGCACTGCTATTTAATGAGCAGGTGTTTCAATTAGGCTACTTTTATGTTACCAGAATGGCAGGAAGTGACCTCTGAAAGTCAGAACCAGTTAAGATTTTCCTTCAGAAGGACATACACTTTGACAGGATAAATAACACCCATCACTCCTGCAATCATCAGAGAGCTGTACAGACTCTAGCACAGGATCTAAAGCAGTAGAGACAGAACAGTGACCTCTCTCTGCCCTGGGTGACAAGGTGGTTGATGTCGCTGCTGTGCCGCCGGTCGCTTCTGGCTGCTACTTTACCTTCAACTTCAGAGAGCCAGGCCTTGGGGAAAAAAGGCAAATACTGGTGTCAAAGAAGAATTGATTCTAGACCAGCACATTTAACAAATCCACTAAGCTGCAGACAGTTCACAGCCACACAGAGACTGCGGTCAAATGTCAAGTATCATAATCACTTCACACAAAGCATAAACCTATCCTTCATGCTTAGGCTATGCTCCATACTAGTGCAAGGAAAAAAATCTTTAATTGCATGTGAATTTCAGAATCAGTGAAAAATAATATATTCTTCTGAAGAGTTTACATCTTTAATAATGTACATCCTTATTCTAGCTAGATGAACGTACTTGAAAATACAGCATCCCACAAAAAACAGCATCAGGAGTTTTACTCTTAAATGAAGTAGTTTTACTGGAAGCTATATTTAAAGTCTGTAAGGCAAAGTACAATTTTACCAATCGTTTACATTTTCCAAGAAACTGTTTTAGAATCTAACCTCATTCTTGTGTATTTCCATCCGAAGACGGTCCATATTGCTCATAGTCTCAGTCAATTTTGGTTGCAAACTGCTTGGATCACCCATCTGGGGATTTTTTTCATAAACATCTTTCATCTTGATGAGGGCATCTCTAGAAACATACAAACCATGACAATAATTAATATACCAGTACTGATTCATTGAAGCTAAAATAATGTGTATGAGATCCTCAACTGTGATTAGATACCGCACATGGCAACAAGGAACCACTGGTCTTCACTCTATGCCTAAATCCTTCTCCCATTCTGTCATTTTGGCACTCTGCCTTCCTTTCTTGTGTTGTGCACAGGCACACAAGGACTCCCTAGCTGTTGACTCTTACCTATCCAGTCTCAGTACTGTTTCCCATACTGTTTGTTACATACAATTTCCTATATATTAGTCATGTTCTGTTCTTAAAGCACAAAGGTGCAGCTATCTTGCTGACAAACCCAAACATTTTTTAAACACACAATTTTACAGCCAATGCTTCCTGTGCAGCATTAGAATCAAAATGAGTATTACAGTAAAGCAGAAGGAAGCAATATTAACAGAACCTACATACAGCAAATTATGAACTTAAAAAGGTTTTTTAATAGCCTGGCCTAGCATACTGTCTCCTAGCTTTTGAGCATTGTTGGCTTAGGTAGAGGGTGTCAAAAAACCCAGAGAACCATGACAGAACCTCTGAAAAAAATGCACTCACTTTTGGTCTGTTTCCTTCTGTAGCTCTCTGTTAAGTTCATCGATTCTCTGCTGCAGTTTCTTGCGTCTTTGTTCTGGAGGGAGATGGCTGAAATCTTCTAGTGCAGGGCCCTGCAAGCAGAAATACTGTGAAACAGGCTACTACATGCACAGGTCTGGGCAGCTGAACTGACATACCCACACATGGACAGTGTTCACTGGAAGCAGATGGACCTTCTTAAAAACTCTACTTGACAGACAGCTCTACAAAAGACTGCACAGAATAAATGCACCTTCTTGCTGCCAGAGTGCAGTCATTCAGTCAAGGGGCTTTCTGCCTTCTGGAGCAGTTGGCTCAAAGAAGTAACTCAAAATTTCTAGACTTTGTTTTTCTGAAGTCATGTACCTCCTCTTACATCCACTGCACTTAAAAGAAGTTTAGAAAGGCCAGAATAATTTGAGTCAGAACAAAAATCTAAGATGTGTAATAATAATAATAATAATTATATACATATATATAAATAGTTTCTTTCTCTGGAGTGTGATCTGTGGTCATTTGGATGGTATCAAAAGAAAAATACTGAAGAATTTTGGATCTTCACACCAAAGTACTATTACAGTTCTCTTCCAGAACTTTAGCAATCCTAGAAAACATGTGGAAACTTACACAGGTCTGGTGGATTTTAACTCAAGCAAAACTGGTTCATGGAGCACAGAAAAACCTTTGTAATATCAAGATTCTTACTTAAATTTGTTTATTTGACTCAAACTTGCACAAATATTCCAAGTAACTGTTTTTACAAAAAAAAAACCAAAAAAAAAAACCAAAAAAACCCAAAAAAAAAAAACAAAAAAAAAAAAACACAACAAAAAACTTCAGGGAGGGAAAAAACCCTCTTATTCCCCAAACTTTTAAAAAAATCATAAACCAGCCAATTTAAGACCACCTAGTATTATAAACCCAAACCTGAAAACTTGATTGCAAACTTGTGCCAAGATTACAATAAGCAGGATAGAAGGGCCTGGGTATGAAATGCATGGAAGAGATTTTTATGTACCTTGCAAGTTTGTTGTGAAAACTCTTCCCCTCAGGGTGACAGATACTGACAGTGTTAAGAAGGAAATATGGTACATGTCTTAAACAAAGGTTTGGGTTTTTTGTTTTTGTGATCCCATTTGCCTAAGGAAGTTGGTTTTAATGCAAGAAACCCACTTGCCATTCCAGCAACCCTCCACGGAGGCAAACCAAACTGGCCAGCATTTCTTTTGCAAAAAGAAAGTTTACAGAAACTTGATTGTTGAGATTTTGACACAAGCCTTAGGCTCAGGTGCCAAGTTTCCAACACCCCCTGCTTAGGATCTTCTCACCCCTCAACTTTTCTGCACTAGTAAAATAAATCTAACTGCTTTTTAAGAAAGGAATACAACACATAAAACAAGGAAAATCAAGATATGATGTTTCCAAAATAAAACAAGTGTTCCTTTCTGGAGGAAGAACACACACTATGTAGTCTCAAAGTCCAGAGATGCAAAATGACATAAACAAACTTTCTGTTCCCTTCAGAAAGTCTTCCAAGAAAACACTTAAGTGGAATACACTACAAAGAAACAAAAATACAATCGTGTCCTCTCTATCATTCTTCCTTACAGGTCAGTTTAAACCAGAGTATCCTAAAAGATGAACCAGAAGAACAGAGGTCTTGTTGTGAATTTTTACTGATTTGCTCTGCAATACAATATTAAGGCATGGTTTTATTTAATGTAACAGCTTCCTATATTTTTAAACATAAAGGTTCACCCCTGCACATTTTTCTTCCTAATTCAACGCAGTAGTCAGTGTTCCTTCTTTACACAAATTTTATAATCTTTTCATATACATATTTTACGCTGCTTAAACAACCTTCCTGACTAAGAAAAGTCACCAGGTATTTCCATCGTGACCAACTTGTGAATACTGGTCAACTCTAAAATTCCAAAATTGCAGATTTAGTTGCAGCCAAATCACCAGTCTAATAGCCTTACATTAAGCATGGATGATTAAGAAGACTGCACATGAGTGGAAAATCTGAAGATGTATTTCAGCACCTGACTTAAAGCAGTTATGATATGGAAACACTTTCAGAAGATTATTTTCATGCTATCTTAGCAGAAGTACAGCAGACAGATCAGCACACGGGCTTACCATCTTCACCGACCACTGCACAGTTCATTTGAAAACAGAAAGAAACGGGAAATTATTGACATGCAATGACCAGATACAAAAGTGACTAATGCCTAAAAATGTATTTTTAAAATATCACTTAAGTACTGACATTTTCATTTATTTAAAAAAAAAAAAAAAATTACTATAAGCAGAAGGAAAGAATTGCTTTAAAAATTACTGATTAAAAAATACTAGGTGATAATGGGTACTTTTAACTTACAAAATTTTAACATACAACTTCATTAAACTACTTTTGAATTTTAGTGTTCTGAAAAAAGGGCTGAGCCTTCTGTTGTAGGAAAAGAAACACATACACAGCCAACGTTACACAAAATAGCAGAATTTTATGATGATGGACTGATCAGCCATATACAAAAATGTTGTTATCATAGCTAAAAAGCCACTATGATCACTTTTACAAATGTAGTTTTTGCAGTATATTTACTTTATTATCACAGTAGATCTAGAATAAACAGAGTTACTTTTCAAGTCTAGAAGTAATTACTTTTACTTCCTGAAAACAGCATTTGGGTCATTGTTGTTATCTAAAATTTTTTTAGTCCAGATAAAAAAAAAGACATTTAAAGAGTAAAGACTTGATCCTTAGAAGCAGCAAACAAAATATGGCTGCAAGGAGCTGAATCTTGGCTTTAACACTCACAGCATTCTGAAGAGCTACCATGCTTTTAATGATTTGGACAACCCCTTCCAGAAAAAGGACAAGCAACATAGAAGACAGAGGTCTCAACTGCACTTTTGACCCTCAGCAATTTTTAAGGCTGTTGCTTGGGACACACACACAACCCTAGAATTTCTAGTAGTGAGGGAAGTAAAGCACCTTCACAAACAATACTTTGGTAGGAATCTCGAAGTCCAGAGATGCAAAATGACATAAACAAATTTCCTGTTTCCTTCAGAAAGCATCTTCCAAGAAAACTCTGTTACGGTTTACAGATCACTGCTGATAATGCAGATATTTTATGTACTAAGTGGCATCAAGCACAGACCTCTCATAAGCACTAACACTGTGTGGAATTGTTAAGATTTCAAAGGAGAAGCAGCAGCAGGTAACAGCAAGCTACACTTGCTTACACCTTCTTTCAATAACCTACTCTACAGCTACTGTTTGTGCTCTTGCTCTAGATCCTGACAGGAAAATGTACTGCATGAAGCACAGAGTGGATGAGACTGGGTTTGTGATCTCCAGCACCCTGAGTGAAATCTCACACAGGGCATGTGACACAAAATGAGCAGCATGCTTCACTGGCTGATGGACACCAACCCATGGAAAAAGCTCAGCAGAAGAAAACTGAGCACCATTCTACATGGGCAGATGGTGATGGGACAAAGGGGAACATCCTTTAACTGAGAGAAGATAGCTTTAGATTAGATGTTAGAAAGAAATTCTATATTCAGAGTGAGGCACTGGAACAGGTTGCCCAGAGCAGCTGTGGATGCTCCACCCTGGCAGGTTCAAGGCCAGGTTGGATGGGGCTCTGAACAGCCTGGTCTAATGGAAGGGATTCCTGCCCATGACAGCAGGTTGGAAAGAGATGAATTTTGAGGTCCCTTCCAAAGTAAACCTTTTTTATGATCCTATGGTTTAGTAGTTCTGCATGTCAGTACCACTTGGAAATCATTTCCCAGGGACAAAATACATGGGAAACAGCACCACTTACTAGGAACTATTAAGCATTTAATCAAGGTACATTATAAAGATAAGACTGATCAATGAGATCAGTCATTGATGAGAATTTTCTCATTGATGATCATCAATGAGAATTTTCTTATAAAAGAAAATTCTATTGCTAGTCCAGTACACACGTAAGTTGAAAATACTTATATAAGATGCAATAATATGGTGTCTGTTAAAATGCTCATAAGGAAATTGAGAATATATATAAATTAAATACTCATTCTTGAAGATTATAGAGATGAAGTCTTAATAAGGCACATTTGAACAAATCTAGAACTGTGGGATACTAGTGATACTTCCTAATGTTAAAGAATTATTAAATTTAAATTATTTAAAGAATGTATTCAATTAATTCAATTTTACAACATGAAGAATGTACTTTAAAATCAAGTAAAGATGCAGTTTCTTTTCCCCTAGCATTCTGTATTGTTAGGAGATGATCTTTCCCTTCAAAAGAGGTTCTAGAACTACTGGTAGTACAAGGTGATGATTTGTAAAGCAGGAGTCAAATACATTTAGTGATCAACAAAATCAAGGTGCAGTCAAGGCCTGTGCCATTCTACAACTACCTAATCCAGGCAGTTCCTCACTGAGTACTGAAGAAGAGGCATTACCTTCATGACCAGACCAAATTATGATCTAATGACTCAGAAGGGAAAGGAGACACTGCCCTCCATATAGACTTAGAGGAACACAAGTATCTTCTGAAAAATGGCAGTGCTAGAAAGGTTCTTTCCAAGGTATCTGGGGGCCTGAAATCAGATGCCACAACATGACAAAGATAAAGTAAGCTTTAACTGTAACTGATTCTGCTTCAGAATGACAACAAGGGAGCCTCTAAACTGTAACTTTACTGCAAGAGAACATTGTTGTACCTTGATCTCCACATTATTATGTCAACAACACTCAACCATTTTTTATGCACATAAGACAGTCAATATTGTCTTGAAGTACCAAAAAATTACTAATTATATATAAGCAAATGCATCCAATTACCTTTTTATTTGGATCAATAAATATCACTAAACATACATAAACTGGGCAGCCTACACTTTTCTGACATAAGAGGAAAGTGCCAGTATATTTATCACTAGCACCATAAATGTTGCTAGGAAACCACTTTGTATTTCCCTTCTACTGGCTTCCAGACAAATTCTATTTGCAGAATATGCCACTATATTAGTAAATTAATTTGTAAGTCTCAGTGGCACTTGGTAGTAATTTTTCAATAATTTTACCCAAAAGAAACGAGGACAAACAAGAGCGACTAATTAATCAGAAAATGCATTAAAATTGTAATTTTTTTTTAAAAAATCTGTATTTCAGAATCTGCCATCACCATAAGGTATAGCATTTGATGTACAACAGAAATTAAATTCTCCCTTTTTAGTTAGTTCAGTGTCTCATAATCAACTTTTACTATTTTCAAAGTCAGCAAATAAGACATCTGATCTGTCAGATGATTTTCGTGGTAACCGTATATCCAATGATAAATCACTGTAAAAACGTGTTACATGATGGTAGGAAAACATTTGTGAATGTGAACAACAATGAAGAAAGGTATCAAACACATGCTGAGCACCCTCTTTATAACACCTTTGTTTAGGCACAAGCATTTCAAATGTGATAAAGAATATTTCTATTTCATTTTCTTTATAATCTGTTGGTAACTTCTGTATAGTATGAAGCAAAGTATCCTAGAAGTGACCTTATAGCTGAAGTGTTACTTTTAACTAAGTAAGCCTTATAATGAGGGTGAAGAGCATTAGAAAAGCCACATCACAAACACACTGCTCATAGCCCATCATGCATTTCAACTTGTTATCAAACTTACCCCTCTTTTGAGGCTTCTGAAAGAAGGAATTCTGGGCTTCCCTGTTTTTATGTCACTCATGCAATAATGCACTGGTTCAATGGAGAATATGGGATACTGGGACCCATTAGGAGTACTGGATGTGTATAAACTAGTAGGGGTTAGGGGTGGGGATTGTGGCTAATGTGGAAATAAAGAAAGCAATAAATAAGCCAAATGTTCAAAGTGATTTTAAAATGAAAATTCTGTCTTACAAAAATAAAATTTCCATCTAACACAGAAACAGGCTGCAACATTCCAAAGATATTTATACTATAACTGCATTGGGTTTTAAAGGTTTCTGTCATGAATTAATCTTCAGAGTTATAGGTTGCTGCAGAGAAGGAAGGAAGCTTTAGACTCAACACTGCCACAAGATCCTACCAAGATCCCAAAGCTCCCTGTCTCTTCTCTTAAAACACAGCTCTGCTATTGCAAATTTAGTTACCATCACCCTGAAGGCTCAAGCATTCCTGCTCACTACTTCCTCCTACATACTGAGGTACCAGGTTAGCCAAACCAGAAATATTTGGTACATCTATGGGGAATGACTAAAACAAAAAGTATTGTCAAACTCAGTAATCAAGCTGGGCTGACACAAAGGCTGCATAGCATTCTTAATATCATTCCAACAACCTCCTCCCCTTTTATCATTTCTGTCATTTTTTTGTCTTTCATATCCCTGCTATTCTTTCCCAGCTCAATTTTTCTCTACTATTTCCATTGCTGCACAACTCATTCCCTTTACAAAAGGCTTTTACGTCTTTGACAACATTAAAAATAGGTAAAGAAATACCTGGAAATCAAGACCAGCCATAGTTTCGGCTAAATGAAGGTCTAAGGACCCCTATGAATACCCCAGCTGCAGTAAATCAGCTAATTTTATAATAGATAATTTAAGAATATATTTTAAAACCTGTAAATAGCATTTGGAATTAAATATGTATCTTTCAGTAAGTATTTTGCTTTCAGCTGCTGTTTTGTAAAGCACTCCTCTATCCTCCCCAAAGCCAGGTAAAAAACAGGGAGAAAATCTTTGATTTGGTCCAGGTCCTTAGGGAAGCGATGCATGTATAGTATGTACACACACGTCACACCTGTGACTCCACAGAGAAAACAGTAATGCTGACTCTCTGAATGCTGCACACAGTGAGTGAACTGGGGAGAAGAAAGAGTAGAGCAAATCTTGTCAGCTTGTTTCAGCTGTCATCACACTAAGGGATTTCTTCTAACTACAGTAAATGCCCGGGTCCAGACTGAAACTCAGTGTACATTTACACACCCTCCAAACCCTCAGAAAGATGTCTTGGGGTCAAAATGGCAATTGGGATCTAATTTCAGAACAGGCTGAATCTCACCCACCTCTGCAGACAAATGCAATATATATGCCCATGTATGAATGTATGTGAACTGCTATGAATCATCAATTATATTGCATGAAAAGTAAACAATCAGTTTTAACACACAGCTGGACTTACATAATATACTGAGGATGGAATACAGAATCAGCTGTATCCTTCCTCTCTGTGAAGACCTGCTTTCTCAGAATACTATCAAGTGGAAAGTAAGTTCTACCATTAAGAAGCCCTAAGAACAGTTTCCTGTACTAAATGACAGAAACTGGCTTGGAGCATTAAAATAACCTCATAGAAATTTGTGGGAATCATTAAAACGGCTCACTGATATGCTCCAATATTAAATAAAGCATAAAATTTCAATATGTATATGCTCCATTCATTTATATAGTTAATGCATATATTGACAATCTTTTGTTGATGCATGAAGGCATCTCACACAGAAAGTATTAACTGTAACTCATAAAAAAACAAAGTCCTAATTTCAATGCTTTCAATTTTTTCTTGGGCATAGGAATGTTTTTACCTATTTCATAGTAATATTTCTTCTAGGACATTTACCTTTATGGAGCTTCCACAGTATGTTTTATCAGTGACATATTATAAACTTTAATGTTTTCCTGAGAAACCTCAGGAGTTTTCAAAATTTGCAGCAGGTGTAATAAAATCTATATAACACCTCCATATACAAATATGACATTTAGAAGGGAGTTGCTTTTTGTGCCATAACAGACACATCTGAAGTCTGCCCAATTCCAAAGCATACTCTCCCCTCCCCTTATTTTTACATTCACAATTAACACCTTTCCTATGCAACTAAAGAAAGTCTTCAGAGAATCTTAGAAACATTACAGTAACGGGAAGCTACTTTTATCAAATAACTACTAAAAATGTTCCCAGACACAAATTACTAGAAGAAAAACTGAAAAATTTCCCCAGTGACAACTTGATTTTTAATATGGTAAGTACTCAAACCTACTCAAACCTTCTGATCTCCTTACACATACTTTAAAAGACATTGGCAGGCAAGGGGAAGATTTTTTAAAAATACAGGAATTGCTGCATCCATGCACTCTAAATGTTCAAATTTTAATTTTCCAAACAGTAATTTTTTAATTGTTACCTTTGGTTTCTTTCCAAATAGCCACAGCTTTCCTTTAGCCTTGCCGACTGTAGTTTTTGTATCAATTCTCATTCCCTCTTGCTTTGGTGTACTGATGGTTCCATCAGAGATAGTTCTGTAAATATTCTGACTGTAGTCTTCAAATGGAAAATCTCCAGGAGGTTCAAAACCAGATTTGAAGCAGTCTATCACTAGTTGAGAGTCCTAAACATAGGGTATTAAGGAGTTAAAAAACAAACCCATCAAAACACAAATACTTCCCAAGGGTTATCACAAATTTAAAACAGGGCCAAACTACTTTCCACCTTTTAATCTTTCAACATTGGCACTGAAATGAAGACAGAACTAAGAAACTAGATGTAGTAAGAGAAACCAGGATGGAACCTGCTGCAATCAAACAGGACACAGGATACTTTGTTAATTGAATCCCTTTATATGTTTTGATATCACATACAGGGGAAAATACTGACCACAGTATTCCAGGATACCTCAGGATTACCAAAATAATGTGTCCAAAATCACACCCAATGAGAATGTGTCAAAGATATTCAGACTACACCAAATCAATAAAGCAGGAAGAGAGCAGACAACAAAAGCAGAAGTGGTCACTTCTGAAATCAAAGTCACAACACTTTTGAAGCAAATACTTGACAACAGTAAGATAACTGTAAGTCAGTCCTTCCCCCCTCCACATGTTCTGTAGCAATTAAATTGCTCACACACATTTAAAAAGTTACTCAGTTTTACTTACTCTATGTTCATCAACTGATTTTGCTGCAAGGATCATCCCTTCTAAGCATTTTGAGATAATTGGAATAACCTTACGCTCAGAGTCAGCAAAGCCTTTGTAACATTCACTAAGTTTGATAGTCCTTCTTTCATCCATTTCTTGAAGTTGCTGCAAGCGCAAAGAAAGATATAATAAAGCTTTCATTTTTGATTTTCTTCCTCCTCAATCCTGACATATGCAGTTATTGTGGTCACCACAGCATGGGACAGAATTTCTATGCCTTCCCAGTATTTTTATTTGCTTAACAAAACGGAATTTAAAAATCCTTTCAGACACTGACTTAGGATGCCCAGAATAATAGTTATGAAGAGTTTATGCTCTTTGATTTCTAAAAATCAAAAGGACAGGACTTTCTTTTGCTTTTTCTTTTATAAAGCACATGTACAGTGTTTACAGGCAAAAATGAAAATCACAATGAAGAAATTTTACAGATTTCTACATCTCCTTACTCTCTCCTTCTAGTTCCAAGTAATTCCTCTCTGGTGATAAATATCTCCATCTTGCTTTTATTATTATTCCTTTCAAGCAATATCAATTATTTAAAATGTAGGAAAAAAATAAATTAAAATTATCTGCAGTTTAGACACTGATTTGAAATACAAACCATTTCCTTTAGGAGTGTGCAAGAAAATAAAGAGAAGAATACCATTACGTAAGATTTGCAATAAAAGTTTACTGGAACAGAACAAAAAAGAATAAATTAAAGAGAAATACTATTAAGATAATAGCCCTGGACTTTTCACCTGAATGTGGAAAACACCCCAAACAAAACCAAAAATCAGTAAAACATATACCAATAGGTTGTCAAAGGCTGGGTAAGAAGTTGGCTCTTTCCTGTATCTACACTGAGGCAGATGTCTCAAACAATATTCAATTTATGTCTCTCCAAGACAAAACAACCAGCGAGACGTGCTAAACCCCTCTCCAAGGTTTTCTGATAGAATGATACCAAATACTTGCAAGGAAGTAATAAAAGTGCAGTCCCAAGAGAAAGAAGGACTAGGCCTTTCTGCTCTTACTGTAGAGTTCAAAAAATGTGAGTAATATCTTACAATGATAACAGATTTTAACCCTGGAGAAATAAAGGCAGTAAAGCAAAAGTCTGGTGCAAGCTACAAAGATGATCAACTTGTTTCTCCTGGGAGTTGACAGCAGTTCTTGGATCAGAGCTACTGTAGTGCTGCTTAACAGTTAAAAGTATTAGAAAATTCTTTAATAAGCCTAGGCAATTTTCTCCTGTGAATCCCAGACCTTGTAGCAAGGATTTTTTAAAAAAACATATGAACTGACTTGTGCTTCTGGAAAATATCAAGCATATTTAAGTTAAATACCTTCAAATAAAAACCCCAGTGCTTCACCTTCCATTTCCTCACTCCCTGTACTCAGTATCAGTTCCCACCCATATTTCCCAAATAGCTGAGGGTACAGGCCAACACACTTCTGAATTCTCCTCATCACCTGATGCTCCCAACTACTTTAAACTGGTTTTCCAATTTGCAAAGTCCACGTTTCTGAAAGAATGTTAAAAAAAAATATCTTAATAGTTGCATAAAGCACCTCAAGAAATCCCCACTTCAGACACCAAGTATTGATCTTTAACCTTTCTACTTGGTTTAGAGAGATCTGTGGATTGCTGGTAACACTGATGGAGCAAGGACTAACTGGGGGCTGAGAAGGGTGCAGGAACTTCTGTTTCCAATGCAGCTGTTTCTTCCCCATTAAAGCACAGCCACCATCATCTACCTGCTTTCCTTCACTTCACCAGAGGCAGAGCATTCACATACACACAGGGATCCTGAGAGCAACCGATCAACCCTGATTAAAATGATTGTTTTACACATCAGCTGCCACCCAGACATCTCAAATGTTTATTTTGCCAGACCCTTTCAGAAATATTTAAACAAAGTCTATCAAGTATAAAATCTTACAGAAAATGCAACCAAGCATTTTTGTTAGAAATCTAAGCCTTAGTATGGTAAGCAGACTCATGAAAAAACACAAGATGTCTCAAGATTATGGTAATTTCTTTATAAAATGATCCACTAAAACAAAAAAAAAAAATAGAGTTTTTAATTTTAAAGTCTATTTCTTCTTTAGAAAAGAATCAAACATACTTTGTCTGTTCATTATTTTACCTTATAAATCTGAGGAATAACAATGTAGTAGTGTTTGTGCTGTTCCCCATTAAAATTCTGTAGTTGTGCAGCATATTCATTTTTGTTTTCATCAGCCATATGTGTGCGCAGGTTTAACTGTTGCTTAGCCTAGTAGGAAAATGTTATCAGGTTAAACATGTCTTTTACTTTTCAGTGACACACAGCATTATTTTGTTTTATCAACTCTGCAAGAACACTAGTCACAAGTCATCAAAACCAACATCCTTATAACTGAAATATAAATGATGTGAGACTTCACATATACTGACACTCCAAAGCCTCGTGTGTTATATACAGAGAAAGCAATGATCACTGTAGCTCCCTCAGCCAGACTGCTTAAATGGGTCCTAAAACCCACAAAAGTGACTGAACAAATAAACCACGAGGTACCAAACAGCAGACAGCTGCCAGCATCAGGAAGAGTCAGCACAGCCATCCAGAGGGACTCTGGTGAACTTTAACAAGGCCAGGTGCAAGGTCCTGCATGTGAGCTGGGCTGATCCCAAGCACTAACACAGGCTGGGGGAGGATGGGTTGAGAGTAGCCCTGACAAGAAGGACTTGAGGGTCCTTGCAATGTGCACTCACAGCTCAGAAAGCCAACCCCATCCTGGGTTCCACCAAAAGCACCAAGGCCAGCAGGTCAAGGGAGCTGCCTCTGCCCCTCTGCTCAGCCCTCCTGAGGGCCCACCAGCACTGCCCTCAGCACAGGGAGGAAATGGACCTGCTGGGAAGGGCCCAAAAGAGGATGTGAAGATCATCAGAGGACTGGAGCATCTCTCCTATGAAAACAGGCTGAGAATTTGGAGATTTTCAGCCTGGAGAAGCAAAGGCTTTGGGGACACCTTAGAAGCCCTTCCAGTGCTTAAAGAGGGTCTGCAAGAGAGCTGGAGAGGGACTTTTCACAAGGGAAGGTAGTGATAGGGCAAGGGGGAATGATTTTAAACTCATAGAGGGCAGGTTTAGAGTGGAAC
This sequence comes from Certhia americana, assembly GCA_018697195.1. Classification (NCBI taxonomy): domain Eukaryota; kingdom Metazoa; phylum Chordata; class Aves; order Passeriformes; family Certhiidae; genus Certhia; species Certhia americana. The sequence goes on along the minus strand of CM031864.1, from coordinate 17,810,785 downwards.
AGGTTGCCCAAAGAAGCTGTGGATGCCCCACCCCTGGCAGTGTTCAAGGGCAGGTTGGATGGGGCTTTGAGCAACCTGGTCTAATGGAAACTGGCCCTGCCCACAGCACAGGAGTGTTCAAGGTCCCTTCCAACCCAAATCATTCTGATTCTGAAGCACACGCCTTTCCTGTGGTGTCTTACATGTCACTGGAACTTTGATTTTGCACATAACAAGTAAGCATATTTTAAACACAATTTTTTTTTCAATTAATATTGTTTCAGTACTGAAGATTAACATGTAAATGAATTATCATTGATAATAAAGTAAAGAAAAGTCTCTGCCCTTACCTTCTCAACATCAGCCTTTGTTGCATTAGTATCATTGTCCAGTCGTTCATAGCTTTGCTGTGCCTTCTCTGCCTCTCTGCATTCTCTCTCAAATTTCTTTTTGCTCTACAAAAGGCACAAACTTACTGCTTCAACAGCCACTGTTCCCATTTGGTTGAGCACATTAATTCTGAATTCTAAATATCAAAGCTTCCATTTAAGTATCTTAAATTCACAAAGTCCCTTTAAAGGAGCACATTGTTAGCACAGCAACCAGGTCAACTAAATTATTTTGAAGGCAGTCTGAAGGATGTATCTACAACACAATCATCAGTATTCATGTCAAGTGGCACAGCTGTAGGTAGCACAGACAACAGTATCCAATACACTTGGTGTTCCGTATATGCTGCTGTTGTCAAGACAACTGCTGTAGGAAAACTTGCTACAGAAGTTCACATCTCTGGAGAGAACCTGCAACTGAGACTGAGCTCCTGCTTCACAACAAACTCAGGTAAATGAGGTTAGTGTGTCCCTTAAAGGCATCTAAATGCATTTAAAAGACTAACTTTGCACTCAGGTAAATACAAGGCACTGTACTGTTTGAGCTGAACTGTGGGAACTAGAATAAGTAATAACATCTAAAACTATCACATCTGCTTCTATTCTGAGCTTCTGATGATGAATTAAACTCTTTGGCATGGCAGTGAAGCAAGACGCTGCTCATGTGGGACCACCACAACAACAAAATTGAAATTCACTTCTCCAATATTGCTTCACAATAATCTGGATCAAAGATATAATAAATTTTTAAGACAAAAAAACAGAATGTCAGAATACATCTTGAACAGACTTGGTTGAATTTTACATTTTCTTATCTTTAAAAGCATTTGTTTCAAGAAAAATATAGTCTGTCCTAGAGACATTCACTTCCTGCATTTTTCTGTTCAACAGTAATTCTACCTCCTGAAAGTACAATAGTCTATAGTGGTATTCTTGAATATACCCTGGAACAAGCCCTCAAGCTCAAGTCAAATGCAGTGACTTAAGATTTCAATTTCATATAAATAAACTGCCATTTTTAATAGCCCAAGGAGAAGCAACCAAAGCCTGCACCCATGTTAAAACCAGGTTCCTTCATGTTGGTTATTCTGGATAAAAGCCAAGGCTTCCCTCAAACACAGAAGCTGTTTACAGAGATGTTTTTAACCAAGGAACTATAAATATATTGAACTGTATTATGTTATAAATTACTTGGACATTCATTAATATACCTAAGCAAGACAGATGAAAACAGTTCCACTTACAGCCTATATTATTTAAGTTCAACAGGAATAAAATCCAAACACAAACTCACATTATCCATCTGTTTCCAGCACATGTCCAGATACTGCTGAGCCTTTCGCCCTTCCTGAAGATGCTAAAAACACCACAAACAAATTAAATTTTATAATACTTAATATGTTTAGTATTATTACCATTAATTAGTCCCTGCTCTAGCTAACAGCCCACGATGTGCAGTATCTTCCATAAGCTACCCATACTCTTTGGAAGGCATTACTTAACATGCAAGAATAGTATCACAGATACTGTGGTACACCAGCAAAAAAAAAGGTTACTAGTAAGCACTGTCTTCCCAAGATAATGATTTTTAGGTTTAATAACAGTATTACATTACATAGTATAGTATAACATTATATAGTATGGTATATACAATATATACATTATATAGTATAGTATAACATCATATATTATAGAAAAACCTTAAATGTATTTTATAAATGTAGTACAAAACTGATGTATTGCCATGTTCATCAAAATGGGTAAGCAAATACATCAGTTCATTAAAAGACACCTTGATACCCTATTTTCAAAATTAAAAACATAGAAATTACCATTTTTCTCTCAGTTTTTAGATCATGAGAATATCTCATCAATTCTCCATACACTCTGTGTCCCATTTCTTCTGCAACTACTTCTCGTTGTCCTGCATAGTCATTCAACTCGTTGAGGATGTTAAAAAAGGCAATACAAGAAGTAAACCTGACAGAAAGCACACACACACAAACAAGCATATAAAAAAAGTTAGACAGCTTTTTAAAATATACTTATTTTAGTACAGTTTGTACTCCTGATTAAATAAAAAAAATCACAGACACTTTACAATAAACCTTATCTTAATGCTAATTGAGTTAGAGCAGAAACACGAGCTGGGAAAGCCTACGTTAAGCCTAGCATGTACTATATGTCGCAATGTCTCTTCAAACACATTTTATAAGAACATGAGGTTTGTGGATAGAAAAGAAAGAAGAAGAATACTACCTGGCAAGCCCTGTAGTATAGTGGTATCTCCTAAGCTGCCCAGGGAGAGGCCTGAGCTTGGGAACGGATACATACGCCCCTAGGCTCGCAGGCTGAGCTTGCTGCAGAGATGATGTGCTTGGTAGTCTTGAGGGTGGAACATGCCAATCATACCACTCCTATGCAGCCCGATGGATTCTACAGAACAAGTTTGCTATCAGCTCTGGAGACAGCTGCCTGTTTGCCTGCCCACCTCTTGGCTGGAAGTAAGGTGCCACTATGGCTGGCACTAAAAAGGGGGGAAGAGGAGGGGCAAAGGGTAGAAAGTGTGTGTGGAAGGGAAGAAAGGAAAAAAAAAAACAGGCACCACATTAAAATATACATCTTTCTCTCTTTTAACTGTGGAATACTGCCATCTCCATAGGCTTGGCTCTTGGGAATTTCAAATGTCACTCTAGCACTGGAAAGCCTATTCCCTCAGGTCCAGGATCTTTACATAATTAAAAGAGCTAGAGGAAATCCTACTGTGAATTCTGAGGCATTCTGCACAGCATGTGCTCTGGCTGCAACCTGAAACTTGTCCACTTTTTTTATCTGCTAAGACCTACCCCTAAAGAAAAAAAAAAGTACTGCACTTTTTCAAAAAAATTTTAAAATGGCTATGGAATGGTCAGTAAAACAAGCACATTTCTGATAAATAAAGTCATTTAGCACAAATTGTTCCTCCACCATTACACATCCACTTATTTTGTCTCCAGAGTCAAAGCCAGTCAGGGTTTCAAGCGCTCTTCTTGCCCATAACATGACAGTTTATGTACACTCAGGTCTCAGTATAGAGCTGCATAGCTACATTTGTCTTGCCACAAAAATGCACTGAAAATCTCCATTACTAAGCAAAAAACCAAAGCCTAAGCACACACACTTGCTTTTCTTTAAAAAACAATACTAGACTGTACATAGCAAGCTAAACTTCTACTTTCAAAATTTCTGTTACCTAAAGATTAATTTGGAAGGGAGCAAGTACAATCTGCCGTTTTTACTACAATAAAATACCAATAGGAGTAAACAAAGGTTTCATGCTTAAGAATTACAGCAGAACTGTAAGAAGCCAAGCACAATTCTTTTGTTGTCATCACCAATTAAATACTTTATCTTAAAAAAAAGAAAACCATTAAAGGACAGCATATACTGTTAGTTCTTACTATTTACACATAAAACTTGAAATGGACGTTTTTACCTGGGTTCCTCATCTTTTGGTGAGCGTTTAGGACAGTACTTCTTAACCAGATTTCTATTAAAGAAGAACAAAAAAAGATCCTATTTTAGAGTCTCTTTTGAGAAGACACACATAGAAAACTTCATGAACAAGTTATTTATGTTTAATGTTCTATGAACAAATCTATTCCCTCTGTCAACTTGTAAGTTGATAACACAAGGCTGAAATCTACGGTATTATCAAAGTTTTACACCACTTTGACCTAGAACAATTTGCAAATATTTTAAAACCCCTACTGCAGTGACTAGACCTGAAATGAAGAGTTTGTTATTTGACATCCTCTTCCTGCATGCAGAAGGCAGCAGCAGACGAGGACAAGGCCAACATCTGACCACTGTGTAACACAGACAGTGCACGCGGTGTGCTGTGCCATGAGCACAAAACTCAATGCCTGAAGTAAGCTTTGAGTACAGATTCAGGTCAAAGACTTTAATCGTGGTACCTCCAAATATTCAATAAGGACATGTCCAGAACAGGAGAGGCAACATTCTGTCTTTTCAGAAAAAAGATTTTACAGTTTGTCCTACCATCAGCATTGCAAATACCCAGATTTTTGAAACCAAATCTCTAGCAGACAATCCACAGGACCGGCACTTAACACAGTATCACAGTCCAATTTTTGAGAACATTGTCTGCTTATCATAGAATGCAGGAAGAAAAAGGAATGAAGAAGTTAAGAGAAGATTCTAGGAGAAAAAGTTCGGCATATATGCTGTATATTTCACCCCACTGCCTCTCTGTAACTTCAGTTGTTACAATTATGAACTACCTTACCATTAAAACAAAGGTGCCAATTCTGCTTTCATCTAAAATAACCTTGCAAAATTTCTCAAATCCATTTATCTAGATGTCATCTCTATGGTACAAAAGCCCATAGTGAGATTAGGTCCAGTCACAAAGTGTACACCAGAATATGAGCAGGGAGTTGGTGTGGAAATAGTAAGCTTGGATCTTTTGCCTCTTTCTATACTCTCAGACTACAACCAAAAAACCCAACTATGATAAGAAAGTCAGGTCCTTTTCATATCAATATGTACTCTGACACAGAATAAACACTGACTTTTTAAAAATTATCTACACATTTTATAGTAATCTCCTTACTGAAGTTCAAGTAAGAATCTCTTCCCACTATCCCCAGAACTGCCTGTTGTAACATTCTCCTTGGCAGGGATTAAATGCAGACGTTTTGATTAGAAAAATGCATAAACAGAATAGAAAAAAAAAATAGTAATATTCACTAAGTAACTTTCTTGTGTTCCATTTTCCCTTACATTTCTGCTTTGTTCCTCAGTGCTTATTAATGAATAGGAAATTCCTAAAATTCATCTTGTTTTTATTCAGATGGTGAAATGCATAACACACATACAATGCTGTAGCTAAGCAACCATGCACGAGCCTTTTCAAGAGAAGATTTTCAGAGCTGTTAAAAATGAGAAAAGAAATGACTTACTAAAGCCATGCAGTTTAAAATGGCAGGAGAGAAGGGTCATACAGACTATTTACCAGCATGATGATTTCTGTTCTGGTTTCATTCTTTAATGTAATTGTTTACTATTTCTAGAGAGACAAAAATATTATATAACCCCTTCTCCTAATAACAGACAGTTTCATTAGTCAATCCCATCTAGCTTTGGACCAAAGGAACATACTGGTTAGAGACACTGTGATCAGGATTTAACAGCACAATGTACAGTAATCAAAGGCAATCAATATGAAATTACAAACAAATGCAGATTTTAAAGATCAAAGAAAAAGACAGTGTTCATGTGAACAATTACTTATAGATGGCTTTTCCAGTAAGTGAATACCAATACCTAATCAAAACAGAGCTATTAAATTTAAATTTTTGAAAAAGCACAGGTTGACAAGCAACCAGTATGAACATGGATTTGAAGAGTGAAGGATTCTTTCAAAGAGGAGCCAACTGACACTTCTAAGGGGGCATAACATCCTCTGACATTTCAATCTAAATCCACGCATAATTCTCAGCATTCACATATAGTTCTGGGCTTGTTTATAAGAAAACTGTTCAAGTAATTGCTGATCATCAGAACAAAAACAAGCCTACAAAATTAACGTATCTGCCTCCTACGGAAAGTGCAGCTGATGACACTTTAATCCTCTTTGGAAGTAAATTCCAAAAGTAAAATTTTGGTGGCTTCTATCACACTGTGTCTTACAGCCAGCCACTTGGAAGCAGATTTTATACAGGATTAACCACATCCAATTGTGCTGTCTTGTAATTTTATTAACCTCACTTCCTGGTAAAAATTGGTCTCAGGTCAACACCAGTTGGACAGAAACCGAATTTTTAAGAGAAGTACCACCTCAGTCACCTAGGCGGAAGTTTCAAAAAGCACTTCAGTTGATAAAAATTACTTACAGTCAGGTACATAAAACTTCTACACAAAATTTTACAGATGTGCAAAAGATTGTGTTTATCAACTCAAAACTAATTTTTCTTCAGTCAATTTGTACAGCACACAAAGAACAGAAGCAGCAGCATCAACATGGTACTTTAATTTCAATTAAGGTAGCAGCTCTGGTACTGTAGTATCTGCTTATACTAAACCACTACAGCCTCTCCATCATGTTACAAATGAGCCTGGTCACAAACTTTTTTTGCTTTCATAAGTAGATAAAATTGCAGTAAGTACTTAAAAGCATTTCCTATTTATATGTAAAGTAATAGTTTCAATACAATTCTGATGTCTTCAGTGACTGCACATCAGTATTATGGACTGGGTAAAAACAGTAACCGTTGTGTTTAGTAACATCTCATCAGAAACACTGGAGCAATCAATCTTAAAAAAATTGTAACCTGGATTTTGAGTTTACAAAGCTGAATATCCTTGGAACCATTAAGAAATCACATGTTTAAATTTATGGCAACAGGACTATAAAAAAAACCTGCCACAACCATATATGAATAGTAATGAGCAGTGTAAAATCTCAGCTCCAACCAAAGGAAGGGTTTTGAGAAATGATCACATGTGGTGATCACATCTGTGTTCCCAGCTTTACATTTGAGCTTACTCCCATTTACAAAAATGTTTCCAAGAGTATGCTTACAAAAATGTGGAAATTGTCTCAGTTTGATTAGTATATATTAATATTATATTTATAAAAATATCACTTAAACACAACAGTATGCAGAGGGGAACATGAAAAATAGATTTGGTCAGAATAACTAGATATCTCCAGAGATCACAATGCACAATTTTAACGGGCAACAAACAGCTCAAGAACAATCATAGCTATTTGCTTTAAGCCAACAATAAAGAAGATGACCATATTCAGAAATTATATTCCATGGTAGTTTCATCTCCAGCTGCAGGTATAGCTTGTATTACTGCCTAACATCACAGAACGTGGAACTCCTCTGTCTGCTCAAGTGTCATAATGCAGACAGGATGAAAAGGGAGTGAACCTCCAGAATTATTTTGTCTGTAATGATGTGGAACAAAACAGACCTTCACCTTGCCCCTTTTAAGAAACAATGCTGATCAAACAAAGCATCTGAGAACTCCATTTAAAAATTCAGTCAAGAGTAGTTCGGCACATACTAAATCTAATTTTTTCCAATTACTAAAGAAAAACGAATTAAACAGTCATATCATTAAAATGGAATGTGTTAATAATGTACAAAGTACCCTGCAATATCTTTGTCCTGATTCACATCCCTGTATCTCAGGAACAGCCTCTAATAACCTTTGCAAACCTTGGGGTAACACAATACATTAGTTGAGACCTACACCACACAAAACTAGATTTTCCTTTGAGTTAGCTCAAACAAAATCAAATTACACTTCCTTTTTTTTTTTGTTTCAGAACACATTATGTTGCAGACATAGACAAGACAAGCTGTCTAGGGCATTTTTTTCCCCCACAGACAACCGAGGATTCCCCTATTTTTCTTGTAATTTTTTCAATATCAAAAGAAAATAGCAAGGAATGACTTGTAATCTAAAACCAGCATTTGGAAAAATTATCACTTCTGGAATTTCTTGGCAACCATGAGCTGCAACATCTGCATACAGTAAGAATATAGTGAGTGTGCTCAAACAGCTCCACATATGCTGTACATGCATCACTTGCCATCTCCTAGAAGACCTGGAAGGGCTGTTGCACCTGGGAAAGGCTCATCACTAAGTTATGACAATATAAAGAAAAACAAAGTTTTCAAAATGCAAGGGTACACACGAAGTGAATGTGAATTTCTGCCAGGAGACGGACTCTGATTTGTGAAAACTGTTATGAAAAGTTCACTTAAGTTTTCATCCTTGGGTTTAAGAAAAAAAATACCACCATACCTCACTAGTTTTATCTCCTGACTAAACTCAGCTCTCCTTGGGCTCCCATCCAAGTACTAAGAGAGCCGTAGAACTACCAAGAGGTGACACTTGCTGTACTGTCTATACTCTCTAACCAAGAGCATTATTAATCTCAGTCAAAAAGTTCATTATGAAAAGAGTCTCAACACTCTTTTTCAGATTGTTTTCCATTACAAAAGGAAGAAACAGTGATATACTAGAAATTTCTATTACAGATATTAATATCTATCTAACAGGCCATATGCTGCCAATACTAAAATTCACCAGAACCACAGTCCATCCCATAAGATCATCTCTCTCAGAACTTCCCAGGAGCAAAATGCAGGATGGTTAACTCTTCTGAAGGTGATAAATTTGCTTGATCTTAATCCCCTGGGCCTCATAACTACATAAATAATTAAACACAGGGAGTATCTGCAGGAGGAATGATGGCTGAAATCCAGTTGTTATCACAAGACAGTTCACTAATAAACAATCAAGTCTCCTCCAAATAATACATATGCAAGAATATCAAAGAGTAGAACATCATGAACTGGTCTACTGGCAGAAAATCAGTCACCCTCTGATGTGTGTGCTGTCCAGACCCTCGTGGGAAGCAGGCAGGAAGTGCATCCATGCACTGCATAACGTGTGTGCAGCAAGACCTGTGCTTCCCAGAACTGTCATACTTACTGCACAGGGACAGTCACTCCAGTCCTCTGACAGAAGGGGTACTCGACAAAGCTCTTTCATTTTTGAAAGACACTTCGAGAAAAATCAATAGTTTTACCCAGAGTTAAATGCTGAACAGAGAAAATTTCCTATTTTTAGTCAAATCCTGAAGTAATAATGTGGTGTCTCATCTTGCTAGCTGTGGAATGAACCTTCAAATACAATTAAGCAAAATAGCATTTGTTAATACTATTTAAGGAAAATATCTTGATAACAATCTGAGGAGAAAAAACATATCTCTATTTTTTTAACAGACAAATGAAAAGAAATCAAAAAGAGCTTCAAATTGTGCTGTGCATGCTTCCAACTTTCCTTTACCTCCTCAAGTTCTTCTATACCAGCTTTGGAAAAGTGGCATTTATTTTCTTCCTTCTAAGAGAAAAACTCCTTCACTAAAACTATGGGTTATTACATTAGATGAATATATACAACTGGATGAAAAGAATCAGATAAAGAAATCAAAAAGGAAGCGAGCAGCCAGATAGAGAACATCCACATCCTCAGCTGTGAGCCTCATTACTGTATTAACGAGGAAGGATTTCTCAGCTCTCTATCTAGTGACAATCTGGTTTGCAAATGATGAGATGATGGAAGAAACCACAGGAGAGAAGTTGCTATCAGTTTCAGCCTGACAAGGGTAGGCAGCAGCTTCAGTTGAATCCCCAAAGGAATTCAAGACAGTAAAGATGACGGTGAGGCAGTTCACAGTTCCAAGTTCACAGCAGGGTCTTACTCTAAATTGTATTCCTCAAGCACTGAGTACACAGTTGGTAAAAATCAACCTACTTTATTCTCAAGCAGCCATTTCATGGCTGCTATTCTCCTTGTATGATCCCTGAAGGGAAATTCCTATTGGACCTAAAAGATGTTTCACTTGGCAGCTCCAGAACAGAGGTAAGACAAAGGGTGGCTGGGTTACAGTCTCACCCAAAGGGACAAGACCTGCTATGGAAAGGGCGTGCTTTAAGGACAGGAAGGTCTTGTTTTCTCAAGTTCTACTCAATTATTTCAATCAGATTTCTTAACACAATGTAGTGTAGCTCTTGCCAATACAACATGAGAAATTAATTAGTAGCAAAGGCACACACACACACACTCAAGTGTAGATACAGATAATGCACTTTACAGCAAACATGCTGATAGTCAGTGCAAAAAATCACTATGGTTTTCCTTGTTTTGAATCTTTAATTTTAAGTCTTATATCTTTTTAGTTCAAAGATCTGAAGGGTGGGTGGGAGAGAAGGCAAAAACAAGCAAGCAAGTGCACACCCAAAGATAATTTTCTGGTTTGGACTGGTCTGTCGTGAAAACAGCTAGTGATCTAATTCACTCTGTAAATGAAAAAGTCATTAATCACGAAACTTCATACTTGCCCACCAAGCGATACAGTGATTTTAAGTAGCTTCTAAGATCCTCTTGCAAAGAAAAAAAAACCTTACCTCAGTTGTTTTGCATAGTTTTGCTCAATTTCTATCCTTTCTTTTACAAATTTAGCGTATTTCTCCAAGAAGTCAATGCCCCACTGCGTATGCTTGTCCAAGTTATCAAACTGATCCTTTAAAAACAAAAGGAAACAAAATTACCCAGAATTAGTTAAGAATCACAGCAGCACCAGATTTACACATCATTTATTTATAAGCTGTGCTCTGAGGGAATGCTTGCTACTTGTGTAGAAACCATTCAAGTTATAAATCAGTCACATGTGTGTATATACCTATCAGCCATATGCCAGAATAGAAGGTTTCATGTGAAGGAACAGATCTACCTCTTTCTGTAAAAGCAGCTCTACGTACTTGCATGTAAGCACTCTTTCATCACTTTCACAATGCAAATCTGTCTTCCTTTCCCCTCAAAACCCTTTATTTCAAAAGTGAATTTTCTCCACCAAGATAACAGACACAACCAAAGATCACTATTAGATTAATAAGAGACAGCTCACAGAAGAGATGTCTGGCAGCTTTGAAACGCAAGAAGTTATAATTTCATTTGACATAAAGAATTACTTTCACTCTTAGCATTACCCACTGAAAGAAAAATAACAAATTTTAGCAGCATGACTAAATCGAGTATAGTTCACATATCAAAAATATTTCTTAAATCAAAAACTATATACAGAGCTTGTGATCAGTTCTAACAGGATATTCCAAAGAAAGCAAAACTGTCCTTAGTAAATAAGAAAGTTATAGCAAAGTAAAGGCACAAAACAAAAAGGAGAAACAGTCAAAAATAAACTACATTTCCAAAAAAATGCTGGGGATTTTGTTAATACATTAAACCATCTTCAAAATCAATTTTTCACTGCACTCTGTACTGATCAACAGGTGGATAATACACTAATTAGGACAAGATGAAAAGTCAAAAAAGAAGTAGAAATATGGGGGTTAAGAATTAGGCAGGAGTTAAACAAAGTTACAAAATACCACCTAGCAATCATTTTTAGTCTAACACATGCTAGCATTTTATGCTACAATAATCTACCACAATGGAAAAATCAAGAATTTTCAGCTTACAATAGCATTTAAAATTAGCAGTTATTTAGCAATCCAAAAAGACAAGTAACAGAGACATCAAAGTTTGTGTCCTGTAGAGGCTGAATCCAAAAACACTTCACAGTAAACTTAAAAAATAAAAAGCAGAAAAAGAAAAAAGTTAATGAAGCAATTAAGTTCAAAGTTTAATTAACTTACACAACAAAAGCTCTGAAGGCTGTTTATCAGAGGCTATCTCTTGCAGACTCAGTAGCTTGCCTGAACCTAATGAATGATGTAGACTTCGAGCATCAGCAATTTAAGTTCAATTTCAACATGCAGTAGGATGATCTACAGCTAAATCAAAAAATGCTGCAAAATGCAAAGCCTAAGACTCAAGGAACACTCATTCACTTAAAGAGATACCAGGTGAAGGAAAATAAAAATGATGTAACAAGACTAAGGCTGCTGGAAGATGTTGCCTTGCAGGCCCCACAGGCTAACAACCACAGCCCCCAGTGCCTCGAACACTTCAGCCCAATGGCACACAAGAACTGCCAACCAAAAGCATCCCTCCTCTTCTACCACCAGCCTCTGCACCAATCTCTCCACCAAAATCTCAACCACTTTCCTTGATGTTCCAACACAGAACCACAGAAACAGCCAAGAGATGGGAGAGGGACTGAAGACAAGATTTCAATGGATTTGGAAAACTATGGCCGATATCTCACATTATTCTGATATGTGCACTTTGCACCAACTGGACATTTCCACTTGAAATACGTCAAATAAAGTGACATTTCTGCTATTCCTTTTAGAGAAACTGCACAAGGATTGAGTGTGGGAATAGGGAGACAATTACCAGTCTATGGCATCAAACCACATTTGCAAATATGGATAAAAATACATCAATCTCAAGATGCCTTTCTTTTTTATACTCCACTCATTTGTGTAATTACTCTTACAAAATTAACCTAGCATCCAAAAGTAGTCTGTAAAAGATGCTTTTGGCATGAAGTCAATACCTAATACCATTAAAAAGAACTGACTTCCTTCAGCACACAGCAGAACAAAGCCTTTGCTGTCCTACTTAAGCTCTTTAGACCACAAAGCTCTCATTTGCTGCTAAGGTTTCATTAGCATTAAGGAACACCACATTACTTATGTTTCCAAACATGCAACCAGAGACAGTGGCTTTCCAAATAATTTGTTGAAACAAAAGGCACTCCACTGCTCAAACTTCAAGATCTGCTATTAATGTGAAAATTACATTTCACAAGCTATCACGCTTTACCACAAGGATTTCATCACTGATCACATGACAAAAACTCTTTCCCCCCCCTCAATTCCTCTTCTTCATCTGATTCTAGAAACAGTATGTTCTGTGCAAAGACAGCTTTGTTGGATTATCCCACAAGCTTCACAAGTTTTCAAATTCCTTATAAACAATAAACCAAAGAATGAAAGTCTGCAGTCACAAGAATCACCTTACACTGTTCTGTAAAGCCACTGAGATAAATGAGCAAAAGATAAAGGCAACATCAACAAACAAGCAAAAAGGACTGGCCTTTTCAGAAAGGCTTCCAGAGAGGAGTCACAAACTTACTCATTTACTTTCAATCTCTCTCTAGAAGCTCATGTTTGAGTTCTGGGCCTTGATTAAGCAAAAAGCTTTCTTTTTGTACCGGAACACATACAGCAATTCTTCCACATTGCTACAAAGGAAATCAAACTAATGCACCAAGATACAACTGACATCTTCAATGAAAAAAAAAAAAGGTCAAAAATCAGGCAATGCTGTTCAGCCAAGAAAACAGACCAAACAGTTCCAATAAAATTTAGGTCTGTAATTTCAAAATAAATACATCAGTTTGTTAATTTGGCTAGCTCCTTTATATGAATATGAAAACTGCATTAACTAGAGATCAGCAAAAGGTTATTAGAAAGAAACCCCACATCCTACAACAACTGGCTATCTATGCCTTGATAATGAAGTATGTTCTCAACAGTATTTCCAAGCAAATATATACTGTTGTTTGTCTAGTAACTGCCCACACCCCTTAGCAGCTGAGCAGACAATTTTTATAAAAAACTTTATTAAAACTGCAGCTGACTATTATTAAAGTGAGGAAGGTCAGGTAATGGATGGTGGCCCTATGTAGAAACTGCCCACTCAAAAGTGGAATGCAGTCCAAAGCCTACCCATTACAAACAAACAAATCTGACACTTGACAAGAAGTTTGTAGTAGATCAAAACACACTATTCCAAAACAAATGTCACCTACCTAAATTCTACTTCCAGATTATTTACTGGAACCACAGATCAGTGTAACAAACACTCCAGGTCTGCAGTTCTAAACTTATCCTGTATTTGCAGATACCAGGAAGCTTTACAAAAATAGCAGCTGAAGAATCAAAGCCAAAAGTGAACTTGACTCAAACCTGCACCCAAGACAAAACAGACTCCCCTAGGTTAAACTCGAGATTTGCTCTCCTCCTCTTACTGACACTTGTTTTTTCTCCAAACAAGCCTCAAGAACCAATAAAAAAAAAAAAAACGTGGGAGATCTCTTCAGAGGGATGAGCATGCTACAGCATAAATACTGGACGTTTAGTCTTCCCAAAGCTACCAGTCCAGACACTGGACTGGTGTGGGAGTTTCAAATAAAAAGCACTAGACAAGATTGAGATTTTTAAGGGGTTAATGTTCCCAGCTTTAATCAACTTCAGAAAGCAATTCTGCTGGCATTTAAAGCTAGAATTGAGGCATCATTCTGTAAAAAAATCCTTCCCTTCACTAATGTATTCCTTTAAAATGTGTAAACTAGCTAACTGCATTAACATCGAGTTGCTTTCAAATTAGTCTCCCATTTCACTGACCTCCAGACAATACAGCTGAAAGTTTTAAGAATCACATTAAACATTGAAGTACATTGACTTACAAGTTTCAGAAGCCCATCTCAATTAATGACATCTGCAATATCTACTTAATAAAACATTTTATTTGAAATGTGGGTACTTTGCATTAATTATTCTACCATTGTTTTATTCCCTATTAACTCAACTGTGCATCATTACTTCCATACTTTTATCTGACCACAGCTTTAGTCTGCAGTTAGCCAAGTGATCTTATTTGCACTTTTGAAGCACTGGCTCAAGATGAGGTTTTTTCCCAATTCATTGTTCTCCAGGCTGCACAGCAAGTCTAAACTTCCAAGTCAGCAAGTGGGAGATTAAAAACTCAATCCTGTCTTTTGCTCTCTAAATTCTTAACCCTTATGCAGGCTGGTATAAGGAAATATGTACTATGCCAGTGTTCAGAGCATGGAAAAGCAGCACTCAGGTCTTGTCTTGGTTGAGGGGAAAAAATTCAAAACACTTGGCATCAAAAAAGCCCCAGGGCATTTGTGGATATAAATGTTGTATTTTATTATCACCTTATGGAAAGCCATGACTTACTTAACCACACAACACCAAGTCCACAGAAAGCCAAGTGAGAAAATGTGAGTAATTAGATAACTTAATACCAATCTTAGCAGTTCTTGTTTACTCAATTAGTGTCCATGAGGGTTTATCACATGAACCTGAATTATGGATAAATTTAAATGATAGGTTAAATTCTGTATAATGTTTTTTTTTCTGCATGAGCAGCACTGCAGAAGAAAAAAAAGACTGCTTTGTAACACCCAACTCTATTCAAGAAGTTAACCATTTTAAGTTAGAAAACATTATAAAGTGACTATTTGACATATTAAGATTTTATAAAACTCTTATGAAACAGATGAATTATGAAACATTATGCAGCTTGGTTTTATTCTTTTTATTTTTAGATAAAGATCAAGGCCTTCAAATGAATCACTGCTTTACTTAGAAGCATTTCAAAGTAGATTTCTTTGTTTCAAAAAACTAAACAAAACAGAAAAAAAACCTGTGCAGTGTTTGTACAAAGAACTACACGACACACTGTTATGGGAACCATAATCATCCATGAACATATTAATGAGAAGTTACCAGTATAATATACTATACCTTTCCCTATTTGTCTTCAGGACAAGTTAATTATAAAACTGATTTTAATTAAAGCATGTTACACTAATCTACTTCTAATCTACTTCTCTTCGTGTATACTTCTTCACTGTCTGTTTTTGGTTTCTACTTTTGTCTCTATCTTTATGCATTCCTGCTTCCTTTTCTATCTTAGGATAATAGCTCTTTTATTTTACTGTCTGAACTGATTATCATTTCTCTGTATTCCTGCCTGTTTGTTTTCATAATTATCAATTTGGTCTGGTCTTTCTTTCTTTCTTGCAACTGCAATGTGCTTCTTCCTAACAAGCAGACAAAAGCTGCTTCCAGCTAAACAGTACTTTATCTTTTCAAAACACCCTGTTAGCTTCACTTCTAAAAACTAACAAAGAGCTGTTTCTATATCAAGAACAAAAAAGAAAGTGTTTTGCTTTTCTGTTTTCTATGAGTTCTGGATTGTAGCTCCAGACTAATCTGCAAATTATACCTCATTCCTCTCTGAAAACAAATCTAGGTATTACAGTTAAGAGAGAGGAAAAAATATGCTGTGAGCAAACTTAAAGGCTAAGTATTTTATAGACTAAGAGATTATTATCAATTAGAAGGCTCAGGGTAGCAACATCAAAAGCCATAGTGACACTGGAAATAATGCAGAGGCACTCAGATTAAGATGAGAAAAAAAGTTACACGTTCATGTACATAAATTAAAGAGTACTTCACATTTTAATTTCATATTAAAACAAAAGTTCACTATAGATTGTACAGGCATATGTACAGGATTCTATGAAGAAAATCTGCTAGTCCTTTTGAGACATGAAAAGAATAATAATTTCTAAAAAGAATTTCTGAAAACAGTTTGTAGGTTAACCTTCAGGACAGGAAGCCACTTTGCTTGCAAAAATTAAGACACTGGTATTAACAGTACACTATGTTGTAGCTTGAAAATATTTAAGTGAGAAACTCAGCTAGAAATGCACACTGTTTAATATGCAAAAGGAAAACAACAGGAATTAAAAAATCACTTTTAGCTGGACAAAAGACTACTTTGTTCTGAGGAATAAACACTTAATAAATTCATAGTATCAACACAGTATGAAAAATCTATTTGCCTGTTAAGCTTTAGCATATATTTTTAAAAAGTAGTATCACTGTTAACTTTAATTTTAAAAAGTCAATTTCTTTGATTAGAGAAACATTTGCATGACGAAGTGAGCAAAAAGCTCAAAAAAGTACTGAACCACTGGAGATCCAGCCACACTGCAGGATAATGTATACAGAAAATCAGCTTTCTAAAGCAAATCTAAAAATGGAGAGCTGTAATTGAGGAAGAGAGAGACAAAGACTGTTTTTCTCCATAAAGATGTCCCCAGACGAGCAGCAAAGGAACTACTTTGGAAACTCTAGATGAAAGTCAGGTCTGGCAGGAGGGGATGTCTTGTTTGAGACCTAACAACTTCACAGGTGTGACACATTTAGTTTCCAGGAAAGAGCAGGAATCTGCCACACTGAATATGCATGGAAACATTTGTGACTGCTTTTGAAATGAGCAACCCTAATTACAAAAGAATCAAGTTCTGCTTCTAGAGATTAGCAGATCAGCTGAAAAACATTAGAGATTACAGCTGTGCACTCAAGTTCACCCATGCCACTGAATGGACCAGTTGAACTAATTATTAGACTTCACCACCAATCGTTTCCTACCAGCAGAGCAAGCTGATTGAAAAAGTTCACAACTGGGACACTGAACACCAATGCAAAGACAAGAGAAGAAAGGAACACACTGCCACAGAGGGTATCTCAACAACCACTCCTATTCGCCCAGCTAATGAATAATCTCCAGAATTCTTCAATTAACAGATGGTTACAGTCACAAGAACTACAACAGTATATTTAGCTCACTGCATCATGATGCAAACTTAAGTCAGGAAAACGTCACATCTTTGCCTTCAGGTCTGCTCTCTTCTACACCCAGATGACCCCGCTCTGCAGTCCCACAGCAGGCTCACAGCCTGCCACACACTGCAGGGAGGGCTATTCCCTAAACACACCACTTCTTCCTCCTCAGGAAGTTCTACCAACACAGTGTGTAGTAGCCAGAACACAGTTCCAGGCCTCCTTCCTCTCTGCTACCCATCTAGCCTCTTCACATTGTGCTTGTCAATGAACAGGTTCTTCACTGTGAGTGTAGATCAGCTGTAACATCTTTACCTACAAGCTAGGAAGGAGGTAGCTCCTGTGTCCCAAGCAGTCAGAATGAACTCCCTTACCACCACCACTTGAGAAAAATGCAAACTCACATGCCCTCATATGAAGTATCACTAGAATAAAAATATACATAAAATACAGATCAGGAAATCCTACTTTGTAAACTGGATCAGAACCCACTCACTAAGCTTTCATTCATCCCCTTAATTTCATTCAACTTCTAATTTGGAAGAATTTTTTTTAAAGAAACTTAGCCAGGTTTTTTTCACATATGTTCTTAATAGAGATTGTTAGAATACTTGAGTCTTATCTGCATTTGAACCAAAGCTTAATTCTGAAACACATTCTATTTTAAGCTTAATTCCCACACTAACTTAAAACAGACCATTTTCAAATATTTCTATCCAAGACAACAGCAGTTCACAAACCATATATTTTCAAGCATTATTTGATTAAAATAGTTGCCATCTAACACAGGGGCACTATTACACTTGCCTTGTATATACAAAGGATACAATTATGTCCATTCCCCTAAACACCAAGAAATCTTATTTTCACCATAGCCAAGCCAGAAAACAGGCACTTCCTGAGTTTTCTGGGAATGACTGAAGGTTGTTAATAAACAGACTGAAGCATAAGTACATTTTAGTCCGAGTTATGTCACTTGAAATAGGAGACAGGAAGACTATGTTTAACCCTAAAGGAAGTAAGTGCGATATCACGGATCACAGTAAAAAAATGTTACTACTGTTGGCACAATGCTTAGAGATGCTGTTGCTCATTATAAGAAATATCTGGAGAAAATCCCATCTTCCCAGTAACAGCAGAACAACAGATTATAAAGTAGTAAGGCTATGTATCAATGAAGCAACAGAATACTGAATTTGCCGTATGACCAACAGCCATGTGAAGCCTCACGTGAAGCAGTTCTGCGCAAAACCAGCACATTTACTGCATGATTAATGGTAGCCTACAGAAAATCTGCAAAAACAAATTATCTGGCTTGGAAAACACTGATGCAAGACTTTCTTTTTTTGAAAAATTACGTAAACAATCATTTAGTTCTTCAGTTACAAAATGCTATTACATGACTTGACACTCTAGGTACAAGGTGAATGTTTTCGTGTATGACTAAAGAACCCTTGCTGAAACTACTGAAACCTTTCAAAACTTTTAAATGCCTCTCCACCAACTACAGATACTTCCACAATATTACTAAAAATGCATCCACAAGAGACTGACTGAGCAAGCAACTCTGACATTCCCCAGTTCTTGCATATGTGACAATCTATCATATTCTGGAGGATGTTTTTTTCAAAACTCACAGAAACAAGAAAGGGATCTCATCTATTGACAAGTTCTTCAGTGAAGGATTAAATTCCTGCTCTGGCCAGTCTGGCATAGCATCTAACAAGCACAGTATGCACTGTTTGGTTCCTCTCCATACACTAAGGGAGTGAACAGTGCACTAAAGACAAGAAGGGAGCAGTCTCAATGTTACAAAGCCGGGTAATAGGGGAAGGACGATGTTTGCACATGGAATATTAAAGAACACCTAGATGCCCTACATCAAAAATACAGAAAACAAGATCCACCAGCTTTGCATGTGCACACAACTCTGTACAAATTGTATTACAGCATGTCCAGCTGCAATACCATGAGACCCAGCTTACACTGCACTATTTAGTCAATTTTACTGAACTGAAATGTGACA
Source organism: Certhia americana (assembly GCA_018697195.1). NCBI lineage: Eukaryota > Metazoa > Chordata > Aves > Passeriformes > Certhiidae > Certhia > Certhia americana. Next base: position 17,791,445 of record CM031864.1, on the reverse strand, counting down.
TTTAAAATAACTTAGTTTGCATATTACTTAGAAGCTGTTCTATAGACTTTGCTACAGTTTAGAACCATAACAGGGTCACAGTTCTGAACTCATAAAAAAAGCCAAGATGCCTGATACAAATTTAAAACAAGGAAGTACTTTCTGCCAGTGGAAAAGAAGGGAGAATGGCTACTTCCTCTCATCCAAATATCACTTCCTTGTATTTATCTGCTCAGTTATTAAGTAGACTGTAGGATACCATTTTCAATTGAATTAAAAATTATAAACTTTTTAACAAGTATGATTGAGAAATCCCAGGCAGGCAAGTGAATTTAGCGCATTTCACACTTAAAAGGTGTATCTTTAAGCTTTGTCTCAACAGATTAGCCAGAAAGTAAACCTATCTGGTATGGGTTGAATCATATTGTTTATGTTTATTGTTTATTCTGACAATTAGAATAAATATATTATAAAAATATCTATACAGAATCTAGGTATTGAGTATCACCAGTAAAACTTCATTTCAACACAGAGAGCAAGGCATTTCCACATTATATTCCTTCTAACTTTCCTCATATGTATTTAATAAAGGTGCACATTATTTAGAATCTTAAACTCCTGTCAACAGCTGCCTAAAAACATACATTTCATGGCACTATTTCTACACAGCAACTGGAGTGAACAATGAATTCTTAAAATAAAACTTACAGCACAAGAATATAACAAACATATCCTCCCCTTAGCTTTTAGTAAATTTCTCACAATAGCTGTAATTACAATACCCAGTAAACCCACGAGAACTTGGTACAGGAATAATATGTAGAGGTTCTTCCTGTAATAGCCATCTTTTAGCTTTAAGCACAGAGACTCAGACAAAACCTCCTCATTCAGCATAGCTCTGATAAACTGCCTAACTACTCTCCTCCCATATGTAGGAAGCTATAGTGAATTCAGCTGGAATATCAGCAGGTATTTCCCAGTGTTATTATCAGCTCCCATCAGATAGACTTAAGACAAAGGCATAAACCTTACATTTGTTGCAACTGATATTCAAAAGATACAACTATACCTACATAGCTTGTAACCAAATATTTGCTCTTCTAAACCACTCAGAGTAAGATACCTACACATAGGTATTTTGATCAGCCCTTCAATTTTACCGAATTAAATCATTAGTCTTTTATGGTTTAGGAAGGGCTGCAGATACTAACAAGAGCTAATCACCATGGACTGTTCTGAGCACACTCCCCACTAAAAGGAAGCAGACACTGTTCAGTACTTCAGAAAACCAGAGATCACGGGACCAGTTACATAAATAGTTACTGAACTGGAAGGCTGTTAACTGATTTCCCATATGCTGTTTGTTCTGTCAACCCAATGAACAAGAGGATTTTTCTGTAACAAAAAAATCCTATGGTAAAGTGAACTTCCCTTTTCAGTATCACCTGTGAATACACTTCAGTGTTCAAGAGAAAGACTACAGTAGCCACATCTTTTTCCCTCCACAGATATCTTGCTAACAATGGTAAACACTTTTCAAACTTGATTATAAAACCAGATCCATACACTTAAAAAGAAATTAACATGGCAGTAAATTAGAGCCTTTCTCTATTCTTTGGAACATTATTTCAGACACAGATAAACACCCTGACAGAAACCAAACCAAACACACACACACACAAATCCAAGAAACAACAAAACACCCAAACCCAAAACAAAATGAAAACCAACACCACTCCTCATGTCCTTTATTTGCAATGGAATCTACTGTACTCATTGTTTTTGAAGTAAAATTCATAGTAACATTAACATAACTGAATAAAGAATTTAAACCAAAACCAGATGTTATTACTGGCACCTTCAAAACAGTGGAATTCTTCAAGATTTTGTGATCCAGATAACACAAAAATGCAACACAATTGTGCCATGTATCAGTTTCTCTCAGAGTTTTTAAGATATGAGCCTAGAAATTTAAAGCCCTCATATATTTCACTAGAGTTCAGAGTCATAACCTGTATTGCAAGAATAACATTATTCACAAAACCTTTATTTCTAGGAGAAATGTACTTCCTCTGATAAATCAAATCATACAAAAACATATACTGTTTCCCTTGGTTAAGCAAGGTATTTTTCCTTAAATCTTTTACAAAAGAAGCAAGAAGAGCGATGTGATTTAACTATAAGCATATGCACTTCCATTAAAAAAGTTACAATTTCAGAAAGGTAAAACAACCTTATTACAGCACATTTGGACACTGAAGTTGCATAACCAAAAGCCAAGTACAAGCTTCAGTGTTCTGAAAAGAAAACCCACACTTTTGAAGTCACAGCTAGGTTCCTCATTCTTTCTGAAACATGCACAAAGTCCAAACTCATAACAGCTCGTTTTTCATACTGTTTCTGTAATCCAGCATATTAAAAAGACAATGGATTCCATAAATACATTCTGCACCACTTCAGGAGCTCCAAACTGAAAGCAAGCAAATTTATAGCATAATCAGTGCCAATACTTCTGAATTCAGAAGAGAAATAAACATGAACGACAGGGTCACACTGGCAATAAACAGTGACACCAGACCACATCAATTTCTTATTTGAGTGCCAATTTCTTTTTGAGAGTCAAATGAATAGTCAATGTAGAAATTAAAAGCTACTTCAGCAGAAGCCTACCTTCTTCAGTTATTTCCTTCCTGACTAAACTGATGAAAATAGACGGGTATTCACACTAAAATCCAGTGAAGATCTGAATGGCAGAGATGAATAAGCACCAAATCTCAGTACTTTATCTGTGACCGGAGCTTGAGGTTCAAAACCGGGCCCAGTATTTTCAGGATATTTACCAATGACATTTGCTGAGGACACAAAGCTGGCAGGAGAGGCCAACACCCCAGGGGTTGTGCAGCTCCTTCAGAAGGGCCTCTACAGGCTGGAGAGAGGGGCAGAGAAGAACCTCCCGAATTTTACAAAGGCAAATGCAGGGTCCTGCTCCCAGGAGGAATAACCCCAGGCACCAGCACAGGCTGGGGCTGACCTGCTGGAGAGCAGCTCTGCAGAGAAGGACCTGGGCATCCCAGTGGCCAACGAGCTGTCCATGAGCCAGCAGTGCCAAGAAGGACAATGTTAGGAAGAGCTTTGTGAGTGGGTCAAGGGAGGTGACCCTGCCCCTCTGCTCAGACCCAGTGAGGCACATCTGGGTGCTGTGACCAGTTCTGGGCTCCTCAGCACCAGGCAGACAGGGAGCTGCTGCAGCCAGTCTGGCAGAGGCAGCAGAGATGCTGAAGGGACTGGAGCATCTCACCAAGGAAGGCTGAGGGAGCTGGGGCTGTTCAGCCAAGGGATGACTGAGGGCAGCTCATCAGAGTCTGTGAGTGTGTGAAGGGAGGTGTCTGAGGGTGGATCCAGGCTCTGCTCAGGGGTGCTGAGCTGTATGACAGGGGGCAATGGACAGAAACTGATGCACAGCAAGTTCCATCTGAACATGAGGAGGAACTTCTTTACTGTGAGGGTGACTGAGCACTGCAACAGATTGCCCAGAGGGCATGGAGTCTCTCTCACTGGAGATATTCCAGAACTGTCTGGACACAATCCTGTGCACTGTGCTCTGGGATGACCCTGCCTGAGCAGGGAGGTTGGACCAGATTATCCACTGTGGTCCTTTCCAACCTCACCCATTCCCTGATTCTGTGACAGAAGCATCTTTGCCAGTTTCTCCCTCTCATAATTTCACAGGACTTTTTATTCTTCTAGTCTAATTTTTTTCAACTCTTGTTCATCCACCACTTCCCTTTTAATTCCTTTTTAAGCCTCTTTTGCACTGCCCTTCTGACAGAACTTCACTGTTTGCTCCAAAAGCAGATACTGAGAACATTCTTCCTGCCTTATTAAATAAATATTGTGGGAATCCATTTTAACAGCAGCATTTTAAACACTGTTAATTCTATACTCCGTGCAAAAGATCTTGTTCCACTGATCACAGACACTGAAAAACTACTATTGCAGTAAATAATTACTAGGTTTCTTTCCTAATGACTTTTCAGTATTACCAAATCAGAAATAACAAAGAGCAAAACTGTAAAAAAGTGCTCAACAATATACTGCAGATATATATAAAAAATTCAACTGCAGCAAATACAGCAGATCAGAACAGTAACTTACTACAAATTCACTATGTAGAAACACAGAATGGCTTGGGTTGGAGAAGACCTTAAAGATCATCCAAACCCCCTGCCTTAGGCAGGGATAGCTCCCACTAGATCAGGTTGCTCAGAGCCCATCCAGCCTGGCCTTGAACACCTCCAGACCTTTGTACTTGTACTTTCCTGTAAAAAAAACCAGCTCTACTCAAGGAACACTGTGAAACTTAACACTCCTTATTACACATTGACCTGGAAGCAGAGGAAAGTGGCAGTCCTTTTGTCACCTAAACATATAACCTTTCCTGTATTTTGTGTCATTGCCACACCACATTCATCATGTTCTTTATGGAAAACCTAATTATTTGCAATTTCATTCTTCAACATGAAGTGCTACCTATTTCTTTACTAAGCACTCATTTCACTAAGTCTGCAAAGAATTAAAATAGCAAAGTATTAACCAATAAGGGATAAATCTCTGTAAATAATCAATGGTCTAGGCAATGTCAAACACTAAAGAAATTCTGACAAACAGCCTCAAATATTGAATAAAACATGACATAATGAGAAAACCAAAACCCATTTCTTTCATACTGAATAAAACTATTATATATTTTATTACAGTAACTATAAAACTGAAACTATCTAATTGCACATGGGAGTTTCAACCTTGTTTTTAACATTACTAGCTTGATTAAAAAACACTGAAAATTGATGTTTCATATCTGGGGAGCCTTAACACTTTATATCTTAGCAAAAACATTTCAAGATCAGCGATTAAAGCATACTAACTTGTAATCAAAAACACACCATGATTTTGTGGTAGAAAAAAATTAAAGCAAGTGCCTTTTCCCCAAGTATCTTTTTTCTTAGTGTTTATGTTGTTACATATCATTGTGTAAAACCATTCATATCTTTTAGAAATAAAATAAATAAAACTAAAATAAAACTTAATTGATTTAATTAATCTGTAACAGTATTCTGAAGTTAGTGCGTATTTAGTGTATAATGGAAAATTAAGGACACTCACCAGTGGACTGGTTTTTTTCTGAAAAGAATAATTTGGAAATGAAACTATTTGATACTATTGTCCCCATCAGCCTCAGAGAAATAATAAATATTTAAAACATTCAAAAGATCATTTATCAAAATACATTTGACTAAATTTTGAATGTTCTTCTTATGGTATCATACCACATCTCAGAATAGTCACAGGAAGAATTAATTTCTCAGATACCTTAAAATGCTTTATAAGAATATGCAAAATTATTACACTTCTATGGGAGCAGAATGCACAATCTACATTAAAAAAAATTCACAAGCTTAATTGTGAAAATTATTTGTTTTCATATCATTAAAAAGCATAAACAAAATACTTAACTGATAAATTGAAATACATTTAGTATTTTGCACCAAGATTAGGTATATCCACTACCCAGTTACAAAGCAGATTAGTAAACTGAAATGAAGGCAGCAAAACTGCATAGAGTAAAAGTTGAGAATATATTAACTTGTCAGCAGTACCCTGAAACAGCACTTTAGCAATTATATTCTCAATGCAGCTTTTCAGAATGCCAGATTTCTTCTGCTTTTTAACTCTGAAGCAACTTCACTCTTCTGTGAATTGAAATTAACCTTGTACAGTCTAGAAAGACTTCTGTAAGGAAAGAAATATAGAAGAGAATGATTACTGCTTACCATTTGACCTTCTCATCTGAATCATCCAGAGAGATAGACTGGAGCCCAAATCACTTAAATGAATATGACCCTGATGTTAATGTCATGGAACCCAGGTTAATTCTTGGTATTTCTTAAAATGCAAAAAAGACCTTATACTTAATATATTTTCTTTTCAGTTCCCAAAGTTCTATCAGACTTGGGTTTGCTGTAATTGTTAAAAATTCAGTTTTCAAATTAGATTTTATATATATATATATATATATATAAAAAAAAGCATGAATCAACTCACATGAGATGTGCCTGCACTAGTGGCATTAGTCCATCAGGCTGGCACACATTTGGCATTAGTCCATTAGGCTAGAAATACTCATTTGCTATTAACCTCCTGCAATTAGAGCACACTCCCGACAATAAAATCAAAGTTTCTTTTTTTTCTGGTTACATAAAAAAAATCAAAACCTTTCATGCCTCTCAAGAATACATAGTAGCACAAAATAAACACTTCAATTTCTAGCATTCCACAAACCAGCTCATTCATACAAACAAATGTATCAACTAGTTACTTCATAGAAACAACAGTAACACAAAGCAATTTAGAAATAATTTAGTGCTCTCTAAACTGTTGTGGTTCTCAGCACCCACCTTTAACGATTGTCACCAACATCAGCGTCATTTGTTTTACTGCCATGTTAAAATCCTGCTGAGATAACACAGACTAATACGTTAACAATAATACTTTTAACTAAGCCATGTATCCAATTGACACAGAATTTTGTTGATCAAGATGACTACGAGCATTTAACATCAAGGATTCCAAACTCAACAATCAATTAAAAGTCAAATTAAAGTGTTTGTCAACCATGCTACAAAATACTTTTCCCCACTTCAACAAAGAACTGGAGACACTACACTAATCTAAACATCTGCCCAGTGGTCTCTGATTTCTGAATCCGTGTACCTTGGAAATAATTCTTTTAATTTTTACAACTCTAATGTATAAACTAGTAATAGCTTTTTGCAATAAATAGGTGTAATAGGTAAAAACTCTAACACAAACAAGTAGATTCTCATAAACTACAGCAGAAAACTCTGTAGCAATTAAACTGGGCCACAACAATACACAGCTGTTAGGCAAATACTGACATGAAATCAGACACATAAAATTGTAAAGAAAATACTGAAAAAAGGTGGTTTTCCTAGATGTAACTTAGGATTCCTAATATTAGTGTAGGGCAACAGCACGCCAAATGTAATTCAAATAAACTACTTGCATCTGAAACAGTAAACAGTTTCAAGACAGATGAATGTAATTGGGTAAGAAATACTACCTTTTGTGTCATCTGGTATTAAATACAGCTTTGCTAGAAATGTCTTTTAATATACTGTCTTTAAAGTCAAAAGATAGTGCTTAAATGAGCAGTTTGTGAGATGATCTCAAACATATTTACCATTGCTTCCACGCAACAAAGTTAAAGCAATGACAGCTACTGAAAAGGGTTCCTCATACAGAAATGTCAATTATGAAGGCCTTCTGAAATACTAACCTGAAAGCCTTCAGCAACACCTCCACAGGTGTTGCAGATGTTTTATACCATGTTACAGAGATGATAAACACAATTCATACAAAGCCCAGAAGAAAACTGCTCACATCAGAAAGTATGTTGTACCCCAAAAGATGACCTTACAAATAACTTGGTGTTACTTGTACTTCTTCATTGTCAGTTTGCCATCCTCTTTATCCATCTCTTTTCTTCATAAAATAGAAGTTTATATTAAGCAGAATACAAAAAACTAATGCTGCTTAAGAAACTGAATGAATTTTAACACCAAAAAAAGAAAGATGATGAAAAAAAATAACATAAGATAGTCTAAACAAACTAAAAATGGAGCAAGTAAATTGTTAGGAACTTCTAGCAAATTAAGATCAGAAGAAACCGTTTTCAGAACAAAGACAAGCAGAATCTGAAGGTAAAAAAAAAAAAAAAGCTGCTTAAGATGTTAGGGTGCCATTTCCTGCTATAAACGTATTATTGGACTAGATTTAGTGGCAGAGACTATTGAAAGATAAAGGATCCAACTAAAAGCAAAGTCTCAAATCCCTTTACTACAGCAGGAATACACAGATTTTTAGTTATATTTTTCAAGTGCACTTATCGGCTTTTTACAAAATATAGTAGTATTTTTAAAAAAAATATTTCTTGCAATGAGGCTAAACTACATAATGTACTACTCCGAGATAATTTAAATCAGCTGAAAATAAAATGAAAAATCTGCGAAGTGCTCTTGAAGAAATGCTTTAAAATTCACCTGCCTTAAAAAAAAAACAAAACCCCTTTACACCACATGAAATACTGTTTTACATTGACTAAAAGGACAGGAAGAACCAATATTACGGAAAGCTTGCTGTCTTGTAACAGAGTAACTGGGGTAACTGTGCTGAAAGGATAACAGGCAAATTCCAAATGACTGTTAGATTAACTAGGGAGATATGGGAGCAAGATCCTCTCCCACAAATGAACACAAGTCAGCAAAAACAAAAAAATCAAACCTCTTTTCCAATGACTTAACGAAAAAAAGCAGCCAGGAAAGCCACAAGTTTCAGGTTTGACTTACATTCTGATTATGCCTGCACGATTAGAAGTTGAAATGCTAAGTACAAAGTACAACTATAAATAGTCTATCAAGATCATAAGAAATAATTACATATAAGGTCTTAAAAGTCACATTTCCCAGCATCCAGTATATATAAACTAACTGCAGAATTCCCACCTAATGTGTGCATAAAGGTTTCTAGAATTAAAACTCAAGGTTGAAACTTGAGTTTGGAGCACTGATAGATATTCCATGGTACCTCATTATTGTAAAAAGCATGAATCCTGGCCATGCAGCATGACCACCTTAAGACAATTACATGTTTTCTCAAAAATTGTGAGGGATTTTATACAAATGATGTCAAAATGTATTCATTATACAGCCCACAATTACAGCCTTGAAGTACAAAGCAGACAGAACATGGAAAAACATTTTATCTAAGAATCACTAAGCTTAAATACCACTGGCATCTCATCTTTAAGACTATTTTAACTCTTTCAAGAGAATTATTTCGATTCAATTATTGAAATTTCAGTGAAACTGAACGACAACCCCACAGACCCAAAACAACTGGAAGTCACTGGGTGCTAAGACGTCCGAGCAGGAAGAGCAGGTAGCACACTGCCTACCACCAGCTTTGTTTGCACCTACTACAGTTTTAATATACACAGCCAATCCCTGGTTTTACAGAACTCCAATTCCAATCCACCACTAAGTGGATGTTTCTTCCAGTAAAAACTTCTTGTTGCATTCAACTACTCCTACCTCACTGCTTCTCTCTCCTGAACTTGGGGAAATCCACTCAGACCTCTGAAGTGCTAGGCTAGTGCAAAAGGTACTGCAACACTGTTCGTGGAAAGAATCTTTCTCCCTAGCACCAACAACAAAGTGAACATGTTTCTTGAAAAGCCATTTTAGAAAGAAGTTCCCTTATTACTAGAGAGAGGTCTTAATATTAACAGGGTCTCAAACTTGGGGAGTTAAGCTAAAAGATCTAGTTTACATGATTGCAAAACTTCAGCAGAAATAACACAAAAGACCTTTTACAAAACAAAGAAACAATCAAGATAAACCAAAACAAATAACCCACAACCTGTTTCCTCAGCCTCAACCTATATACTTAATCAGACCACCACACCTCTTGCTGCAGAAGTAAATATTTGAGTATCATGCAGAGCCAGGATACTTCACAAAACTGCTCAGCTTGCTTCACATGATGACATTTCTTTTTAAGTTTCATAGAACTGTACAGTCTACATTCCCTTCACATCACTACAATATAGAAAAGTCCCAAACATTTGAATTCAACTGCTAAGTCACTAATTATTTTCAAGAAATTAATTTTTACTCTTTAAACCTGCCATCTTCTTAGACATGAAACCTAACCAGATATTCCAGTTTGTTTTTTACCATTTTATTACAACATGCTAGAGAACTTTTCAAGACAAGTTCATCCTTTTCTTGCCCTGCTCCAAACAAATTTGTAACACCTTGACCATATTGCACAGATCTTAAATGTCATCATCTGTTGTTTAGCCAATTTCCCAGATAATGAAAACATAAATCCAAGTACATATTCTCGTTCTTCTAACTCATAGTTCATAGCAGTCAAAACTCATAAGGCTGGAAAAGATCCATGAAATTAAAGAAAATAATCAGTAATTGTTGCTGATTTAAATAATGCTGTGCATCAACTACAAGCTACAGGTAGAGCTGGTTTGCAAATATTCCCTTCCTCAAAAACAAAAAATGGCTTTGAAAATTTCCTGGCAATCCAGTACTTAGTCTGAAGCACTTTAATGAGTTTCACTGATCCTGTGAGATCTTTGCTCATAAAATGAACACATATTGGTAAAATTAAATACATAAATGAGTACCTGCATTATTAGAGCCTAAATCAAGTAGCTATTAGGGGCATGAGGGAACCTATATTTGACTCTACAGAACAAAATTGGTTTATCAGTCCTCCTTAGTGGACCTTCAAACAGTTTTCCATTTACTAATCAGAAATTTGAACTTGTTTTCAGGGAAAAACTAATATAAAACATTTCATTTAAAAGCATATAATGCGCATCATATCTTTGCAGCTACTGCACTTTACTGGTTTATGCCTTTTACACTAAGGTCTCAAACCTTTCTTTCACCTGATTATTTAACTTCTTCCCTGAATCTCAAATCTATGTCCATCCTAAAACTTGTTAATAATTTTTTCCTTCTTCTTTTTTTTTTTTTTTTTTAAATCAGTCTCTTTCTAACCATTCCAACATCTGCAATCTTTAGGCATTCTCTACCCATCTCATTTCTCAATCACACCACATCCTGTTCTCTGGTATTGAGAGCTTATCCTTTCACCCACATGGTTTTCACCCAGCATTATCTCTTCCTTCTCTATCGAATCAAACATTAGCTTCTTAACATCACTTTCAAGGGCATTGCTGGCTGATTCCAGCTTATTACCTCATCATACCAAAGTATTACTGTTTGCTTCGCTGGAGACACCAACACTCCCTTGTACTTTTCAACAAGCATTTCCTGCATTCCCTTCGGCTGTTTGGGTGCTCATCCCCTCCAAATATGACAAAGGTCCTCCCCACCACTACCCTTCGTTTGCAAGGCTTACCAAAACAAACAGCTAAGAGGCTGCAGCTGAGATCTGCCCCCTGAACAATATTGGGGTCTGCACAACTCTCATTTGGCACCACCACTACAGGACCCAGCTCCTGCTGGAACTCAAAGTTAACTGGATTGGGGATGCTCTTTATACTGAGTTTGTGTAGAAAGCAGCACAACACAAGGACACTATGTGACTAATTGTACTAGGTCCTACATAAATGCAAACATAAAACACACTCCCACAATTGATTACAAATGTCAAACACCCTAAACATTCCTCTAATTGTCACTGACATCATAAAAACACAGGAAAAAAATGCAGGACAACTAAATGCCATATCAGAGAGCTGAACAGGAAGAGTGAAGAGGAACACTATCCGTTTATTGTAAGGATTAAAAAGTGGATTATTTTGAATATTTTAAATATTACAATTTCCTTTTCCAGAGTATTCCCCTGCTGTAGAGACAGCCAGTGCATTGGAGCACAGATGTTGTCTGGGCTTCACACAGATCAATTATTTTCCCACTCACTGCCACAAGAAAACCCCATGTCACCTAGACCAAATGCTTATTTGAAGATATTACTGGAAAAGTAAAACATTATTTGCCACCTCTGAAAGAAATGAGGCATCTGGGGTAAAGACAATGTGTACAAGAAGCATACCCAGATTCAGAGAAAACGCCCTCCAATTACTCTACCAACCAGAATATACAAAGTAAGGTCTTCACACCCACTCAAATTGGGCATCCATCATGAGAAAGAATCTAGCAACCAAATGCTCTCTTTACAAAGGATTTACAATGCAGATGGAGATCCAAAAGGCACACCCAGCTTCATCACCTGCACTCACATCTGGTTATTTCAAGTATGCCAAAAGTTAAGGCTGTCTCTCAACTCTCCAGTGCAATTGCTGTCATATTTCAGAAGTTCTTTAACCCCAAACTCAAATCTAGTAGATGTCATTTCACAATGCTGAAAAAGTATCTTTTACTTAGTGTGGAACTACAGAAAAGCACGTTGTACTATTTCTTGTGTACCAGCCAAGGAGAAGTGATTTGCATGGTACTTGCCTCTGGAACAAACATTTGTAAGCATCGAAATCACAGCAACTGTACCAGCTACTAAGTAGTAAATTAACTCCATCCCCTCCAAAACCAGGATAAAAGTGCAAGGGCTTCTTTCAACATTTTAAAACATCGTATTACCGTGCCCTCACACATTAAAGAATGTTAACATATTCTACAAATATTGCTATGATATTAATTTGATTAAAACAAAGTGCATTCCAATTCTACAACCCAACTAAGAGGGACTAAAAGTAAATATATTTGCCCAAGATGACACTCGAATTCCACATTAAAGCCCAAGAAAAATTCAGGTCCTGCATATTAGCTTTTTAAACTCACAGTAGGACTGCACTTCTCCTTCAAAAGATGTAAATAGTAATATAACTACAGACAAATGTACAAAGCACGATGCCAGAAAGCAGTTTGATCAGTCTAATGCCCTTTCATTCATTGCAAATGACCAAGCCAAAGCAGAGTCCTGACTTAAAAAAAAAAACAAAAACAAAACACAAAAAAAAGGAAAAGTATTCATGAATCGTACAAGTAACTATTTCAAATTTCCATACAGCAGGAATTTTCGGAAAATTCAGGACTCCTAAAATTCAGCCCTTCCCTATTCTAGTCACCTAGCAGGAAATGTAATACTCCTGTCACTCTTCTCTTAGACTAGAACTTGTAGCTGGAAAAAAACCCAGCAACGCAGAAATTTATTGCAGATAATTCCATAAACAAAGTCAGTGTAGAGGGTCTGCGTTTTAATGAAAACCAGAAGGCTTTTATTAGTATAATACTTTTTTTTTCCTTCTTCCCCCATCCAGCTGAAGCACTGACATACATCTGAAGACAAACCTCTAAACCTTCTGCCAAGAGAGCACTGGGACTGGGGTACGTAAACTCACTAGGGGCAAAATGAAACAATCTGAGTGGAATTTCAGCTTTCACTGAACAGTTTGTTCACCATTACAAGGAAAAAGCTGAACATATCTGGACTTCAGGGAATTCTTTTCTCTACCAAAAAGAATTCGAGTTCTTTAAAAAGTATGCACATGTGTTGCATGAACAATGAAAACTTAATCTGCGTTGTGTTAAATAACTTCCCCTCCACAAAAAATAAAACACCCTCTGATACTCAATTACTGGCTTTACCAAGAGCACTAAAAAGTGCTCGGCAATTGTAAGGACTGAAGTATTTAAAGATACTAACAAATGAGGGTCTCACCCAGATAAATCCAGTATAAGAACTAATTTAAATACAACACTAATTAACTTTTAGCTATTAGACTTATTTCAGTAGGTCTACAGCATCAGTGACTATTTTATACAAGCAATAACAACAAACCTTCTGTATTCCAGTATTTACCTGCAAACAGCTGAAAGCACAAATCATACCTACTTGGGCAACCCTCAGCTCATGAGCACATTGCCAACAGACTTCTCTTCCTGTGCTTTTCACCATCCCAAATTCTGAGGGATTTGCCATTCCAGAGAATCATTACTCTGACAGACAGACACTTTAAAGAAATCTACAGCTTGGTTGAGATAAAACATCCTGCAATCTCCAACTACCTTTTTACTATTTTCACTCAGGAAATCAAATGACAGCTGCAGCATTTAGAATCCTGATACAGGCAACTCTCAGATTTCGTACTATGAACAAGGATACTGCACACATTTTTTACAAGACAGCAGTACTTTTCCAGTGTTCAGAATTTCCAGATTAGTAAAGTCCCATGTATGTTTGTACAAACTTCATTGAAAAGCATATACACTTCCAAGTAAGCAAACAAGTGGGGCCATAAATAAAAACAGATGCCTTTTTTAATAGATATCAGATGATAAAGTTTTCAAAACTTAAAAAAACCCACTTTCTAACCAGATAGTCAAAGACACATGTATGCATTCTTAAATTAAATTATGTTCAACATCAAACCCAAACTGATAAAGTCTCATGACAATGACACACCCCTTCCTGGAAAAAACAGAAAAAAGGTCAGATGTTTATGAACCAGACAATTGCTGGAAAAATATGGACAAACATTCCCAACTAAAACAGTACAACTGTTTTCACACCAAAGCCTAAAGTAACTACACTTTCAATAAGCCAAGTATTTGATCCTTACATAACTTTCTAGTTGGAAATCTCAGAGGTCTTTACAAGGATGAGGTAAGCTGCACAATACTGCTTGTGAAAGACTGGAACCTCACAGTGATGAGGCATTTTATCCAGCGTGTCACCCAAGACAGGGGAAATGTGTAACTATTCCATGCATCTGGAAAACACCGTAATCCTATACTTTAGCCACAAGACACATTCTTTGCACACATTTGCAGACCACAACACCAAGAGTACTGATTGAAGAGAGAATCTACACAGAGCACTTTCTGCAATCTTTGGGATAAGCTGACGGAGAAATCTGAGGATAAAAAACAGAAAACAACGTCAAACATCCCCCTGTTAAATAGAGTACTGTCTTTAACAGAGTATATGTTAGCACATATAAGTTTACAAAATAAAAAGTAGGTTTACAAAAATACTAAGAGTCAAAAGCACATAAGAACTTCCACATGGGATATAGTTTGATATTTAGAATTCCTTACACTGTTTTTTTATCTGAATTAACAATGCTAGTAACTACACAACCTTCACATTAACAGGCAGGAAATGTTTCTCAGTTGCAAGAGAAAAACTTTTTTTTTTGCTTGGAAAAAATCATTTTATTTAGCTAAAAAATAAATTTTCTAATCTAATGAACAAAAAATACAATAAATTACTACAACAGAAGTGTGCTACATAACAGCTACTTTTTGACACTCTTTCATACTTACATTCTCTGAATGTTTTCCATGTATAATTACACTTGACAACTTTTTAAGATTAGACAAAATGGCCACATGATTCATCTACAAACAAGGACTCAGATTTTAAAGCAAGAAGGATACAATATCTGAAAGCAGGACTGAAAGCATAAGAATTTTTAATAGCTTTTGAAAAATTACTGATGCAACCAAGTTATTTAATATTTTTAAAAACAGAACTTGGGTTTAAGCACAGAATGAATTTTGTTTAAGAAAAGATTAAAAGGAGCACATCACCAAATATACTTTGATCTCTCTTTGGTCCAACATAACTAATTTCTAAAATACTACTCTACAGCACCAGTGGTTTCTTAATTATAAAAGATGGTGTGCTTCTGGCCCCAAGGAGCTCACAACAATAGTATCATTAAATCTTCTATAGCCATTTCTTTTTAATCAAGAAATCTCAGCACAAAAAGCCCTCAGCAAAATTTCTGTTTTAAATATTTATCAAGAGGTGAGAAACAGATGGCTAGACTGGTTCTACAGACTGAAATGTTCTGACATGGTATTCAAACTCTTTTTCTGCCAACTGCTATTAAGGGGTTCACAGGGGCTGGAACAACAGAACGTGTATCACAAGTCAAAAAACATCCTTCCTGGTTGTTTTTCTTTTTAAAGAGACAGTACAAACTCTTTAATTAATTTCCAAAGAAGCCACTTCAGAGTGCCAATCACACTGTCTCCTCTCATTACACCAAGAACTTCATTATCAGCTACACAAAGTTTAGTAGGCCTTTAGCATCAAAGCAAATGCACTACATATTCAATTTAACAGCACAATAACCCAAGATGACAATAACCAGACGTATTTTTTAAATATTCTACGTTAATGCTATTTGTACACTTCACACCCACCACAAAAAGAACTCCAGATGCACAGAAACATACACACTGAACAGATGCTCATGCTGAGAAGATTCTTAAACATACCATAATCTATCATTTTATTTCCAAATATTTAAAGTTAGTAACACCCCCCATCCCACCCCCATTTTTACACACATCTATCTACTCTTGCCTTGGATATTTCAGCACAGTTTGACAGAAGTCAGGACACTTTATAAAGCAAAAATGCAAGCCTACCACAACTTCATTGTATAAACCTCCTACTGTTCATTAGGTGAACGTAAGAGTGCAGTATTTGAAAAAAGCATGACAAACTCAAAAAGGTTAATTCTGAAAAGTACCTGTACCTAAATAAACAGCAGCAATTTTCTATTACTAATGAAGTGCAGCACTGCTACTTTGAGATTATGTGCCTCCCTTCTTCAGATGATTACTGCTTTACAAATGCTACCTATGAAAAAATTATATACTAGAGATAGAAAAATTCAGCACCCAACAGCCAAATTCTCAGAAAATATACTTCAACTGAATTAGATAAGACTTGCCAGTTCTCACTACTCTGTTCAACCCTTAGGAGAATGCTATGCAATGCAGTTCACCAAAATATCTTAGGTCTTGTGTGGCCATACCATAAGGAGTATGTTGCAGAGTGACCACAAAGATACACATACTTTCAAAGCATAATCAAAATTTTCTATTGTAATAAGAAAGCAGAAAAGGGGAGCATATTTCCCACATCCAAAACAGCATGCAGTATAAAACTCCAGAACAATTTTAAAAATACCTCAGAACTGTGAATCAGCATACAGTATCAAAAAACAGCACGATATAACTTAGGAAAGCAGTGTTAAGGAGATATTTTAAAAGCCTGATACAGAATCATCAAATTTGCTTTAATGAATTAGCAAAGCATTCACACACAAGTACAGATGTTATGAAAAACTATGACCTGGATACCAGTCTTAACCCTGAAAAATTCCACTTTATGAGGTGAAAGCTGTAATGAAGGAGGGCTTTAGGCCCAATGAGGTGTCCAGAAAACCTGAGCAGAAGAGTTCTCTGCAGCTGGGGACTGAACTCGGGGAGTTCCCGTGGCCCTGGTGCCCTCGGCAAACAGAGCAGCTCCAGCTGCCTGCCGAACCTCCACTGATCCAACAGCAGGGAACCAGGAGGGAATGGCTACACCACAACACAACGTGTCCAAGAGCTCCTTTTAACCCTGTTCAGAGCCCTGTCTTTGAAGACCCACAATACTGGTTTTCCTTGTGTTTTAACCGAGATTTAAGATAATTCGTAATGAATTTGATTTTGTGCCAGATCTTCAAAAAGTAATCTTTACTTGCCCAGCACAAAGTTGTTAGGACGATTCAGGTTAAATACTTTTCACAGTAAGTGAATTACTGAATATTCAACTAAGAAACCAGTTTTGATTTATAAACATAGTAGATGTTTTAAAGTATGATTAGATTCAATTAAAAAAATTTAAAAGGTACCCTATAATGTAAAAACTTGCATTGTCAAAGTCTAGTTATATAGTTACAAACAGACCACTTCATGCATGAAGTTAGCTCAGTGTAGAGTTGCAGGTCATCTCCAGATATCAAGCAAAATTTTGCTAAAATAAAAGTACTGCAGTAAAACTTTCAGCTTGAAATTCTGGCATTATTTCTTCCAACTAATGCATAAGAACTAGTGACTCAGGAGAAAAGAAATGTAGTAGGTCAAAATAAACTTCAGCTAGTTTCACAGCACTATGAGTTAAATGCCTATCATTAAAAGGAAATCTGAAGTCAAAATACATCTTTTAGAATATGTTTCTTAAACAGAGGACAAACACTTTCATACAAATCTGAACACAAGACAAAGTATAAAACCTTCAACTGTCATTTACAAGCTGAACAAAAAAAATACAATTAAGAGGTTATGAAAGTGAGCAGATATGAGTGAGCTAAAACTCTGCTTTCTAAAGCAATACATATTTGCGTGTTCAAAGCCAGTGCTCACCCAAATGCCAACCCCCACTCTCCTCAAGCGACACTCACCTCTCACCTGAAGTTCATGCAGCAAGTGTGTGGCCAATGTAAATCACAGCTCTTACCTACTCCTTACTGCCAATGTCACACAATTTTAGATTTCAGGCCTGCTACAGCAGTGCACTCAGTACTTAAAACAGCATATTTTGTCTGAATTCTCACCGTGCCTACAAATCCTAGTAAAGTACAAGGTACTAGGCAAAACACCGAAGTAACCCCTAAATACCTATAAATCAGGCTTCTCCACGTAGTACACGTGATGCTATAACATCTTCATTTTGCATAATCAGACACAACTTAGTTCAGGTGGCTTCAGGAGCTGCGCTGGCCCCGCGCCCCACCCAGGCACCCCGCCCGCAGCGCCACGGCCGCCCCGGCTCCGCGGGCAAACACCTGCCTCGGGGTGCAGCAGATATGCAGAGACTAACAGCCCTGCGCTACAAAATACTGCTACAGGGATTTAATTCAACGCAAAGAAAAAAAAAACAAAACAAAAAAAAAAAAAAACAAAAAAAAAAAAACACTATAATGCTAGGTCCAGATTAAGAGAGTTCCCGGGCCAGACGTTTAGCTTTCTGTAATTATTTTTTTCTTAGCACAAGTCTCTGCTTCACAGTCTTTAAAAGCAAATAAATAGAGGGCGGGCGGCATTTAAAGCGGGGACGTTAAACCCTCCTTTGGTACTGTTCTTTTTTATGCCTAAGCTTTCCCACGATCAGTGTTAGCTCCAGCCAGAGCGGCAACAGCAGGAAACCTGACAGGAGACACAAGAGCCCAGCACTGCGAGCAGGCACGGCTGTGCTTGGCTGCGGCACTGCCCCGGGAGCAGCCCCTGCCCTGCCCTGCTCGGTACAGCCCAAGGGCCCTCGCCGGGGAGAGCGGAGCGTCAGGAGAAGACCTAAAGAGACAGAAACTGCCTGTCTTGTTACTGCCAATTCTTCGTGTTTAAAACAAACACAATGCGGCGTTAGCCAATAATCTGCGGTACTTTTACAGACAAAGCTGTGTAGTAGCTGCTTCTAGTTAGGGCCGGCAGCTGAAAACGCTTTGCTCGCCTGAGCAGCCCGGCGGTTTTCAGTGGAGCAGCAGCTCTGCCGCCGCCCCGAGGCTGCCCGGTGCGGGCGGCTGCCCGAGCCGCGCCGGGACCCCGCCCCGGGCCGTGCCGGGAGCACGGTGAGGGCCCCGCCGGAAGCACGGTGAGGGCCCCGCCGGGAGCACGGTGAGGGCCCCGCCGGGAGCACGGTGAGGGCCCCGCCGGGAGCACGGTGAGGGCCCCGCCGGGAGCACGGTGAGGGCCCCGCCGGGAGCACGGTGAGGGCCCCGCCGGGAGCACGGTGAGGGCCCCGCCGGGAGCACGGTGAGGGCCCCGCCGGGAGCACGGTGAGGGCCCCGCCGGGAGCACGGTGAGGGCCCCGCCGGGA
>CM031864.1:17735050-17770592 GCA_018697195.1 Certhia americana | reverse complement strand
GGGGGGACAGGGGGAAAATGTTTGTAAACTTATTTCATGCATCTGGAAAAAACCCCACCGTTAATCCTATACTTTGAGCCAAAACAAGGGGGACACATTCTTTGGCCCACAAACATTTGCAGAACCACACACAAGAGTACTGATGCCCCCCCGAGAGCAATCTACACAGAATAGCACTTTTCTGCAATCTTTGCGGAATAAGCATGACGGACAGAAATCTGAGGCATCAGATAAAACCAGAAAACAACGGTTCAAACATTCCCCCTGTTAAATAGAGAAGTACTGTCTTAACGAGTATATGTGTGAGCACATATATAGTTTAACAAAATAAAAAGCCCTCTAGACCAGTTACAAATAATACATAAGATTCAAAGACACATAAGAACTTCACCTGCGGATATAGTTGATATTAGAATTCCTTACACTGTTTTTTATCGAATTAACAATGCCTAGCTAACTACACGACCTCACACTAAAGGGAGGAAATGGTTATCAGCTTGCAAGTGCTCAAAACTTTTTTTTTGCCCTGGAAAAAATATCTTATTAGCTAAAAATAAATTTTCTAATCTAATTGAACACAAAAGACAATAAATTTACTTATCAACAGAATGGCTGCCCATACATAACAGCGCCTTTTTTGACACCTCTTTATACTTACATTCTGTGAATGCTTTCCATTGTATAATTACACTGACAACTTTTTAAAGATTAGACAAAATCGGCCAATGATTCATCTCAACAAGAGGACTCGATTTAAAGCAAGACAGATACAATATCTGAAGCAGCGACTGAAAGCATAAGAATTTTTAATAGCCTGTGAGAAAAATTTAGCTGCATGCAACCAAGTTATTTATATATTTTTAAAAGACAGAACTTGCCCCGGTTAAGCACATCCACTAGAATTTTGTTTAAGCGAAAGCAATATAAAAGGAAGCCAACATCACCAAATTATACTTTGATCTCTCTTTGCGTCCAAAATACTAATTTCTAAACATACTACTCTACAGACAACAGTGTATTCTTTAATTATAAAAAGCATGTGATTGATGCTGGGCCCCAAGGAGTGCACACAATAGCCTAATCATTAAATCTTCTATTAGCCATTTCATTTTAGCAGAGCTTCTGCAATCTCAGCCCAAAGCCCTCAAGCAAAATTTCTGTTTTAAATATTTATAAAGAGGTGAGCCCAAACAGATAGGCTAGACTGCTTCTACAGACTGAAATGTTCATGACAGTGGTATTCAAACTCTTTTCTGCCCAAATGCTATTAAGGGGTTCACAGGCGAGCCTGGCGGAACACAGAACGTGTAGCACAATGTCAAAAAACATCCTCTCATGGTTGTTTTTCGTTTTAAAGACGACAGCTACAAACTCTTAATTAATTTTCAAAGAAGAAGCCATACAGAGCCTGCAATCACAGCGGGCCTCCTCTCATTACACCAAGAACTTCATTATCAGCTACACAAAGTTTAGTAGCGCCTTTAGCCATCTCAAAGCAATGACACTACAGATCAATTTAACAGCCACAATAACCCAAGATTGACAATAACCAGAGTATTTTTGAAATATTCTACGATTAAATGCTATTTGCTACAATTCACACCTGCACACAAAAAAACTCCAGATGCACAGAAAACATACACACATGAACAGAGGCTCATGCCTGAAGAAGGAGTCTTAAACGATACCATATATCTATCATTTTATTTCCAAATTAATTTAAAGTTTAGTAACACCCCATGCCTTCACCCCCATTTTTAACACACATCTATTCTACTCTTGCCTTGGATATTTCAGCACAGTTTGAAGATAGCTCAGACAGACCACTTTATAACAGCAAAAAAAAATGCAAGCCCATACCACAACTTCATTGATATAAACCTCCTATGCTGTTCATTTAGGGTGGTGCAACGTAACGAGTGCCAAGTATGTTGGGCAAAAAAAGACCATGACAAACTACAAAAAGGTTATCTGAAAGTACCTGTACCTAAATATAACAGCAGCCAATTTTCTTATTACTAAATGCAGTCGAGACCACTGCCCTACTTGAGATTAGTGCCCTCCTTCTCAGATGTATTACTGCCCTCTTACAAATGTACCTATAGAAAAAATTATATACTAGAGATAGAAAAATGACACCCCAACAGCCAAAATTCTCAGAAAATATACTAACTGAATTAGAATAGAGACTTAGCCAGTTTATTACTCTGTTCAATCCTAGGAGAATCAGCTTATGCCCCAATGCAGTTTCACCAAAATATCTTATGCGTCTTGTGTGGCCATCCATAAGGAGTTATGTTAAGCCAGAGTGACCATCAATGATTACACATACTTTCAAATGCATCAATCAAAATTTTATATTGTAATAAGATAGAAAAGCAGAAAAGTCGGAGCATATTATCCCCACATCCAACAGCATGCAGTGAAAAACTCCTCCGCAATCAATTTAAAAATACCTCAAGAACTGTGAATCCAAGTGACCATACAGCTATCAAAAACAGCTACGAGTATAACTTCAGGGACGAAATGCAGCTGTTAAGGAGATATTTTAAAAGCCTGATACGAATCATCAAATTTGCTTTAAGAATTAGCAAAAGCCATTCACACACAAGTACATGAGTTTTTTGTTGAAATACTCAGAACTGGATACCGTCGTAACCCTGAAAAATTCCTACTTTATGAGGTGAAATGCACTGTAATGAAGGAGGCGACTTTAGCGCCCAATGAGGAATGTCCAGAAAAACCGAGCAGAAGAGTTATCTGACAGCTAGGGACTGAACTCAGCGGAGTTCTCGGCAGCCCTCGGCCTGCCTCTGCAAACAGGCAGCTCCAGACTGCCGCCGAACCTCACACTGATCAACAGCAGGAACCACCCCTGGAGCCGGATGCATACCCCACAACACAGCGTGTCCAAGAGCTCCTTTTAACCTGTGTGCCCATGTTCCAGAAGCCATGCTCTTTGAAGACCCACAAACTGTTTTTTTTTGCTTACCTTGTGATTTTAACGCAGGGATTAAGATAATTCGTAATGAATTGATTTTGTGCCAGATCCTCAAAATAGTAATCTTTCACTTGCCAGCACAAAAGTGGTGTAGGACGCCTTCAGAGTCTAAATATCTTTTCACAGATAAGTGAATTGAAGCTGAACATATTCAACTAGAAACAGTTTTGATTTATAAACATAGTAGATGTTTCTTTAATGCTTTAAAGTATGATTCGATTCAATTAAAAAATTTAAAGGTAACAATAATGTTTTTAAAAAACTTTGCTGATGTCAAAGTCTAGAATTATATAGCTTACAAACAGACCACTCATGCAGATTGAGCTTAGCATGGAGGGTAAAGTTGCAGGTCCATCTCCAGATATCAAGCAAAATTTGCCTAAAATAAAAGCTACTGCAGTAAAACTTTCAGCTTGAAATTCATGCGAGCATTATTTCTTCCAACTATATGCATAAGCATACGACTGATGAATCTCAGAGCAAGACAAAGAAAATACAGTAGCCGCTCTAATAACTTCAGACCTAGTTTCACAGACAGCTGATATGAGTAATGCCTATCTTTAAAAGAAATCTGAATGTCCAAAATACATACTTGTAGAATATGTTTTACTTAAACAGAGCACAAACACTTTCTACAAATCTGACACACAAGACAAAGCTAATAAAACCTTCCACACGTCATTTAGAAGCCTGAACCAAAAAAAACAAGTAATAGCGGTTATGAAAGTGAGCCAGATGTGAGTGAGCCCCACATAATAAAATCGCTTTCTAAAGCCAAATACATATTTGCCGTGCCTATACGAGCCAAGATGCCACTCACCCAAATGCCCAAACCCCACCTACTCCTCAAGCGACACTCACCTCTCTAACCATGAAGTTCATGCAGCAGTGTGTGGCCAATGTAAACACCAGCTACTACCATACTTTCACAGCCCAATGACTAACACAATTTATGATTTAAATGGCTGCTACAGCAGCTAGCTGAGAGGTAGTGTTACCCTCAGTAACTTAAGAACATGCATATTTTGTCTTAGCGAAATTCTCACCGCCCCTGCCTACAAATATAGTAAAGTGACAATGGTACTGCGCAAACCACCGAAGTTAAGCCCTAAAGTACCTAATAAATCAGGATTCTCCACGTAGTCACACGTGCATGCTATAACATCTTCATTGGCCATATCAGACACAACTTAGCATTCAGGTGCCTTCAGGAGCTGCGCTGGCCCCGCCTCCCACTCCAGGCCACCCGCTCTGCCGAGCCGCCCACAGCCGCCCCGGCTCCGCTGGAGCATAACACCTGCCTCTCGTGGGCGTGCAGCAGATAGCCACCCAGAGCAACTACAGCCCTGCGCCCTACAAAATACTGCAACCCCCCCCCTACAGGGATTTAATTCAAAGCAAATAGCAAAAAAAAAGAAAAATTGAATACAAAAAAAAAAAAAAAAAAACCAAAAAAAACCACTATAATGACTAGCGATCCCAGCAATATAAGCAGATTCCACGGGCCAGACGTTTAGACATTCTGTAATTATTTTTTTATTAGCCACAAGCTCTCTGCTTACACAGTCTTTAAAAGGCAAATAAATAAATAGAGCGGCGCGGCGGCATTTAAAGCGGGCGACGTTAAACCCTCCTTGGTACTGCTCTTTATTTATCGCCTAAGCTTTTACCACGTCAGGGTTAGACCTCCAGCCCCGCCAGCGGCAACTAGCAGCGCAAACCTGACAAGGGACACAGGCAGCCCAGACACTGCGAGCCCAGGCAAGGCTGCTGCTTGGCTGATGACCGGCGCCACTCGCCCCCGGGAGCAGCCCCCTGTACCCTGCCCTGCTCGCGGATACAGACCAAGGGCCCCTCGCCGGAAGAGCGGAGCGTCAAGGAAAGACCTAGAAAGAGACAGAAACTGCCTGTTGCTTACTGCCAACTTCTTTCGTGTTTAAAAACAAACACAATGCGGCGATTAGCCAATAATCGTGCGGGCGGTACTTTATACAGACAAAGAAGACTGACATGTAGTAGCTGCTTCTAGGTAGGCGCCGGCAGCTGCTGAAAACGACCTTTGCTACCGGAGCAGCCGGGCGGTTTCAGTGACGGCCAGCAGCCCAGCATCTGCGCCCGCCCCAGCCTTGCCCCAAGGCTGCCCGGTGCGGGCGGTTGCCCGAGACCGCGCCTGGCGACCCCGCCCCGGGCCGCCGCCCGTGATGCCACCGGTGAGGGCCCCCGCTATGAGCAGCAGAGCACGCCGTGGGCGGCCCGCCCGGGAGACACGTGAGCAGCCAACGCCTGCGGAGCACCGGGTGAGGGCCCCGACCGCGCGCGCATCGGTGCAGCGACCCCGCCGGGGCACGGTGCAGCCGAGCCCCGCCGCGGAGCACGGCCCCTTGAGGGCCCGCCGCCGAGCACTGGTCGAAGGGCCCCGCCGCCCAGCCAGGTCGGCCGCGATCGCCTCATGCGAGAAACCGACACACAAAGCGACCGCGCATCCCGACCGTGACCGCGGGCGGAGAGGCGCACGGGGCCGCCCCCCGCGGACCGCCATGGCCGCGCGCGCGCAACGCGGCCCCGCGGCCGGCTTGCCGACCGCCCTCGACCAGCGCCGCAACCGTCCGAGCCCCCCCCCCCGCCCGGTGCCGCCGCCTCCGCCAGCGCCGGAGCCCCCCCGCCCGCAGAAGCTGCCGGACGCCCTCCGCAGCGCCGGAGCCCCCAGCGCCCCCTGGGGTGCTGCCGCCCCACCCCTTCCGCCAGCCCGCGAGCCCCCCGGCCACTGCGGCTGCCGCCGCCCCCCTCTGCCAGCCGCCGGAGCCCCCCGGCACGTGATGCCGCCGCCCTCAGCCAGCGACGCCCCGCAGCCCCCCGGCCCCCCGCCCCTGCCTACCGGCCCCGAGCCACCAGAGCCGAACAAAGCACAGCCGCCGCTCGGCCTGCGCGGGCGATCCGCGCCCTACCCCGGGCCCAGCTGCAGCTTTTTTTTCCTTTTCTGTCCCGAGCAGACAAGGGAAGGTCCGGCGAATCTCAGACACAAGGAGAGGGAGAGCCGCCACTCACCCACACGCCCTCCGTGCACCAGCCTCATGGCTGCTCCGCGGAGGTATGAGCCCGGCAACTCGGACACAGGCGGCCGGAGCGTCAGGGGGTATTTGGCGGGCCTGGTCAGCAGAACGCGGAGACCCCATGCGCAGCGCCGCGTGCCCTACGGTCACTGGGAGAAGAGGGCGGCAGGTTGAGCAACGACGTCGCTGCCAGCTCCCAGCTCCCGCCTGCGCCTGAGGAGGCGGAGCCGCGGAGGAGAGCAGACTGCCCGGAGGGCGGAGAGGGAGCGGGCACCGGCTGGCGCCGCGGCGAGCAGCAGACCGACGCCGCGCAGAGCGCTGGCCGCCTTATGCACCGCCGAAGCTCCGAAAGCGGCCGACACCCCGGGGGAAAGGTTGTCGCCGCCCGGAGCGCCCGCCGCCGCCAGCGTTGCTACTCACTTAACCAGACACGACGGCGGGGCCCCCCCCCGAGGGCTGACTGAGTCCGGCCGAGCCTAGCAGGGCATACCCCGCCGCTCCCCAAGGACAGAGCTGCAGTCACGGAGCCTAGGCTGCGCCGGCTGCAGCGGCCACGGCTCGACCCCTCGCCACCGCGCCCCCCCCCCCCCCCCCCCCCCCCGCGCCGAACACACGGAATGCTAAACAACGATTGTTTGCCTATTGTTGAAATCAATGCATTATTACCATGTATATCACAAACTGACGGGTGTTCGCGAAAGGGGTAGAGTAGGCAGCCTGGAGTCACGCGAAAAAAGACTCATTTTGGATAGCGCCCGGGATTGGAACGAAACCGTGATCATTGACATGCTAACGGAGTTTTTCTCATGCAACTAGAAAAGCCCGACAGGTGTTAAATCCTTGTCAAAGAGTATTTTTCTTGCAAATAATGCCTACAAAGCCTACCAATAAAAAAGAAATGTTTTGAAAGCCACCTGAAATAACTCCCCCTCTGAGGCGCATATGAATTTTTTAGGTTTTCCCTCAATTATTGCTTGAAATAATTTTATAAGTCGGTGGCGGGAATTAAAAACGCAATATAATAATCTATAAAATAATAAATACTTCTAAGTCTCATATATCATAGCAAACAAAAACCAAAACTACTTAATTCCAATCAATAAATTTTTGATTCCCAAGTTATCACCTTTCAGCATAATGTTCCTTGCATCACAATTTATCTAGGCTTAGCTCGTTTATTTTCCATATGAAAGGACCATGCAATACTTTTTCAGATGGATATGAATCATTGAGCCTACAATAATATTAACACAGGAATATCAAAATAAACAGCTGCAGCCGAAGACTCACAGGTGAATATAACTCCATGCGAGCAAAATGTTAAAGGAGTAGTCACACAGAAGATGCCTTGCAGCTGTCCATGGGGATCACAAAATGATCCACAAAGCTGCCACATGCCTGTGCTGTGACCTTAGTGTATGTTTTGCCAGCGTGATGCCGTCATACGACCCTGTCCACATTTTAGATCTGAAGGATGAAATTCCACAGTGGTAATTTTCATATGGCCGCCATAAGTTACAGTTGAAGTCTGCGCCACATGAAATTCAGGTAGATTGCTATTATATACTGAAAACATTACAACAAGCAGCACATATATTGAGATTCAGGGTAATGAATGGAGAAATATTTGTAATAATTCCTCATAGCTGGCTTAATGTTGCAATTCACTCAACTTCTATGGTTTTACAGAGAATGGGAAAAGCAATGTCCATATAAATGCCCTGACGAAGCATCAATCAACCTGCTTGCTTAGCTCTACCAGAAGGCCCACAACTTTATACAATTCTTACTATTAATAATAATCAGAATGATGTAATGCCCAATATAACAAGTAGTCGAACACCAAGTAAAAATTAAAATAATTTGTTATTTTATATGCCTTTAAAGTATCTCGTCAATTAATACCTATAAATTGCTGCCCACATGCCTAAAATTTTAAAAAGCAGGCATTGCAACACTTTTTAAGTCACACGAGTAGTCCATACTGATCCACGGTCCCAACCAAGCCGTATTATAAATGCCAGCAGTAATTTGGGCAGCCCAGCCTTTGTTCTTGCGATGACTGAGCTAATGACAACGTTAATTTTTTGAAAACAGGGTCACTTGACAAAGAAATGTCCACTGTGAAGTTTTAACAGACACTAGAGCAAGAGTCCTGATGCTCGAAGTTTGGAAATTTAGCTTGACAGGATTTTCACTTCTATGATTATTTCAGGAAATTCAGAATTTCTGCTAATGCGCCAACATTGCCTTCAGTTTAGACATCAATACACATGAACCCTAGAAAAACCTTTAGGCAGCCTAAAATTTTCAACTTTAGAAAGCCCCCATAATAAGTATGAATAATTAATTCTACTGCACCGAAAACTGATCCAAATTCTAAATCTATGGAAGTCAGAAGCCTTAGGGGAATATCAGCCTACTTAGTTGCAATCTGAACGTAAATGATTTTTTTTTTTTTCTGGCCCTCTCATTGCGTAAATTATACATCCAATAAGTTTCAATGCGTTAGTATCAATACATACAGATATTTTTATTGATGATTGACACGTATGAACCTTCTTTTACTTAACTCTAATGCCAGAAGCAATTTACTAAGTATTCCATATTATTCTGCAAAATATAGGCCACACATCTCAACATTGTCAGCATATTTGATTTCTAGTTAGAGCAATGCCTAGCAAAATCAGATGGTTTTACTGCAGTTATTTGTAGACATGTAGGAGTAGAAAGGAAACTGCTAGCTATCAGGGCGTACATTAATACAAAATTAATATCACATTTAAAGAAGTTAATTTTCTAGACAAGGACAAGAGATTTTCCCCAGGACAAACAGGATCCTCTATTCCATAAGCTAGGTCTCCCTGAGAAAAAACACCTTTACAAACCAAGTAAAGCAAGCCCATCAGGGGTCACCTGGAGGTATGCGTTCCAGAGATTCTCGAGTAACTTCAAAACCTCAGGAAACTAATTGATAATAACTCTGCGAATTTCAGCCTCTCGCAAATGTGGTAAAATGCGGACAGGTACTTAGACTCACAGCCAGCTCCTGGCTATACCTGCCTTCATACGAGCAACATATACACAATAAATAGGAGCCAATCAAAAATATTACTGAGCAGGGCTCTGACGATGCTAGCACCAGAGTAGGACACTATCATGCTGTACCAGAGCTAGCCCAGTCGGCAGAAAGTCATCTTTGGCGAGTGAACATGTTAGATTTGGAAAGTAGCAGGCTGATTATGCAACTTGACGACAGCTAAACATACTGTTTTGCGGCACCCACCTCAAATTTTCGCCCAGGATTGCTGAATTCTCATTTTGAGCTGAGAATTAGCACAAAATTCTAGCCTCAAAGCGACGAAGAAAAACCACTCCAAAAAGTCCCCACAAGTTGACAAAGCCTATTTTCTTCCCAACCATTCAGTGGTTTTATTAGTGTTTGAATTTAGATAGTGGAGCACAACTATTTTCAAGATCACTTTCTGAATTTGAGATTCACTTTAACCCTATTTCTTCCAAAAACAGAAAGCATGTATAATGATATCATGAGTACATACATGAGATGTGACATTTCACCTTTACTTAACTAGAAGGCAATCAGTAAAAGAATCATGGATCACAACATGACTTACACAGGAAGATGGATTGAAGTTATAGAGAATGCCTAAAAGCATTCTAGACAATTATTGCAAAATGTGGAATTCGTAGAACAGTATATATTAAGAACGTGATGACTTGAAAGAAATTTTAATCAGTAAACATAAAGACCACAAGTCTTAGCCCAGCATATACTTACTACTTCTTAGCTTAGTGAGAAATCGACATCAGTCTGTTCCCCCGTTTCCTTCCTGCTTAAGCACACTCTTGCTAGTTTCCGAGATTCCCAGGGTAAATCCTGAGCCAATTCTCCTACTAATTCAGCAGATGAGGATGTGAAATGAACAAACATGTACGACAAGCGCGGAAAGAGTTTCTACCACTATCTCTGCCGGGAATTGCCAGAAATGTTTAAAAAGAATAAGCACATTAGAATTTGTGGCATTGGTTCCATTACCAAGGAGAAGGAAACGGACCCTAAGCACTCGAGAAATAATAAACAAATGTACCCTTTTTTTCAAGATTTTTATTATTCGAGATCAATCCTTTAAAATCAGTTGGAGAAAGGCATGCAACTACAGAGACTAGAACATATGAAAGACAGATCAAGTAATATTTACGCAACCCCTGCAGCCCAAAGGCATTCATGATAGAATTGCATGTTGTAGCTATCCTCTGTAAACCACTAACTTCTCGGCCCATGATTGACACAAATTATTTTTAGCTTAGAAAATAATTTTACTTTTCATATTAGCTGTTTACCCCCATCCATTGAATCATTAATGAAGAGCTTTAAAGATACAACTGCCCAATTCTGCTTTGCCCGCAGCTGAACCACATAATTCTAATATTACATAGTTGTTTCCATGTATGTTTGTTAATTCTGCTTCACTTTTCACAGAACTACTGAGTTTCAAGTCTAACTAAGAATCTGTATCTTGGCAGAAAAACAATCTGAATCAGTAATTTGGAGCTGCGCAGAAGAAAAGGCAGGCTGGCACTCCCATGTGATGGCCCACATTTCTCTAAAGACAAGAAGCAGTCTTCACTTAGCCACGTTACACTGCCCACAAAACTCAGCAGCGACCAAACAAATTACTTCCAAATATCTCTGTCCTCAGCTGTGACGCGTGATCCATTACTCCTTTTCTCTAGCTAGCAGCAGTCTCTGTTGTCATATTAAACTGGATTTTTACTCCACAAAAAAAGGTGCCAAAACTGTTTATCTCTCTGCGCTTGACAACCAAAGTAATTTCGCTCCCTCCTCCTTATACACATGCAATTTCCCCATCATCCAGCACTCTAAGATGCCCCTGTCAAATATTAAAAAATTGATGTTCATAAATAACTTCTGTGTGGTGAGTGGGTTAATCATGCTTCACGGCTCAGGGAAATACTCTGAGACAAAAGAATAGGATGTCCTGACACTTCGGCTTGTCTGGGCCCCTAAACTCCCCCACAGCAGTTCCCGGGGATGTACTCCCCAGCCTACCCTCCAGGCTCCCCAGAGACGCTGGGCCCGTTAACCATAAACAGCAGCATGCAGAGCGCTTGCGCGAGCTACTGCATCTGACCATAAGACGTTACATTCCACTATAGCTTCCTATTTCACCACCCCACAACCATCTCACATTAGGCCCCCAAAAAACTTAAGTTTTAATCTGGTACTGGTCTGATTTTATTTTTATTTAAAGCAGAAATTACCAGGAAACTATGATAGTTATGACCACACCACTCCTCCTTCAATGGCATGAAGGAAAATTTCATTGTATTAGTGGCCCAAATCAGAACACGCTTGCGAATGATCCCTAACTCTATAATCTTTCTCCCAGCTTTCTGCAATTTCTTGACTGGAAAGAACAGTACCATTCACACCGTTTCCAGTGCAGTTAATTATTGAATGAATCTTTACATAGCCAGAGAAAAGGCCACTTGCTTTCATTTTTTTCCCTCTCATCTCCGCAAACAGAAATCAACACGTTTATGGATAACCGACTGAAAGGACAACTAAAGACGCCCGCCTATAAATAGGGGAAAAATGAGAACTTCCATCTGACTTTTAAAAAAGTATAACTGGTGCCTCACTTTTGTTAGCCCATGCACTAGTAGCCAAGGCAAATCATTTATGCTAGCCATACTGCTGAGCAAAGAAAATGTGCTCTGTCAATCAGCATCAACTAGCAATATTGTAAGGTGTACAAACAGCCTTATTGCACAAGAATGTATTGTAGTTTTCCCAGTGAAACAAGACTATCCACACAATTAATCAGACATATTCCTTATCGGACAATATAAAACTGTATACCCAACTGAACAATTACACAACATCGGGCAGGGAACACACAAAAAATCATTACTTTAAAATATGATTTTCCATTCTCTATGCATGCATTCGCCCCGATGGGGAATACGATAAATCCATTTGCTTCCACTGTACCATCCCTCAGAATTAAATAACCAAGTAATGGCTTTGCCCCCTACGCTTAATTTATGCATAGACCTCCGCTTCACATAACCCGCTGCTCTTCGCCGATTTTCTCCCACCCCCTTCCAGGCAATAACTTCGTATAATTAAAGAACATCACGCCTGTAGACCAATGGTGCAGAGTAGTATGGCCACGTAGCTGAATTCTGATATTAGTTTTTATTCATTACTAATTTATTCTACAGACATAAGTGCGTTAGCTTTCTAGCATAATATACCAAAAAATGTAACAGTCACTGCTCTGCGCGCATCAATAGCAGCTTCAAGCAGTGTAGGACTGACATATGTATCAATAATGAAATGATGGAGACTCTGCTCATGGTACTAATTCAAGCCTGTCCGAGAAAATGCAACAAGTAGGATTGAACGTGTAGCCACGAGGATCAGCACCACCCATTTCAAGATTGGCCCCCTAAGCAATATTTGTATTATAATCTGCACTTGAATTACAATGCAGAAAACAGAAGTATGCACAATCGTATTGTGCAAAATCTTTGAAAATAGGAACCTAATATTTGAACAACGATCGCCGCTATTCCTAGAGTACGGATTTAACCTCTCTCAGAGAGGTTTAATTTTTTTTTTTTTTTTTAGAACGCGCTCCAATGAATATATCAGCGCACAGAGCCGCTCAGGTCACTCCCCGCAGATGCCGCGGGCACGCCCAGTCCAAAGCCCATTTCCCTAGCCGGCGATCGGAGAGCAGCCTGCCAAAGGCACCGCCCGAGGCCACGGCAACCGCACCGACGCTGAAGCACCGACACGGCCATCCGCACCGCCCCCCCACCGGCCCACCGCCACCCGCACCGGCCACCCGCCACCGCCCACCGCACAGCCACCGCCACCGCCCCGGCCAACCGCACCGCGCGCCCCACCGCCACCGCCCCACCGCCCGGCCCACCGACACCGCCCCCCCGCCCACCGCACCGCCCACCAGACCGGCCACGCCACCGCCCGCGCCCCACGCCACCGCCACCGCCCACCGCCACCGCACCAGGCCCGACCGACCACCGCACCCGCCCCCCCCCCCCACCTGCCCGAGCCACCGCCACCGCCCCGCGTCACGCACGCCCGGCACCGCAACCCCGTACGCCACAGCCGCCCGGTACCGCACCGATACCGCCGCCCGAGTCCCGCCCACCGACCCCACTACCGCACCGCCCGAGCCCCACCGCCACCGCACGCACCGCATACGCACGGCCATCCGCCGCACCGCCGCGCACCGCACTCGCCAAGCGCCACCCAGCCACCACACCGCACCGCACCGCCCGGCCACCGCACCGCCCGGTCACCGCACCGCACCGCACCAGCCCAACCCGGTAACAGCCACGGGAAACTGAGAGGGCCAAAGACCCCTTGACACTCCTACCTTCGATGCAACTGCAGGTCGTCACTTCTCTCCCTTACAGGGTTTCATTTCAGTGGCCACGAGTTTAATTTCATGTGTCCTTCCCTTATTTTACGTCTGGGGTGGTACCTCCTTCTTTCACGAGAAAGTTGATGTCCGTTGCATAATAAGACATTTAATTGATACATGGAAAAAATTCCTAAGTCACAATCTGTAGGGAAACTCAAAAGTTACTCACATGTCAAAGA
Source organism: Certhia americana (assembly GCA_018697195.1). Taxonomy (NCBI): domain Eukaryota; kingdom Metazoa; phylum Chordata; class Aves; order Passeriformes; family Certhiidae; genus Certhia; species Certhia americana. The sequence goes on along the minus strand of CM031864.1, from coordinate 17,756,860 downwards.
AAACTCTTTCCTTCCCACTATTAATCACATTAAAAGAATAGGAATCAGGAAATAAACCAACAATGGGAATGAGAACAGTGTACTGTGCACAGAATAGATATCCCACTAAGGAAATAATTTACCTATGTGTCTCCATCTCACAGTAATAAAGATAGCTACAATTCAGTTTATCGTTTTTATTTCTTCCAAGTGAGATTCTGATCAGAGACTAACTGCAGAAATTTTCAAACAATCCCAGAGGAACAAAACCAAAGATAAAGACATCACTCAATTATGAAAGAATTTTGGGTTTGTGACATTTTACTTTTGAAGCCCTGTTTAACTAAATTCAAAGTGCAATGCTTGCTCTTTGGATTTCAAAGGCAGATCAAATCCAACAGGTAGCCAATTGCATCCTAGTAAGAAACTTTTCCTCCACATCCCTTTGTCTTTGTACATTTCCCTTTGAGACAAGCAAAGGGAAGAATATACACAACTTACTAAGGCTTTTACTTTCCCTCCCTAACACACTCATCTTGTAGTAACCAAGGTTTTTCCCTTTTTCCCCACTATCTTTAGAACTCTTCTCATGTTCAGATCTTATCACCTGATAAATTTCCAAAAATTAAATACACAGAACATAAGGATTGAGTTGTGTTGTAAAAAGAAGTTAGCATGTCAGTATTTCCCTTGTCCTTTTTTCACATTAAAAAATGCACTATTTTCAGCACCTAATAAAAAACTTGATTCAATTTGAGGAATAAATTGCCCCTATGGCTCAGAATATAGAGACTACTGAGTCAGGTTACAAAAACACATCCTGACAGAGCTTGAAATGTTTGAAAAGTCTCAGCATTCAGAAGCTTTATCCATAAATCTCTGTCCATAAAGGAGAAACTTCTAATTATGCTACTGTAACACAGTTGATACTAAAGATTTCATTTTAGGGAAACAGGCAATTCTCACTCCCCTTCGCACACGAGTAAACCAAAAACACAGTTAAAGCAATCAGTGAAATGTCCTCCCTCCAGGCTTGCCTGCTCCTAGAGTTCTTCCTACAGGACTGCGTGATCCGTGCCCCAGATCCGTGCCCCAGATCCGTCACATTTGAAAGGGATTCCTGCCAGCTGATCGTCTTCCTGACAGCAAAGTCTGAAGGGTGATTGTTGCCTCAGCACATCCACTAGTGCTTTGAAAGAAAAGGTAAAATAATACTTCACTTTTTTAACACATTTTGGAAAAGGTAAGTCGCTAGCAGAAGTGACATTGAGTTTAGACCCATTTTCACATCCTGCAGACAGGATAAATACCTTTTCCTATTCACTCGAAAACTTCATTTTAATGATACAATATATTAAGATAAACCAATTTTTTGTCCATAACATTTTAAGAACTTTTTTTTTAAACGAAGGCATCTCAAAAACTGTAAAATTTTTGTAGAAATGAAAATATGATTGTTTCTAACATTAGAACATATTAAAAACAAGTTATTAATGATTTAAAGACAATGAGTTTAGTTGCATACAACTTGCTTAGCAATCTCAGACAATTAAATTACCTCAGGTATAGAATCCACCAAATAATATGGAAGGTACATGTAAGTACATATTTAAGAAGTAACTGTATTTAAATTCTGATTTTTATCTGCTTGAATATTAATTATCTGTGTGTGAAAATGGCACCAGTTAGGTGTTTACATTACAGTAGAATTTTAAAAAATATTTATTGGTCACATTACTCCTTCCTACAGCTTTTCTAACATTTTCACAGTGTGACATCTTTATTGCAGGCCGAGATGGTGAAGACTGTTGGATTTTGCTTTACCAACACTGCCACTGCCCTGCCACTTCTCTTCCATGGGTTACACTGCTGCCTAACTGGGAATACAAACTACCTGAAACTCAAACAACATTGAATTGGATTTCTAATTCAGCTGTGATTTTTTACTCCAAGCTGACAGAATGTAACTTGAACACATTAATAAAACCAAGTCCTGGTCCATAACCAGCAATCCCAAGCACTATGCTATTACAAATAAAAGCCTTCATCTCTGACAATGACTTTTACAAGTCTGTTTTCCCAATTATTTGCTCTCTAGATGATCCACCCTACCATGAAGATAACATCTTTTTCGTCTACTTTATTTCTGTAGCATGTGATAGTGTTAACTTCAAAGCACAGCAGAACATTGCCCACACCTAATTAATACTTGTATCATGCTTTGAAGACGTAAAAGTTTATGATTACTGACGAGTAAGTTTTGAACTAATATCAAAAATGTACTAATTACTACTGAAATGAGTGTGGAAATCATTCAAAGTTACACCATGCAATATTACTACTCCAATGCTAGTCATCCTGGGTGGTGGCTGAGGGAGAAATTAATTATTTCCTTTGAAACAAAACAAAAAAAAAATCTATGAAGTATTACAAAAAATGAACATGAACAGTCAGCCTCAAAATTAAGTGCAATCTTTACACAGTTTAATATGCCTCTTATAAATCTTCACCCCAGATATGTAAAGCATAGTAGTTGTTCACATTTAAAATGAAGGAAAAAACCCCAAACTGGTTGTAACAAGTATGGTCCATCCTTACCTGAACTTTTGGTTCAAGCTGCAAGATAGAAGTCTTCATATATTCCTGCAGTTGATGCAACAAGAAATCATGGACATGAATAATTAAGATGAAATGTCTCTTTCCCCAACATATGCAGGAGCATCATCTATTACAGATTTCCAGATTACGGAAGTTTCTGGTAGGCTCATCCACACAGCAAAACCTATGTTTATTGGATTTATCCATGACTGATGTATGGGATTAGGTGTATCCAACTGGATTCACTGTCTAATTATTTTGTTGCAAAACCTCCACTCCCAGGTATTGGCTTCAATTGCATTATAGCACAGTACAACAGAACAGAACGCTTTCACTCAATCTGTTGCTTTCAGAAATGCACAGCTCTAGCACAATTGTTGCTCCACATACCAAAGAACTGGAGTAAGTACTTCCAAAGCCATTTATTAAATTCTCAGAGTTACTGATTTCCATAGCAATGGTGGCATGGAATCAAAACCAAAAGCACGCATTTAAATCAGGAAAAAGAATTCACACTAATACAAATGTATTTTGAAAAGGAACCTATTGGTCCTGATTGCCAGCAAACCTTAATGGGCCTTAACCTCACAGACACTCCTTTTCATCACTGAGTTGCACCCACACAGCATCCTTTAGTCCCAGATGGCACATTTATTGAGTGTCCTTTAACAAGTCTGAGGGCTCAAAGAGCTCGTACTGGCTGTAAGCAAAATCCATCTGAACGCTGGCCAGCATCTCACTCATGTGCTCTCACTGTAAAGCTGCAGAATAAAGCTTTTCCATGTTAGACAGGTAAATAGTACAATACCAAAAGTAAATTTAACCATAGCATGCTTTATCTTTCATCTTGCACTTCCCCTCCTCCTCTGTCCACACTGTTTTGCGCATGGTTTACACAAAATCGCAATCCAACCCTAGGAAACTAAAATGAGGTACGCATTTCAGAGTAAGGGTTTGGCTGTTCCACAGTGATCATTAAGTCACTTAACTTGGCATCATTTCAAATGCCAAGTCACCTTTACTTGGCTTTGTTTCAAATGAAAACAATCTTCCCATACAAAATGACCAACCAAGCATTATTACACACAGTCTTTCTTTGTGGAGGTACTTTACAAAATCTGAGGAACCTAATTTATAATTGTGGTTTTCAGGGACATTTTCCATTGTGGCAGAAATTCCAGTGTTTCAAAATGTAGCTCAATTAGCCACATGCAAATACTGAAATCCAAATACCATTTTAGGCATTTGATGTTTAGAATCCCCAAGATACTCCTCTAAAAGTACCTCCGTGTAGTAAATACAACTATATTCATTAACCACCATGTCATGCAGACGTGCATTTTATTAAAGTAATAGAATAGAAAGATTTTGTAAGAAAGTCACTTGAGCATTCCAAAACAGACTGTCAGAGTAATTACGGAAAACTCACAGATAATCTCATCAACTCAATATTTAAGAAACAGACACAACCTTATACATGTTTCTTGTGACATGACACAAAGCAACAATACAGTTCACTAACCAAACTTTATGCTCTATGTACCTGGTGTACCAAAAACATCAGCGGTACCATAAATTCAGAAATCTGTCTTCACTGAGCAGCTCCTGCATGGAAGCACAACAGCAAAGTAATACAAAACTTGTTTGTTAAAAATCAGTGAAGATTCTCCCTGAAAGTGCCAGACTTTATTTTCATACTTGGGGAAGAATGGCTGAGTAAGTAATCCCTAATCATGACTATCTACATGAAATTAAATTTTTACTATCTTTTACCTCTGCCTGTGGCCTTTCACTTCATGAAAATATTTCAGCAGCTGGTACACAATCTACAGGGCTTTTGTGCAATTTCTCAGGTGCAGAATGTCAGGTTATAAAAATACATACATACTAAATGTAATTCCCAAGAGGAAGGAGAGCAGGTCAAGCCCAGAAATACTGCTTGCAAGCAATAACAATCCCAGTGCCGTCCAACAGCACTGTAAGACTTCAAGTCACAAAAAGTGTTCAGTAAGCCAAAATAAAAACAGGGTTTAAGTAGTCTTTTTTTGTTTATAAAGGAAATGAAGAAGACAGACTGTTCATTAAATATAAAAGCAATTTTATAAAAACACATCAGAATTTTATTGCTTGAAGAATACAGCATATGAAAAAGCACAAGAATGTCCAAAAAGAAAGGTCACAAAAATTCAAACATTACACCATACATACCAGATGCAGTAAAATGTTAACCTGATTTCTGCATCAGAAAAGAAAGGTGTGAAAATATACCTAGTATTATTTAGAAGGAAAAGACTCATTTAAAGTATAAAGTGTGAAGGTGTTACAGTACAAATTAGAAAAGCCAACACTGCACATTAACATTGTATCACTAGACTAGATTTTCTACCTTTGGTACTTAAACCTTTACAGAAAACCACTTCCTCAGTCAAACCTTGCCTAATATATTTCATGTAGCATCCAGGGGAGGCTTTTTTTTTTTCTTTTTTTAAACTTAAACATTCAAACAAATACTCTTCTGAGTTTTCACTGCATTACTGCTTTTAAAGACATGTTCACATTTATTCAATATGCAACTTAACACATCTCAAATTTAAATCAAAAGTCACTATGTGACTGAGATCTGAACACATGCCAACTGTATCTTGTTCAGATCTTTACATAAAAATGGGCCCACCATTTGCTGTTTGCATCCTTATGTAAACAGACTGCTGCAGCCCTCCTCAAGAATTCCCACTAGAGCAACTCGCTGAGGACATAAGTTGATAAAACCATCCACATTGTTACAGAGCTATAGGGTCATCTACCGAGCAGCATGCAAGTGGCTTTTCTAGTCTGCTCAGATTAGTGTACCAGAAGATATGCCAGTATTACTTCAAGTAACACATTAAAACTCAGCAAAGGACACTACTGTGCTTTATTTCAACACAAAGGACAGCTGCTCATCCATTAAATCAACAGAACTATCAAAAGGACAAGTACATCATTTCTGTTTCATCTATTGCTGCTGATCACTCTTGGGGAACAGTTTATCAGAAACCTGGACTTACCTACAAATCAATTTGAGTGAAGAAAATGTTGTCTTTCAACAAGGTATCTTAGCAATCCAGTGGCAATCTAGTCTGCAGAATGTTAGCATTATGCTGACAATAACTAATCAAGGTTAAATAAATTCTCTCTTTAATGACAAACATGCTGTTAGGGTCAGCTTTTGACTTCTCGGGCTTGAGTACTTAATCACTCCCTGTCACATCAGCAGTACAAACAATTTTGTTTCTTTAAGTTCCAGCTTTATATTTCAACAATAAGAATAAATCTGGACTACAAAATACCATCAACAACAGTTAACATTAAACTGGAGTGAAGTAATAGAATAGTTAGTTCTTCAAACCAGGCAGTGGAAGTGAAATACTCAGTTAGGACTGTCAAAAGGATGTCATAATAAAACCACGGGTTTATTTTTTTTCACCCCTATACAAAAAAAATCACTGAATTTGTACAACTCCTATTAAACATACCTTTTCCTAGCTTGGTGAAAATGTATCATTTTCAAATTTTAACAAGTGTGGTATTTGAGCATATATAATATTTATTGCCATATACATCCTCATTTTAAAAAGAACTAAGAATTCAGACTCTTCTATGCTGAACTCTACTTTTTTCCCATTAACAGATTATGTCTACTGTACCACTTCCCCAAAAAACAATTAAAAATTCTAAGTAAGATTTTATAGTTTAGTTAAAAGGGAAGAAATGCAAATGTGGATTTAGAGCTTTTTGTATAAATCTCACTATATTTTATAAACATGTTGTTTATTTTAACACTGTTTATTGATCAAATAAATGACGCACTGCTATCTAAAATTTCCATATACACCATTAAAAATCCAAAGTTGATATGATACTGAACCTTAAATCTTCAAGAGTTCAAAAAAGACAGTTTATACATGTACAGCACACAACAGCAGACACCCCTAGAATACCAACTGCCAGTCCACGATGCATACAAACTTACAGGTAAGCATTCATTTCACTGTTTTCATTGTGCAGGAAAAGTATTTCTTAGTAAGACAACTCAGCTGGTGATTTTCAGATATCATCTTCATCATCTTCATCCTGAGAAGATCCTGCCTGATTGGATGCACTGGCTGAGGCAGCAGCAAGCTGTGCCTGTTGAGCTGCTTGTTGCATCTGTAGCCATTCCTGCTGTGCCAGTTCTGCTTGCTGTTGTCTAGCCTAGAGACATGAATTTAATTGTTAAGGCCATACATAGCTTGTGAAGAATTTCTAGAACACAATCTCTTTAAACACTTTTTTATCTGTATCTGCAGATTCCTTTTTCTATTTTTTTAAATTAATTGCATATGCAAAACCACATTGAGAAGTATTTAAATTATTTGTACCAAGAAGCTTAGCTATATTCTCTCTTCCTCTGAGGACACCACTGTTTGGAGGCCTTACATTTACAGAAACAACAGACAGAAACTAGTGTACTTAAGTACCACTGTGAGGACTGTGCTGAACCACTAACTAATGAAAAATTTAACTAAGGCAAAGCAAAGGAAACTTTAGACATCAGTTTCAAGGGATCTTAACATTTAATCACAGTTCAGATATGAGAACAGCATTGCTTTGTTGATTACAAATAACAAAACTTCCAATTATGAAATCATCCAACTGAGCCACAGAGGCACACATTATCACAAAAACAAAGCAAACCATTATATTACTTTGCTAAGCAATCTTAGCAAAACAGAGCAAGGCAAGATCTTCTCAAATTCAGGTATGGCAACTGAGGATGGCTTTGCTACAGAAAGGTACAGATTCTACTGAAAAGTACAAGAGATTCTACAACAACATTTCAAATAGTTCAGCTGATGAATCTTCATTTTTCTATCCAGGGTTTTCACTTGTTTCCTGGTAACTCCTGATTAGGAGTTGACTGTTGATTTCACCAACATACTAATTGACTGTGTTAAAGTTACAACTTCAATTTCTATTTTGAGTGAACACTAAGAAAAAGTTCTCAAAATGAAAAGTTTTCAGTCTTTTTTACTCTTCTTCTTTTACAAGTCATCACTAAGGCTATTGTAATTTCCTTTCTAATCCTGCTGCACTCACTGAATTTTCCTAATTTTTTCCAAAGCATCAATTTTTTTTTTCAGTTTCACAAACTATAAGATGTCAAAAATAATATTTGGAAAACAATCAAACCCTCTTTTTCAAATCAGCAATGTCAAGAAAATGGGAGTCTTCCCTTATTATTACGAAGCGTCACATTTTCCTCTGTTCTAAAGTAAAAAAAATACATTATGGAAGTAGAAATCTCTTCTCAATGAAAACTTTTCAGTATTTCAAACTTCAAGTGGTAGCACAGCTACAAGGACTGGAAAACAATTTAAGATGTCATAGAGTTTTAAAGGAAAGGCAGCAGCATCTGTCCACATAGGAAGGCACAAATATTTATCAGACAGGAGATAACAACAGGGCTCCCCACTGATCCTGTGCAGTTTACTGTACACTCAGAAAGCTGATACACGTGCACGCTCCAGGGGCTCAGCACTTCACACTGGATCCATTGCTTTGTCAGTGCCCACCCTCACTGCCACATCTGTAATGATAACACTCCACCATTTCAGAAATGGGAAGAGAAAAAAAAACCCTCATACTGAAGAATTCCATTGAGTAGGATTGACCAAGAAGCTCTATTAAGCATCTGGTAAACTTTTTAAACATTTTTAAACTTTTTTAAACTCATTTACTGTACAACTCCAGTGAGGAAGCCTCAAAAAAACCCCAAATCTATGAAGATCCTTGTTTTGCACAAAAACTTAGACATGAATATTGGGATAAGACATTCTCCTGATTTCAAATATTTAAAATCACCCAAGCCAGAGGTGTCAAATATTCGTAACATTAATAGACAGGTATTTTAAAAATAGAGCAAGAAGTCAGCATTAGTGTCATGCTCTAGAATATTGAAAAGATTAACACAAATAAATAAGCATGCACTTGTGTAACTATTTTTAAGACTAATTACAGTACCTCCAACAGCACATCACAGCTACTATTTTTGAAAACTGAGACTGTCATCCTTGAATCTAAGCAAACATTTTCCATATTACCAAATACTATTTTTAAAAAGCATTCATACAATCTTGTCAAACTGGCATGCGTTGTCTTAAATTAGAAGTTAAGGCACAGTAACAGAATTTTAAAAGCATATTCTTCAAGCTGTTATTCCTTAGACAAAGCGTGGCTTGCATAAGGAGGTTTCAGCAATTTTTTTCATTTTTTTTTTTTCAATGATACTCTGTAGCTAGCACTCCCTCAATACACCTTGGTTTCACTGCTTTTTTATTTTGTGCATCACGCTGAACTACTTACACAAAATAGTAAGTAAAAAACAGGTATCAAGTTGTCTATTTGTAAATCTTACCTGAAATCCAGAAGCAGCCATATTGTTTTTTCTAATTTTGTACAGTCAAACAAGAGTTAGGCACATGTGACTTGATCATAACTAGTTCACTGCAATAGCTACACGGTATGCTGAAATCTTAAATGCCTTAAAATTCATCATGCAATAAAGATTAAAGTAGTTGGCACGTCATAAGATGAAAAACAACAGTTTCAGCAAGATACAAGTATTGCAAAGGAGAGAGAAGGTCACAGTAATCAGACATTAAGTGAATAGGCATTTTCATCAGAGGAAATCAAAGCAAGTAAAGTGAGAAAATAAGACTCTGGCCTTGGTTAAGAGAAAAGAGAAATACCAGATAACTTTCCCATCTCTTAGTTTAGAGAACAGCCTTGTCAAACTAAGAGAGTAGTCGAGAGAAAGATGGTGTAGAAAGATAAATAAGTAAAATCGGGTTTTAGTCAAACTGGGAGATGTTAAACTATCTAGGAAAGCTGAAAAGGGATAAGGTTGGGATGAAGGAGAATGTGCATGTGGGTGTGTGTTAGTACACTTCTTGCATTCGTACACTTCTTGCAGGCAAATGCTTTTTCCATGCTTCAATGGCCTCTTTAAAAATTTATGCATGAATTCTCTCAATTATAGTCTTGCCAAGAATAAAGTTTCTTTCTAAGTATAAGAAATAATATTTGTGCACTGATGGTCAGAAACAGAAGAGTTACTTTCACTTTTTAATGATTCAAAATGGGTAATTTCCTAGAAACCAGCTGTTATCCTTGTACCTCCTCAAGTAATTCTTAATGTATTCTCTATGACAGACTGGAAATACTCAAATAGCAGCAAAACCCCATGCTTTTTAAAGCTAAATACGTTCACATATGAAGTCCTTTAGGCCAAATCACAGAAGTATCAAGTCACAGCCTCTTTTCTGTTGACTTCACATTCCCCAGTTCAAACAGGCCAAGGTCAGTAGCATCTTAGATGCCACATCAATTCACAAGGAAGGGGGTACTTCTTGAAGTGTGCACATGTTTGTGTGGCCCTAGACCTGCAGCATTAATTATTCCAACCTCATCAGGACAAGTATTGCTTCACTTACTTGTGCAAATAATTCCTGTTGCTGCCTTAGTAGCTCTTCTTCCGGAATGCCGAGGTTCTCCAAGCGTGAACTGGCCTTTCTTCTCTTTAGTGCTACTGTTTTGCATTCTTGTAAGACTTCTTTTACTTCACTGATATAGGAGCCAAATCCCAAACTTTCTAGTGCTAGAAAGAAATAAAAAAATAGAAAAGACATTGTTTATCTTTTACAAAGTTTCTGATAATAAATATTGATTTGTTTATTTAAAATGAAAAAAATGTAAAGCATTTGGTAACTTTCCTAGCAAAATTCTCTACTCTTAAAAAGATCTGACAGCTATTTCTCCTCTCTCCTCTGCTATGTCCTTTAGTAATACACGTTTTTAGGCTGAAAAAATTAAGGTTCATCAAGTACAACCAAAGAAGCTTGCACTTGCAGAGGATTCAGGGCTTTCAAATACACTTTGCTAGAGACAAGCATTATTCTCCAAAAGACTATTTTTCCCATCTTTTCTATATCAGAATCGACATAATTTATACAGATAAGAAGTCTTTCCTATCTGAATTTCTATCTGAATTTTCTCTCAGAGATTCTACCTTTCCAGTTTTTGCAATTCTTCAGTCGAAGGTAAATTAGCAACCTATAACAGAGCAGAAGTGATGCATGTAAAATGATCACAGATCCTTCAAAAAGGCAGAAATAAATAATATTATGCCGGGTTGCTGAATTTTAACTTTTGTCTTTTAGGATCTAAATTCCTATATATAAAATGCATAGTACACACATAAAAAGACATATAAAGTTATGTGTAACCTCTTTATTGTTTTATTTCTCAACATAACCCCTTTTTTTTATCTCCACATTAAAATGTATTCAGCAGCTAAAATCCTGCACTTTTATCTGCCAAAAGAAATTGGTAAAGCAGCTATATCCTGCAACAACAATTTTTAAAGAACACAAAGGTAGGAGAAAGGATTATAAAAACCCAGGTAGCACATGTGACAAAAGGCACAGTTTCCTCATGCACCATTCACTATGACATGCCTCCACACACACCCAAAGTGAACCTATTACAGAATATACTGGAAACATTACATAAACACCAATTATACTAGAAACAAGTATCAGTTTAATTAAAAGCATGGTTAATTTCCAGCATTTACACAGTTCAGAGTTTACAATACAAGAGTTGTTTCAACCTTTATTTTAATTTCCAACTTTCTTGACAAGCTATTTAAGAAATAGCACTAAACACCACAACAGTAATCAACAACTTGTTATAAACAAGATCTTACTTACAGTAACTCAGACAATATTCTAACACTAGTTTTGTAAGCAACATTTTCCTAGTCATAATTTCAGCAGCATGTCATTGTATCATAATCTAAACAATAACCCAAAGGCATTATCTAAGTTTTCAGCTTCCAACTTCTACTAAGGCAGACAACTCACACACTGTCTTCTTCAACAGTGCTGTGGGTTCTGCTCTCTAGTCATACAGCACTACCTTCCCTTTAACAGAAAGCACCTGGCAAATGATTTCACATACTTCATTTAAAAAAAAAATAAATAAGTTAAAAGACAAACTGATTTAGAGATAAATTACTTCAGAGACAGTACACCAGTTCAGCCTCAGCCCACACACAGACACTGGAAACACTTCTTCCAATTAGACCACAGTTTCTAGAATTATCAAAAAACTTCAGAAACTTGTTTCATCCAGCCTCAGCAGAGAGGAGGCAAATCCATGTCTCATAGTCCAGAACTGGTTATCTTTTTACTCTACAGACATTAAAGAACTAATTCAATTTTAAAATGCAAACAGTATATATAGTACATTTTTTCAGTCATACTTTTTAACCAAATGAAATAAATCTGCAAGTCTAACATCACTAAGACAAACCATCACAGTAAAACCAGAGGTGTCTGTCAAAACACCAGGGTAGGCAATCTGCTGCATCAGACTATGAACAACAGCTGAGTCTCAAGTTAACCGCAAGGTGTGTTTTTACAGAAATTTTACATGGTCCTTAAGAAAAAAAGTAAATTCATGGAAAGACCTTACAATTGTGTACTGAATATAGCACAGACACATGCAAAAATAAATTTCAAAACCCCCATGAGATAAACCCAGAACAGATTTTTACAATTATTCAATATAACAAAGCTATGAAGTACCATATATGCATCATAAATCTACTGCATGAAAATTCTACTGCCTGTGAAACAACTTACAAAGTTTCCCATCTTCTTGTAGCACATCAAGGCTTACAGAACAGATGAATGAAGGAAATATGCATCCCTTTATACCAGCATGGTGCTAAAACGTGGGACAAGTGATTACTACTCTATCAGAACTGCTATTTCATCAGAACTCAAAGCCTTTCTATTTTTTGAGTCATGTCATCCTACCCAGATCACTGAAAATTCAGTATCTTCCTGAGGCTAGAATCACCCACCAAATGCAAACTGCTGTATTCCAAAACATAGCATTCAGGGGGGATAACACAACTCATATTTACAAACACCACATCACAATTATCCTGTCCCCAGTTTCTTCCTACCCTTAATGACTGCATGAAGGTGCAGGTCTCTGAGTAATCAGTGACACATAGTTAGTACTACTTTTATTTCATAAAATCAAGTCATTAAAATCTGAGACTTTTAAATCTTTATGCTCCTTTCAAAGAAAAAAAGAACTTCCAAAATAAAATCCCCAAAATGAACAGTTGTGTGGGATTTTTTTAAAATTAAGGGAAAACATACACACTGTCAGCATTGTGAAAAGAACAGTGAAAAGAAGCAACAAGATTTGACATCAATCCACAGCCTACCTTACTGCACAACAGTTCCATGTAGACCACGTAATCAAAGTAACCAACTTCATAAAAAGATGATTTTACAAGTCACCATTTGCAGTACTCAATGAAAAATCAAATTCTCATAAAAAGCCTGCTTGGTCACAAGTCATATAACACTCAAATGGTTCTATTTTCTGCTGCAGGATGGAAGAACATTCATTTCCTTACTAGAGCTTCGGATTCACAGCTGGGTTCCTGATTCAACAATAAACGTGGAGATCTCCTCTTACACAGCCTTGATGCTCTTGGGTCCTCTCCAGGAAAGCTGTCTTGCTTTTTGTTACCAGTAGCGAGTGTTGGCATAGTCTGAGCACATCTATCAAATCAGATCTCTAATGGGATGCAAGAAGCCTCTGCTTTCCCTTCCCTATGCTGCTGACAGCACTGCACCCAATAAAACACAGCAAGGACCTCATCCATCTGAAGTATAACCCAAGGGTAGAGAGAGTTCTTGCTCAGCACATGGCCACACAATCACTTTAACAGTGCAGCAAAGGAAGGGGTGTCTCAGCACTGCTGTGTTGAACACCTAAGAGCAGTGAGAGGTGCAGTTCACCTCAGCTCTAACACAGCCCAACAGCAGAGTGTCACCAACTGCTGAGTGCCTCTTCCCCTCCTTCTGGCCCAGCAAAACACCCTTCCTGCTTCTTGTTCCCAATATAGTAACTTCTTGTTTACAGCCCCAGTCAGCCAGCAAACTCACCTGAGAGGAAACCCTGCTCTGCCCTAAATTCTCAAAAGCCAGTTTGTATCTGCAACTGCCAGATCCAGCTCTCAGTGGGTACAAAAGGACTCCTCCTGGCAGCACCTTGTGCTTCGGCTGGACCAGGTGTGATGTGATGGCCATTAGCCTCATCTGAGCTCTAAGCATCCAGAAGGAAAAAGATACAAGGATGACCACAACAAACATACTTCCCTTGCCTCATTTGTTAGCATCGTTGTCATGAAGCTGCATTAAGAGGCATTCAAAATAGCAAGTATCTAGAATGTATGAAGATGGATGAAAATGCTGAAATACTCTACCTATACACTCAATCACTGCTTCCAAAACTGGCAACCAAAACTCTCAAATCTCACAGAGGGATCATCTCCCAGCTGACCAGCATCTGAAAGGAGCTAAGAGCAATTACAGCTGCCTTAAACATAAGAACAGCAGAAAATCCATTCCATCTCTAGAGCATTACAAAAAATGGGTACATTGCAATATTATACTAAAAAGTATAGATTTAATTTGAAAATAATTTTTCCCAACTCTAAGATATGATAACTCAAGGACATAGAATCCAGCAAAATACATGGCATGGGACCATCTGCTGATGTTACACACACTCACTTTAGTTTCAATGTTTTCCAATAAACCCATACTAAGCCTAAGACAGCAATAGGTGAAACCTTTTCTACAGAAAAGGACACAAGGATTTTCATATACAAATGCCTTATTGCCCTCAGCCTTAAAGATCACGTCTATTCCTGTGTTAAGAACTAAGCTCAAACTTTTGTGGTGACTAGAAGAAACTATCCACGTATTCAAGAGTATCACAACTAAAGTAGGCTTCCATGTGCAAGCACAGGTTTTACTTTACATCGTAGGCTTCTGTGATGGAGCTACTTTGATAAACTTTCAAGCTTACATGTATTTCATTTAACATTAAAGCTTATACATGCTACATAATTTTTGCTGCTTATGACCCAGTCAAGTACTCGAACGTCTGGTGAGCAAGCTGGTAAATATCAAGTGAACCAATTTTTTTGTGTTTGTTTCAAACAGCAAATATTGCTTTAAAAAAATCATACAACAACTAAGTTTTTTAACTAACTTGATACAATCACAGCCCTGAAAATAGCTCTCCTACAAATGCTGTTGTTAATATCTCTACTAGGCAGCCGAGTACAGGACTCTTTCACTACTGCTGCTATAAATTTGTTTGCAGCAGACATTGGTATCAACAACCCTGGCTTAAAAAGCAAAGCAAATGAGTTCTGACAAAAAACGGTGCTTAATGCAGACTTCAGGATGAGGCAAGAAAACTCCTTATTTGCCACAGAATATAAAGAAAAACAAACGAGACAGAGAGAGAACTCGCTTTTTATTCAAGCAAGCAGAAGCGCAAGTCAACAGCACAGAAACATACAAGGGCATAGGTCACGTTTAAATGCTTTCTGCAGCAGATACGAAAATCCAACATTAAACAATGAGACTGTAAGGATGGCCCTAAAGAAATATACTCTTACTGATTCCAGACAAGACTACAAGACTATGTAATAAATAAAACCTGAGCCGCACATAATCAATTTCCAAGTAGAAAGACATTTACTACATTCAGATTCTTAAAACACGCTGCATATCCATTCGAAAAAGCAGATCTTGTTTCACAGAGGAAGGGATTTGGTGACTTGACTGGGAACATCACAGGCTTCTCTGAGGCACAAACCCAGGGTCCTGAGCACAGCCAGCAGCCGCTCTAACCACACAAAGACAAGCTCTCTCGCAGTGCGACTGGCAAGCCGGACAACACACGCTTTTTCTCCACACCCTTCGGAGACCCTGCCTTTTGTGTTCTCCGGAGCCACAAGCAGCCGGAGAGGAGAAAAGCGGCAGGAGCGGCTCACAGGTGCCCGACCCGGCAGGGCACCGCGCCCGCGGAAGCTCACCTTGTATGACATGCTCCGGGGAGATAGTTTTCTTCTCCGATTTGTTGCAGATCTCGTTGGCCTCGGAGGAGATGAGGTGGATGAACTCAGTGCAGCAGTTGACCACCAGCTCCCGAGCGTCGTTGGCCACGCGGACGTTGGGCAGCGTCTCTTTGATCATCTTGTTGATGGCAGCCCTGGGGATGGTGAGGTCGTCGTCGTTGCCGGACGACGAGGCCATCCTGGCTGCGCTCGGCTCACGGGCTGCGCTCAGCGCCCGCGGGGGGCTCCAGGGCGCGGGGACCCGGCGGGGACGGGCGGGGGGTGGCGGGGCCGGGCCGGGGGTCGCTGCCGGGCCGGGAAGCGCTGCTCGGGGGCTCAGGGCTCCCTCGGCCGCGGCGCCTGCCACTGCCGCCTCCGCCACATCCTTCGGCCGCCGGCGCCGCCGCCTTATGACCAGCCTGAGGAGAGGCGAGCGCGGAACGCCCCGCGCACGGCTGGGCTGGGCTGGGCTGGCCCCGGCCGTGCGGCGGCCGCCAGGCGGAAACGCTGCGGCTCCGGCTCAACCTGCGAGGGACGGCGCTTCCGCCGGAAACCGGAACAGCTTCCGCCGCCGGGAGCGCCGGGAAGGCCGCGGCGCCACGTGCGGGCGGCGGCGGCGGGGAGGGGATCCTTTAGCCGCTGCCCTCCGCCCACACCCGCCCTTCCCCTCGGTTCAGGCACTAGCAGGGGATCTGACAGCCCCGCCAGGCTTCTCCCCGAAGCAGGGCGGGTTTGGCGCTTCATCCGCAGCTTATTCACGGCTTGCAGGCTGGGCTGGTTTTCCTCGGCAGTGATATATTCGCTGTATTTTCTGCTTTCACTCACTCCGTAACCAGTAGTGTGAGGGTTGTGTGAGTGTTTATGGAAGGCCCATTAAACCCACAGTCCGGTGTTGCCTTGCTGTGTGCTGCAAAGGAAAAAACCGCCCGAGAAACTGGCAGAAAAAGTGCCCAGCCCAACTTGCAGGGCAGAGACAGCCCCAGCTGAGCGACACGGAGGGGCTGCTGACAGCCCCAGCCCTTCTGTGGATCTCTGTCCAGTGCCCTGTGCTGACCCTCGGCCGCTGGCCATGAGATCTCGGCTGCACAGGGGCAATTTGCCAGGCTCCTTTCAGCCCAGCAGCGCTCTGCTGTCATTTAATTCCTGCTTTCTCCTTTCCAGCCCCGCTGCTGTTGCCCCCTCTCCACCATCCATCCGTCGATGCTGGTGTTTTGCAGGAGGTGTGAGATAGGAACATTGGGGCCTGCAGCTGTGCACAGGGGCTGCTGCAGACACTCTTGTCCCCTCAGTCCCTGCCTGCTGTCCCACGGAGGTCCCTTGGTGCCCCTGCACCTTGGGCCCCACCAAAAGGGTCACAACTGCAGAGCGAGCCCTGCATTAGCTGCAGTGCTTGGTACCCACAGGAGCTTTGAGCTGCTTTGGGGAGAGGCAGGGCAGGGCAAGGCAAACCCGCTGCAAGTCCCAGCACGGAGTTAGATTTTGGCTCTCTGAGGCAGTATGGAAGGCAAGAGAAAGAGAGTTCCTGCATGGCGAGCGAGCTGCAGGTGGGCTGTGGGTGAGACAAGGACAGGTGCTGAACGTGCTGAGAGCTGCAGCCCGGAGCCCGAGGGACACTCAGCCTTTGCCTCAGCTCGGGGCAGCAGCCGCAGGTCAGGGAGAGGGAATGCAGAGCAGGAACAGCCGGGCTCCTGCCTGGCCTCAGAAAAAGCAAGGGAACAGACCTGCTCCACATCATAGGGCTTACACATACTGAGGATAGCTTGGAACAAGAGGGTTCTGTGTCAGACACTGAAGGCATTTACTGGACTGAAAATACTTATTAGTGACAATACTTGGTTTTCAAAAAGTAGTCAGTACCTTGTATCCAGACAGGAAGAAGATACTTTAAGATTCTTTAAAAACCATTTTATTGCTCACTAAGTGCAAGATGCTAGTAACTATTGCATATAAAGGAAGCATTCAGAATATTATAATAAATATATATGAATAATAAATATTTTACTAGTTACATTTTAAGATTGATGAGACTTTCTCCTATGTTGCTGATAGATCTGACTTCTGGAAATGAGAATGCCAGTGTGACTGAGGGATTATTATACTGATTCTGTCCTAATAAGTAAGAACATATTTTTATGATATTAAGAATCTAAACAGTTTGCATACTGTACACTTCTCAGTGTGTATCATATTCAAGTAAGTGAAGGAGGTCAGGTTAATATTGAATACACAAATATCAGTCAGTGTTCATGTTCCTAAGAAAACATCTCTGGAAAAAAGAAATACTAAACAGACTAGTTAGAGGATTTTAATTGCAAGGTTCTGCAAACTGTAACATTCAAGAGATACACAGTGAAATAAATAGCTTAGCTTAGCTCAAACAAACGTCTTGCATGCCTTTTCATAATTACAGAGCAAAGACATTTGAATAACAACATACTGTGTCAGCAGCAGCTACAAGAAGTAATTCCAATTTGCACTATATAATCTCATTCTTATTGTGAGGGTTTTCCCAGGTCAAAGCTCTTCCTGCTTCTCCACCGTAGCAATTTGATGAAGTTGAGACTTGCACTGAAGATTTTGTCATGCTGAAACACCATTTTGTAGAATATGTCAATGGGTAGATCACCATTTGGATCTGCATACTTCAGAGTTGTCATTGGAGTATATAAGGTGTTGGTCTGGTGGCGAAAAGGTGGATTTTCTGCAAGAATTATCTTTACTGTATGCTGTAGAGAAGGAGAAATAGAATTTTTAAATTTTTACTTTTTTACTTTAATTTTTAAATTTTTACATTTTACTTTACCAAGTAAAATCTCAATTTTCAGTTAAACTGTGGTAAAGTAGAAGAATAAGTGAAGAATTATATAAAACACTGTATATAGTTTTATTAGATCATCATTAAAAATTCTTCTTGAAATATTTAAAGGCCATAAGAAGTATTTCTTATTTATTTTTAGTTCTATTTTTGTTTCTCTATACCATGGTGTTAGCACCTGACACCTTTGTATCCTGAGTAGTCTTCCAAATTTTCGTGGGCTTATATGGCCACAGTAGGTAGATATTCTCTTTTGCAGTTCCCTGGGAAAGGATCAGGACAGTGCCTTTTGCAGCAAGATCTGGAAATCTTAGGCTGACACTGGAGCTACTCCTTACCAGGAAACACCTGAAATCATCATCCCCTCCCACAGCTTGCCTAAACTTGTCCTCCTGCAGGAAGCTCCAAGCACCAGAAACATCCATGTTTCTTTTAATGTGCCTTGGTGGCCTGGGCTGGCTGAGTGACCTTCCCGTAGTGCGAGGGGATTCTCATGAGTGAAATGGAAAGGACAGAGCTTTACCAGTGTTGGGAACCCTGGGTGGATGTATGGTAACAATGCAGAATGGTCAGACTTCACCAGAGGATGTAAAGGGCACCTAATATCTCAGTGGTATTTAAATTAAAGTTCATAGTTTTCTTCAATACTTCAAAATGAACATTCTTTTAGTATTTTTTAGACTTTTGTTTAAAATGCTGAAAATTCTTTTGAATTTTTTAAAATCTTTTTTAATAGTGTCTATTACATTTAGTTAAATCAAATGCTTGTACCAGAAAAACCCACCAACCAACCGCTGCATTCATAAATTACAAAAAAAAAAAAAAAAAAAAAAAAAGAAGATTATTTTTTTGATGGGCTACCTGTGCAACATCTTCAGCACTTTGTCCCAGGCTCTGGAAAATTTGTTTGTAATTTTTAAGATAAATATTAGTAAACATCTCGGCTGTTTCTTCATCTGCAGCTGAAAGATCCATTTTCATTCCATCTTCAAACACTTTTCTTTCAAATTCTGTGACTACTGGGCCTGGTTCAATCAAACTTAATCTGTTCAAAAATAAAAGGTTAACTGGTTGTGGACTGTCCTCCATGGAAAATACTTCAATATATAATACTAAAAAAAAAACCCAAACCACTCAATAAAAAATACTCAATCCTTCTCCAAAAGGAACATTGAAGAGTTGAACTAGCAAACAGTATATAACAGTACCTTCTGTAAAGGTAATCCATACTGAATTACTGCTGTCCTGCTCCTCCTACCTGTCCACATACAGTAGTAGAAATCTGCATAGTTTAATTTTCAGAGAAGTGCTATAATTAATTAATGACATAAGGGAGTGCAGTTGTTACCTGCTGTCTTGCAGCAGTGGAATCTAAGGGTGATTGATTCACAAGGACTCACCAGATATTAAGAAAAATAATAAATGGATGTAACAAAATTCATAATTTCTGGACCAAATCCTGCATAGGTTTCTTTGTTTCTCATGATAATACTAGAAGTGGCTGAAAGAGATGGGGGAATTGCCCAAACATGGATTTTCTTTGTCAAGCTGTTAGTGTTACATAAGTTAAGATCCCACCACTATATAATAATAAAATATCATATAGAGATTATTACTGTGGGTGGACAGATTCTGGCTACTGCCAAATCTGAAAGTTTTTATTTTGCTCAGAAACATATTATAGCAAATCACTGAAATACAGTTACTGGTGAGATTTTTCCTGGTTCTCTTCTTAGGCAGTAATAACTCCCAGCCACTGTGTTTATCAAAACACTCTTTAGGATTGGGCCTCTTATTAGACTTGAGTTCTTCAGGGGATATTCTATAGGCTCTTGTTTAGAACAAAAGCAAGCTATTGACCTTCACAGCAGAATTCCAGCTACTCCTGGAATTAAAGTCTTTTCTCTTGCATCACTCTTCCATTTATCCTTGAATTTTTCCTTTTATAACCTCCTTTTTACTGTGTCTTACACTCTTGAAATATCATTATGAATTGTGGTATATCCTGTGTATCATTACATTTACTTTAAGTCCCTCCAGGTTTTGCAGAGCAATGTGCAGAATCAGAGTTCCCTCTCTGAAATTCCACAATAGCTGCTTTCTATTTTTCCTTAAGGCCTAAATGCTCAGACACACAGAGATGCAATAGACATTTACCACTTACTGGAGCTGGCACAAAGAATAGTAGCAGAATTTCAGGAGTGTGAATATTCATGTGACAAATGAATACATATGATGAATAGGACCAGTCTCTTAAATGCTGTCTAAAATGTTAGGAATAGTACACCATATTTCTCACTCTCCTCCCACCTGCCTTCATTACAGACATCTCACCCTGTGTAACATTCTGACGGATTTGCACTTGCTTTGTCTCTCTGATGAGCCCTTGAACCTTTTTATCTGTGAATTGCCTAAGAAGGCCATCATCCTTTCTAAGGGGAAAGATCACAGGTCAATGTTATAATTTTATTCCTGTGATATTGTATGGAAGGATCTGTTTTCAGAAGTGTTACATGAACTGTATTTTATCCAAAGCTAAATAGCCTTTTAACGTTTAAGAGACTATGTGTATTTTAACATCTGGATCTTTTTATTTGCTTATGTAATGTCAAGGGTGTGGGCATTTCTATGCCTTTTGTGATGTCCAGTTTTCAAGGGCTTCTCAGTCTCTTTTAGCAACAAGCTCTAAAGACCTTTTTTCTACCTCTGAATATATTTTAAAGTATCTAAAATACAATTTACACCAGTGGATCAATACTTACTGGAGTTTGAACTTGAGTGCTTGTATAGCTAAACTTTCGCAGAATCCTTCCACAGCAAACTTAGATGCAGCATAAACATCATTAAATAAGATGCCTGATGGTAAAAACAAAACATACTGAGAATGTGATTTTATCCAACATACTAATAGTTTGATTTTAAAAACTCATGTGTTTTCCCAAAATTTCTAGAGTCTTGCTGGGAAAACATTAGAAAAATCCTTGTCTACACTTAATCTAAATAATAATTTTTGCCTATGTTCTGTGTTTGCTTAGTCTAGCAAAGATGCTTGACTAATGCTTTTTCTCCCCCTAGCTGATGTTGTGGTCTCCTTGGATGATATGATTTTGTAGTCTAAGATATAAAAGTGTCTGTACATATAATACCATCTGCATTATTTATGAGCAAGACTTTAATAGGTTCTAGATGAACACAGTGGCTGAGTTTAATGCAGGAGATAAAATTATACAAGAGATCCAGCTTGCATCTGAGTGATTTAGAAAAAGCACTACACCAATCCATTGAGGGGGAGGGTAAGTGTTGTATTAAAAAAACAATTGTTGGAATGTCATGGAGGACCCTTTCTCACCAGAATAATCCAGGTAAGATCAATGTCAAAGTTGTAATAAAT
>CM031864.1:17706530-17734950 GCA_018697195.1 Certhia americana | reverse complement strand
AAAAAAAAAAAAAAAAAAAAAAAACAAACAACAAAAAAACAACAAACCAAAACAAAAAAAAACAGCTAGACAGGATGGGACATGAAAGTAGGAATATCATTATCTGTCACTAATATTTGAATCTCGAGAGTTGTGAGATGACAAACTTTACAAAAAGTTGGTACATTTGTCCAGGATTGGATTTTATTCCATTATTATTGTACAAAGTGTAGTAAGCATGTTTGTCCATTCCCATATTTTTTTCCAAGAGGAAAGAGAAAAGTAATGCTAAGCCCTATTTTCCAGATAATAAAAATACAAAAATAAATTTTAGAATAAAAGTTACAATTCTAAAAAAATTTACCCTGCAGGTTTTTTGTTAAAATGCTGTGAGAGTAGCTGTAACAAACTACCTGGAATCATAAAACCTACATAAAACCTACCTGGTGTTTTTTATAGTTAGAACTTCGGCATTACAAAGCACAAGAGTCAGATATGCCAGCTCCTACTTTTTTTTTTTTTTTTTTCCCTAGAAAGAGGAAAGCTTTGGATTTTGAACACTGAATTCATAGTTCAAGCAAACAGAAAAACCAGCTTTACCTTGTATTCCCATAACACTGCTTATTATAACTATATGCCCACTCTTTCTCCTCTTCATGTCAGGCAAGATCTCCTTCAGGAGTCGAACCAGGCCAAAGAAGTTGGTGTCCATCACAGTTTTCATTTCCTCGATGGTCTGACATTCAATCGGTCCAATGAGGCCCATTCCAGCATTGCTCACTGCACAAAATGGGACAACAGCAAGCAAACACCTCCATAAACATAAACTTGTAATTGTTACTGCAAAGCATTTGAAAGGAATGTGAGGATTAAGGGTTAAAAGATCCTAAATAATCCTTAAAGAAAGGATTAAAAGATGTTAGTCAGTAACAAAGAACTTTCCAAATTTGACATTTCCATGTCTTCATTTTTAATTGTGCTTTTAATCCAATTTAAATTATCTGCTATTTTACATTTACTTTATTTCTGATTAGTCCTTTTTATATAAAATATAAAGGGATTACAAGGCATTAAGATTGGAAGCTACAGTCAATACCCATAGGAATGAATAGAAATCTTAAGAAAAGTGAAACAGCAAGCCATATTTTGGTCTGTTTTTTGTCTTATTAGCATTCATATATCTTCAAGAGGAAGTAACTTCCCAACAAAATGAACAAACACCAAAACACACAATTCCATTGATTTTTATTCACCTCCTGGATAATTATATATGGAGA
Organism: Certhia americana; assembly: GCA_018697195.1. NCBI lineage: Eukaryota > Metazoa > Chordata > Aves > Passeriformes > Certhiidae > Certhia > Certhia americana. The sequence goes on along the minus strand of CM031864.1, from coordinate 17,733,694 downwards.
ATGATGATAGGACTGGCATTCTGCTCCAGAAGTAGTAGGTCCAATTAGAGTATAATAAATTTTGCAGAAACAGTTGTTAAGCACTGCTTTAATAATTAATCAGAAAAAATGCAGGTCCATAATTTTCTAGTAGGTAAGATTTAATAGCTGATGGTGTAAATGGTGTAAGCATTTCCACTAACATACTAATATTTATTTTTAGCGAAACAATACGAAAACACCTGTTGCTAAATGATTTGGAAAGTACAGTTTCACTTCTCAGTACAAAATGGAAATATCTTTTTTTCTTTTTTTTTCCACTTGTACTTTTTACTTGTTAATTCCCAATGCTGTTGCTTTCTTAGTACAGACAGGTGTTACCTTCATTGTAAAAAGGGCTATGCTTCATCAATAGGGTGGAAAGTCTTGCTAATGAAGGTGCCAGTTTAGACAAAATTTCTCACATTTACTAAAAAATCTGTATCGTATTATCCCAGACAACTCCCTGTGATCAAGTTTCTCCTTTTTAAACAGGGAAATCAAGCTTCCCTACTTCATAGAAGCAGGGTGAGACTTAATCCACTTGTATCTGCATGTAGTCTTAAGAATCTTGAACCAAATACACTACATAATTATTATTATTATTCCTTTGATAATTGAAAAATTACACTAATGAAATTTTTCCAGGGTATTTGAGACAATGTTTTATAGATATCTGGTATCTGTTAATAGCACACACATCCTGTACTTGCCTAGGACATCAATCCTTCTGTCAGGGATGCTATTCACACAAGTTTTAATTGACTGTTCATCACAGACATCCAGTTGTTTAATCTCGAGGGTTTTGCCCAGCCTGTCACCTGCCGCCTCCTCCAGTGGCTCTTTCTTGGCCAGGTTCCTCATTGTGGCATACACTGTAACACACCAGAAAGAAAATCTTTACTCTGGCAATCTTACTGAGAAGTATTAAAGAACAATCCTTTTACACACAGATCTTAAATATCACTGACAAAAACCAGATAAAAACATATATTTTTAACATTTATTGTCACTCATTTCCCAGTTTGGTTCTGAAATGTTCAAGAAATTCAAAAGAATTAAACAGCTATGCATAATGAGGAACATGCAATGTATAAAGATAATACTATCACCAAGATATTAAAAAACAGGTATCAAATTATGCCACTAAATTGCTTTTAGGTACCCAAAACCTAAATCTGGATTCCAGATTTCCTTTTTTTATTTTTTTTTAAAATCACCACCACATTTAGCAGAACAACCATTATTTTATTAAAAAGTGGAAGACATAATTCCTTAGGTTGAAAAAGATGTCTCTTTTTATAAGCTGCTTCTCAAAATTGAAATTAGTTTTTATTGTAGCCTCTTTGCTCAGAAAGCTCTAGATCTTCATCCAGTCAGTTAGCAGTAAAATACTTTGAGACTGAATTGCCACAGATTGCTGTGTTCACCTTGCCATCTATTCTCAGTCATAGCAAATAGCCTGCTTTGCAGCAGTAAGACAAATCCCAGCCCCTTTGTTCACCTGCCTACACAGGCTTGGAATAATGAAATGTGCTTTAAGAAAAAAAATGTATATTTAGAATATTTAAATTCATTGCTTTGGTCTTCAAATCGACCTGGGCCATATGTACAGATTTTAGTAGCCAGCAGCAAAGCTAACCACAGCTGTAGATATATACCCAGAGCAGCATAATACTACAGATATTTTCAGCTATTTATTTTATACTACTGTTCTTTGTATTGAGTGGGCATGTACAATATTCAGTTCCAAAGTTGTTCTATTTTAATAAAGGTACAGAAATACCAACTGTGTACAGAAAACAGTGTATTTTCACTGTATTTTCTTGACAGTAGAAGAGGAAAACAAACCAGAAACAACTCACCAAACTGAATACAACCACCTGTTAAATCACAGAGAAAAAAAACAACACCATCTCAAATATTATGTTTCTATAAAGATAAAGAACAGGTAGATTGTTACCTTTAAATCTTTTCTGTTCATCTTTTGCCATGTTTACAGCTAATGCCAGTCCAATTCCTGAGGAGCAACCTGTAATGAGGACATTTCTTCTTGCCATTCTCTCCACTAAGTGGTTCAGTTCTTCACAGGAGCAACAACATAAAAGTAACTACAGCATAACGTGACTGGCTTTTAATACTGTCTCCACCTTCCCTGAGTCAACAAATCTGAAAATGCACACCTGGACCTTGCATGATTAAGGAATAATCTCCAACTAAATAACATAGAAGCAGATGCTCCTACATGTGCTTATAATCTGCATTATCAAAACTGATTAATACAGAATTTGATTAATCTATAAACTGAGGCATTTGTAAACTATATGGATTTTTTTAATAGAATAACCAGCTTGCCCAGTACTGGCAGGAAAAGCCTTGCCACAATTACAATTGGTTTGTAGTGCTAAGTTCTCCACTCACATCTATGGAAAGTAAACTGTACTCAGAGTACTCTGCTACAGCTCTTCAGAATTCCTACACATACAGCACCCTCCTGGTTCTTTTGCAACTGATTGAGGAATGGATTTCTTCCTTCATGCCTTGCTATTGTAAGAGTCCTAATAGGCATTACAGAATAAAAACCCCAAATTGCAAAATGGGATGTGGATTCTGAAAGAGACAAGTTGTTGGACAGACTCCTCACATTTCCTTTTGGCAGTGTTCCCAACCAAGAACAGAGAAAGTAAGCAAGTATGCTGCAGCAGAGAGCTGACAGGAAATGTTGAGCAGACCAGCTTCACTACATTCTTGCTAAGACTGAAATCTCTTTCAACACTTTTGATTCTGCAATTGACACGGCAGAAATTTTAAAAAATATTAACTAGCCTGATGTCTAGGTTTTGGAGAAAATATTTTACATATAAACCATGGATCAAAGAGGAGGCAGTTGGGCTGGCACTTCAGTGCAATTCATGTTTCATGTACAGTAACTGTAGGCATACTACATTCAGGAAGAAAATCAGTCCCTTGTTTTTGTCCTGAGTGACAGGAAAAAGAAAGACCTTAATAAGCAATTAGCCTTATGAACATCATTCAACTAATTGCAATGCCATTATATGCAGTAAAATGTTTTCTAAGACTCAACAACCCCATATAAATGCAACACACTTCAGAAGAATGAACTTAGTGTTCCAGGATTTGCACAGATGTAAATTTGTGAGTAACTCAAGAAAAGTAGGACACTACAGAAATAATTAACTGAAATCATGTTTCAAAAACGTCCATCCATTCCAAAAGAAGTAAGTTGGCTTGAACATTCTAAGTGGAATCATTACCTTCTCTGGCAAGCAACAAAATAGCAAAACATATAAAGATAAAATTAAATTATGATTCTATTTATTTGTCATGTTTGAACCCACAGTTTAACCAGGTAAGTTAGTATACAGACAAAATTTTAGTGCAAATGCTATTTAGCTGATTCAGAGATTAGGCAAATTGCTTTTGCTGCTCATGCACATTTATATTTAGTTCATGTAGGAGGAGCAAATGAGGCTTTATACAATGCTAGTTAGTGGAATTCCACTAGTGTTGTGATGCAGCTGTAATTAAAGGTTGGTTATATTTTCCACTTGAAATCCTGGTTTGAAGGGCTTATATAGTCCACTGCTTTAAAAAAATCTGTCTGAAATTTGTTGCATATACTTCCAGGCTGAAGGCAAAGTGATGTGCATAAAGAGTTAAAAAATAAAAGTAGTTTAATTTGCAATTATTGCACCAGTCAACCTAATTCTAAGGTTTTCCCTTTACAGTTATGTAAAGAAATAGCTTGATTTAAAACACACAATATATTTATTTCTGTAAGTGGGTTTTATGACATCAGAATTTTCATAATAGCAGAATAAGTAATCTGAAAGTGCAGAAATACTTTAGATGAGCATATCTTGACTTGTCAATGGTAGCAGAATGTGTAGAACCACTTAATACAGAATATGAGGCATTTGTGGTATGTGTATACATAAAGTGGAAGAGCCAATACTGCCCAAGGAGTTTAGCAAACTGCCACTTGCAGTTTCTGGAATACCTCAGACAGGTTTGTTGGCTAAGACACACTTTTAATATGCAAAACACTTAACTGAGGCCTGGTATTCAAAATGAAATACATTCAATTGTTTTCCTATTCTTTACATGACTAACTTGATTCTTTACAGTAACTTGATTTCTGAAGTATGAAGCACATGTCTTAATGCACATAAATCATGTGTGCATTAATCAGACTTAGACTGAGGCCTCAAAGGCATATTTGCAGTTTGTGATGCTTATGTAAACATGAAAGTGGGGCCACTAGCCATTTGTCCCACCTAAATTGTGTAGTACTTTTGGAAACCTGGAAATAGATATGTTTTAAAATGTATAGTTATGATATGAATTTAATCAATGGTAATTTTTGTATGTAATTTCATTTGATTGAAAGTATCATAAGAGACAAACTCAAGCTTTGTGGCCCTGTCCCACAACCCCGTGGATCTTAAAGATACTGCCTGGAGTAAAGCAAGTAGGTTTTGCCAGTGTCTATGATCAAATCAGTGTCCTAAAACATCTTACAAGCAGGTCAGTTTTAATAAGGTGTGTCTGCAACACTGCATGCATACAAAAAAAGACAAAATATTCCCAAACAGAAATTGCTAATAAAGTAGTACCATTGTACTTTTAATTAGAAGTGAGATATCAAACAAGTATATAATTTAAAAACCTTGGAAAGATATGACAGCTGAAATTAATCCCTGCAGCTTAAAATAAAATTTATTCTGAAGTATAAAAGATCAATTTATATGTTATTATATAAAGGCAATAATAACAGTTGGAAAAATAAAAAGGTTGTCATCTGGTTCAGTACAAATAACTACATTCCTTATTTAGAAATACAGCTTGAAAATGTCCTCTTTGAATGCACAGTCACAATGCCAACAGCATCCCTGGGTTGCTGCTTGTCCAATGGGCAGCAGCAGTCATTCCTTCACAGTTCCTGCACCTGAAACAAAATATCTGTGATTACCGCATCCAAATCCATACCAACATGTTACTTTTCATTATTAAACTTTATCTTACAAATTCAAGAAAATTAACAGCAGGTCTCAAGTGCATGGTTGCCATCTCAAATTCTGATTTATGTTATTAATGCATTTTTGCTCACTGTTCTTGTAACTGAAGTGTATTTTCTTTCTCAAAGAGCACAGCTTACAAATTTTCTGATGCCATATTAAGTTCCAGTAGATAAGAAGGAAATCATTATGCAGAATATTTTTGAGAAGCAATCTTCATATACAAATCCCTGTAAAAATTCTGTACAGTTTAAATGGGCACTGTCTTTTGAAATAACTCCTCTGCATGAGGCTTAGGGTTTTGCATTGGATTGCACTGTTGTTCTTCAGTTGTTAACAGTTTAGGAATTGTCTGTAAAAATCCCATGACCACTATCAAGGTATCAAGTATCAAAAGGAAAAAAGAAAAAAGCCTACAATGTCCAGCAACACCGAGCTAGAAAAACACAAATGTGAGCTGTATATAGAACTAAATGCAGCCAAACACAGCCTGTTTGAGGTTAGGGGCATTTTGTCAGTTTCTAGAGCTCTACTACCCCTACCCCTCCTTTTGAAAACAAGTGTATATGCTGGATCTAATTATTCAACAGTTCATTTATAGAAAAAACCCAGAGTTTTAGGTGTCTTTAGTAAATGATACACAGCAGCCATGTTTACATCAGCTAGTGCTGGAGTACAACAAGAGGCTCTATCAGCCATTACTTTTTCACATCACATACTAAGATTCATGTTAATTATAAATTTAAAAAGAGGTTATCTTTGTTCTCTGTTTATCTATCCATGCTTAGCTAGGTGCTTATTATTTATGAGGCATGCTATACATGCTGTACAGAAACACTTGTAAGTAGCATATGAGCAGTTTTCAGTTTTTCAAAAATATTGTAAAAACCACTTGTTTAAAAAGTCAGTCATTGCAAGTACTATTTTTTTCTTACTTCACTTACCGTTTTAATACAATGTTACTTCTTTAATACAATGTTATTTCAGAAGGAACTATGATCACAGAAATTAGTTTGCTGAAATCTGCCTTTTTTTTTAACAAAAAAATTACTTCAATTTCCCAGAAAAACAAAAATATCAGCAAGATATTTTTCGTTCCTTTATTTGGAATATTTACAACTTCTAAGGGTAGCCAAGTGCTGTATTGTTACAAAATCTTCACTGCAGATTGAGGCAAGTAGGCACAAAGAATAATTCAACTGAAAACTCTGTGACCTGGTTATTTTATGGGTCCCAAAGGGACAGAGTGGACCAGAACACAAATCAACCCTCCTAGCAATTCCTTCCCTGAACTAATATATTTTCTGTAATAAGCAAGGAAGGCAATGTATTAAGAAGAAAAAGAACCAGACAGACTGTACCCCTGGGCAAGACATACACACTGCCTCTCCACCCCTTTTCCCTAGATAGATTAGGCAATTTATTTTTTAGAACTAGGACAGAAAATTTCTGTGGAAGACTGCTCAATCAGTCTGCAATGTGTTACTGATAGAAAAAGTGTTTTCTTACATTATGTTAATGTACTCAGTTTTTAAACAAAGAAGAAACCATATCATGTTCTAAGTGGAGACAGAAGCCTTCTGCAACATATTTCATGTTTTACACAGAATGCTGCCAAAATCCAGTGGTTTTTTGTATCTACTTCACTACAATGAAAATAAAATTTTATTTCCTTGTCCCAAGTCTTGGAAGGAACATGACCAGAGCATGTCTATTTTCAAAGCCTTTCTTATATCATTCCTTATTTTCTTATCATTCTTCTTACCTGTTACTCCTTAGCAAAGCCAAGACCATTTGTCTGGAAAGAAAGAGTCTAGTCAGCAATTGTAAAGGGGCTAGCTAGGAAATACTTTCATTCAGAACCGTCCCTTAGGAAAAGTTGGAAATTGCTAATGATATGTGTGAAAGGTAGCAGCAGTCACTGTCCTCTTCTTGAGCATCATCAATAACCTAACAGAATTCAAGATGGAAAAGCTGGCATTGCTTTAATTTGCAGTGAAACAATCTTCACATTCAGCTGTGACACAGCCAAGCCCTCGTGATATAAAATACAGACCAAATGCCTTTGGTGTTCACACAGAAATAAAGCTCCTCTGGTATCTCACCCTAGGGAAAACAAACATAAATGCATCATAACCAGAATGGCAGAGGCCATCTTGCCTTTGGTGTTTAGCTCTAGCTTGGAATCATTTTTGACAGAACTGGTTTCTGCACAGCCTGTTTATCTCAGATCCCTTATGTGCTTGTAGAGACTGATTCATGCACCAAAGCAAAGACGTGTATAATTCACAGTTAGCTGCCTTCTCAAGTCCCCCCACATGCTCCCATTCACTATGCCAAAAAATTCTCACTTCTCATTCCTACAAGCATGCTAGAGTTCAGTGGTCTTTGATGCAATAATTTTCACAAGATAGGTACCTAAGTCATAAGAAACTCTCATCATACAGCATACTGTTTTGTTTCATTTCAAGGAAGACTGTATCGTCCATAAACAGAAAATCAGGTCCCTAAAGATAATCAGTAACCAATTTTCTCCACAGAAAGCACACAATTAAGAGTGTAACATTAAATTTGTAGTTTTAAAATAATTGAACTAGTTTCACTTTAGGGGAGTAAGATTCAGCAAATACCAGGATATAAAATACAATGATTCCTGGAGAAGAACACTTACACTAAAGAGACACCATATAATTTCTTTTAGGCAGTACAGTAATGGCATTAAAAATTGAGAAGTTGTTGTCTATCCAAGGTATGTTTTACCTTTCCAAGAGCTTCTAGGTTGTGTTGTTTTCTTTAATTTTTTTTTTCTTCAGCTGATTTATTTCCTGATCTCTCTGGAGCAATTCAAATTCTTTTTCACGAAGCTCATCTTTACAGTGCTGGAGTTTCTTCCCTAAGCTCTCAATCTGAACAGAAAATACAATTAAATCAGAACCAATATTTTACTAAAGTCAGAATAATTTTATTAAAAAAAAAATCACACAAAAACCCAAATAAAACTCACAAATATTGTCAGTGTTAACCCTGACTTCAGATTCCTCTGTTATTTTTTTATTTTGTCCTCATTTTCCTTTACTAAAAGAGCAGTTTAAGAGCTGTATCGTATCAAGTGGAAAATAGGTTTTCATTTTTGCACTGTCATAGTTTAAAATTTATAGTTTTAATTGACAAACATGTATTTTTACTGGTACATTCCTTTCCTCTCCCTACAATAAAAAAGATTTTATCTTCTGGATTAAATCTGGCCAGCTATTGTGTCCCAGGACCAGACTTTCTCATAGCATTAGCTGCCCTTTGTTAGGGAAACTGTGGTTTTGATTAAGAAGAATTACCTGTTTATTGCATTCCTTAATTTCCATCTCTGACTTCTCCAAATTGCACTGTAATTGAATTATTTGTTGCTCCATTTCTCCCTTATGCTCACGAACTGTCATATCCAATTGTGTAATCTAGAGGTAAAAAAGGAAGAAAAGGAAATCTTTTATTTTGAACAAATACGCAGATTTTAAGAAGCCATATTACAAACTATGAGAGTAAAGTCAATTAAATTAGTCCTTTGTAGCCTAAAGGGTATTCTCTCAAGTAATCAGTATAAAGCTACACCCCAGCTATTTCATTTAAATAGTGGCCAAACATAAAAAGAAAAGGGGAAAATTGGGGAAAAGTCCATAACTGAATGTTAGGTCCTCATACGCATATAATGCAAACCTAGTTCTCCTTTTCAAAGAAATATGTGTAGTTTATTATACTAATCCAGCTTCTTAGGAAGTGCCAAATATTGCCAAACCAAAATAATTCAATTTGTCCAATGTTCTGATGACTTTGTGGAGCAGTTCAGAGGGTACTGTGGCAAAAATACATTGCAAGATCTGGCCTCATTACAGCATCAGTTCTTTAAACTGATTTACTCAAATCCCCACTCCTTCTTGCTGCACCTCAAATATTCTTGAATACAAAGGCTGAGAATTCCTCCAGGAAGAGGCTTACAATACAGTGACAGAAGCAGAATTTTTCCCATGATGGGCATCAAATCCTGAAGCCAGACCAAAAGATTGAAAATATTTCAAGTATTTCAAATATTACAGAAATTCACAACAAAGATACCATTTCATATTTAGAGGCTGCTTTAATGTAAATCAATTATGTCCAGTGCAAACAGGGGAAGGAATCCACCATCTCTGAGCACCCTTCAGCACAGATCTTTCCTTCCTCTTAGCAAACATCAAGATGAGAACAGTTGTCCCATAACTTTATCACTGATGAATCTTGGGACAGGTTATGGCATAAGGCTTCTGATTTTCCTGGTACATAAGGCTTCAGCAACATACAGCTGATTTGAGGCTGGCACTGTGGCTGTAGTAACCAGTACAGTTTGAGATAATACATCAAAGCAACCAAACCTAGCAGGTTTTCTGTAAGTTATCTACTAGATAACAGGAATAATTGTCAGTAATATGCTTAAAAATTATCTGACCTGAGCTACTCTTTGTTTCAGTTCCCAATTCCTTTCTTTCAGTGCTTGGTCCATGTCAAGAAGTTCCTGCTTTTTGTCTTCAATTTCATCCTTGCAATACCTGAAATTCTCATACATTTAATTGCTTAATGCACATGTAGTTGCTTAGCTTCAAATATCCAGCTTGAGAAAAGCATGAGACCTATTACTTACTTAAAGCATGTTACCCTAAAGGTGAATTGATTGAATAATAGAATAGAAAAATTCTGTTAATTATATTCCAGGTGAGGAATAGCTAATAACTTCATTATTCAAGATATTTAATTGGCTACATCAGGATTCTTTAAAAAAGAAAGTGTCATTAATTTGTGGTTAGAAAGGAAACTGGACAATTTGACTATACTTATGATTACTTCACAGCTTTAGGACTCAGAAAATAATTTCAGCAGATTTTAAAACAGAAATCCCCAAAAAGAATTCAGCACCACTTTTAGAAATTAAAAATGAGATGAGGATCTCAAGTATCAAGTTACCTGATGGCCACAAGCCATCTAAAAATTATAGAAAGCTGCTAAGAACATTAAAAACCTATCCAAACTACTTGCTATTCTTGAGGAATAACCAATATAGCTAAGTTTTCATGATGGAAAAGATACCAGCTCACCTGAGTTCAGTTGTTAGATCCATAATAGCAATGTTCTTCTCCTCTAGAGAGGACTGTGCATTCTGTAAGGCATCTTGCAACTCCTGAAGCTGTGTTAAATTGATCTTTAATTCTCCACAGGCATTCTGTAATGCAGGTTCCAGTTCTGCTATTTTCTGTAAGGCTTTCCTGTGGCAAGTCTCAGTTTGAAGCAGCTTATCTTCTAAATCATTCACTATTTCACATACACACACCACAAAAGAGAATGTTTTATCATCAGTACATCAGGGTCTTCATGCAATACCACCATAATAAATATTCAGTATCACTATTTTTAGGACAATCTAGAAAACCGGTGACTACTTAATCACAAGAAAAAATTATGGCACCTAAGTATTTGCTACTTTTATTTGGTTCATAGATAACAACTGACCTGAAACATAAGGATATATCTAAAAACATCTGGAGTTAGTAGAGATACAGTACAGTAACTGAACATGTAGTGCTAGGAAAAGTGCAAGCAGAATTGCTGGTGTTTCTGTGGCTTAAAACAATGGTACAATTAAATTAAATGGAAGAAGATAGATTGGAAAGTTTATTTCCACAGACTTGTGGGGTTTTCTGTTTGTTCCAAAAAGCTGCATTTTTTGAATAGCATATGCCTTTATTAAAGCTAAGTATCTCACTTGACTATTACGTTAAGAATCTGCATTACCAATTTACAGGGAAACTACACGTTTCACCTGGGGTGAAGGCATATACCACAAAAGTGAGAATTGCAAAAGTATGTGAAAAATGTTCGTGATTTTTTTGAGTTGTGGGGGTGTTGTTCATTTGGGTTTGGTTTTTTTGGGGGGTTAAAAACATTATCATTTTTTGACTCTCATGTACTTGATTATGTAAGAGGCCATCTGAAAGGCCATTTCACCATATGAAAGAGAGGGAAGGAAAAATGTCTAATACATACAAAGGAATAGTTTCATGAAAGGAAGCCTGAGAAACAAAATAGCCAAATTACCCTCATTTGCCTTTTTATTGAGCTCTGATCTTGCTTCTTCCAGAGCGATATCCAACTGATTTATCTGCAGTGCTTTGTTTGCACCATCTCGTTTTAATTGCACTACTTCTTTTTCCATGCCAATAAGTTCATTCTTGCACTGATCCAGCTCCAATTTAATCTGTCTAATAGAAGCAACCAGAACAAAAAGAACCATGGAATGACTAGAGCAACATGCTCTAAGACAAGTGTTTGTGAATAAAACAGAAATAAAAGTCATGTTAAGTAGGCTTTTCTTGTAATCAAAACTATATTCTTTATGACTAGCAAACTCCTGTAGAATGTACTATCTACAATTACAAGCAAGCTGATATGGTTATGATTAGCACTGAAGTGCTATCTTAAGGCTAAATAGGTTGCCAGGACATGCACTTATTCCATTGGAAAACTGTTCCAGAAAGTCATGCCTCTGCAAGTCAGAAGCTTACCTTCTGATTTCCAGTCTGTGCTCACAGAGAGACTGAAGTGTAAGCCCACAGCTGAACACCATTTCAGACAATAAGTGTTCTGATCCATATGCCCATTTGCAGAATACACCTCTCACTGATACTAAACCCACCTGCTTGTACAGTTAAGTTCATCCACTTTCTGTCTGTTTAAATCTGCTTCCTGAGCAGCTAGGCACAGTTTCTCCTCCACTTTTCTCAGCGCATCTTCTGCACGTGCTTTCTGCTTCTGAAGCTCTTTTTCCAAATTGGATACCTATTTAAAATGGCATTTAAAGAGTACTTTCAAATTACATACCAATGAAATATACATTCTTGTCTTGCAACTCACATAAGGAGTTTTTACACAACCGATGTCTTTATAGGCTGTATGTAATTTAAAACTAAAACTCTGAACATTTGAAAGACAAATAGTTTCTAGTAAATATAACAAAATGCAACTTTGTGAATTTAAATGCACCTCTCCTTACCTGCAGTCTAGGGCTTGAATTTTCCAAGTATTCTAATGCTAACTAGAATTTTTGATCGCTCAGAACCTGCATTAAGCTAAAACAAGCCACTAAACTCTTCATTTTAGATATATCTACATAATAATTATGATTTCAGATTTTATATTTATATTCAGATTTTATAGGTATTATGAAAACATATATAAGGCATTTCATTTTCTCTATATATGTAGACACTTCTCACCATACTGTACCTGTTTTTCAAGTTTAATTTGATTATCTTCCAGCTCCCCATTTTTAATAGTTTCTTGCTGTAACATTTGCTGCTGATGATGCAAAGTTTGTTGCAGGAGAATATTTTGTTCAGTCATCTCTCGAATATTCTGATCTTTTATTTTTATTTCCTTCTGTAAATAATGAAGCTGAAAAGACATTTATTTTCCATTACAATTAAACAGTTGTATTTGCAGTTTCATCAGCTATTCTCTCTTAATGACACTTGTGATTCAATAAAACTTTGGGGTCTGAATTTAGTTGCATTACAGCTTCAACAGTACATAACAGACCTCATAATTCATCGTTTATAGAGTTATGCTCTGTAAAGTGAGGAAAGTAGTAACTTCTCAGTCAGTCCCAGGTTTTGATTCTTGCTTTCCTAAACACAACTTGTCAGTATTGTAAAAACATACACAACAGATTTTTAGTTAGAACTACTTTTCTTTCTGCTACTCTTCTTTATTTCTCACAAAGTCCTTGTTTCTCCCTTGAGATTTTGTTCTCAGTCCTCCCCTTTATTTCTTTTTGCCTCTATGACAATAGTCATTCCAATAAAAAATGGAATTTTGAGTGCCTAACTTGGTTTATGTTGAATAGTCTGTTTTCTCAGTGGTGAATGCCAGAGGGAACTGTTTGGGCAACAAAAAAAAAAAAAAAAAAAAAGAAAAAAAAAAAAAAAAAAAAAAAAAAGGGTTTATAAAATTAAAAAAAAAAAAAAACCAGAAAGAAATCACTAACTGCTCACTCTGAAGAGAAGCAGTGAATGGAATTTATTTATGAAAACAGTTGTCATAATTATAAAGACTCACTTGCTACACTTGATGTTTCACACAGCATCCAGTCCCTTCATATGCAGTGGGGTCCAGCAACCTTCACCTGACTAAAGCCTCTCTCAGCAGGGAGGCCAGCACTGACATGATCAGCCTACTATATAATTAGTTCACCCACAAATACAAATTCATTCTAATATTTAAAGTTAGCTCTTTCTTGCTTTCAAGCAGCAGTGGAAAGTATGATAAAACTCAGGGTCTAGAAGTAAACATTTTTTTATCCCCATTAAGACAGTTGAAACCCAGGTCAATTCTGTGCACTTAAATTTATATTGCAATAGTGCTCTCTCAATTTTTAACAAGATAATGCTGTGTTTCATATTTTTCTGATTTTCTTACTTTTTGCAACAATTCATCTATCTTAGTGTTTCTTTTCCCTTAACTTACCCCGTGCTTTTGAGTTATGAATATCCCCTTTACCCTTACAAAATGCATATTTTTTTCCCAGCTTACTTCCCATTCAGAGATCCTGATGCAAATTTTGGCTGTCATTTCACAAACTTTTAGATTAAATCAATCATAACAAGTGTTCTCTGCAATGCAGAAGAGTTGGAAAACAACCTGTTACCTCTTCAGACCTTTCTTTCAGCTGGTTTTCAAATATCTCCTTATTTTTTTGTGACTGACTCAAATACAGTGCAACTTCTTCCTTACATACATTTAGTGCTGACTCAAATTGTCGTACCTAGGTGAATGCAACAGAATATTAAAAATTACATGGCATGGTTTGTATTAACTGGTTTAAAAACTGTATTAAAAGACAGCTTTGTGTAAAACATCAGAAAACCAAATTTTTATCATAATAGTATTAAAGCAGTCTTAGAGGATTATAGTAATCTTTAAAGCTGAAATAGTCTTCAAAAATTAAAATTATTTATTAAATTCAAAATTACAATACTTTAGACTGTGTTTATATCAGATGAGACTATCAGTTATGAGAAGACATTTGTTGGTAGCTAGAATTTAAAAACAAACATAAATTCAATACCAAATCATTAATCCATCTTGTTTCATTACATAGAGAACTGCATAAATACATTTGGAATTATCATCATAGGTAAGTTGACACACGTTTTTCAAACAAACCCCTCAGATCTTAATACAATTATTTTCAAAAAGTTACCAAGCAGCATGATTTCCCTTTCTGCACTGGGAGACAGTGCTTGAGTTTCACCAAACGGGCAAGGAAGAGCTTTGAGCAGTGTCAACACTCTCAATCTATTTTACACTTTTAATGTATATTTGGGTTTGAGTAATCTATAACAAATACCTTCTAACTTTGAACTGATAAAAACTATAACAAACAAGCCCCCAGAGATCTTAAGGCATAGTAATTCAGCTTTTCTTAACTATTTGGCTTCAACACTAGGATTCCTCATCAATGAGAATTGCGCTGAATTTAGCTGCAGAATGTCTAATTCTTTCAATTTTGCAATCAGACTGCCAGTTTTCTAAACCATACTGGACTTTGTATCTCTGTCCACAGTTGATTCAAGAGCTTTTTGAAGAGAAATTGCTACATGTCTTAATTTTAAGTCTCTGGAAAACATCCCAAGTACTACAAAGCCACTTGGATAGAAAATTGGTCCAACACAAGCTCAGAAAGAGCATAAAGCAGCAAAATCTCCAGTATGTTCTTCCACTGATATCCTGAAGATTTAATACTTTGAAACCTGACTGGGGTAAATCTGCGCATGGCACTGGTTTATTAAAATCCTGTTACAAGTGCTGCATGGAAACTGTTTATCAGGCAAACACTAGGAAGAGCTAGAGATGACTAAAAACATGATCAACATTATAATATCACATATATCTAAAATACATGCCATATGTAGACCAAAACCATGTATAACATGAGCTCTATGAGACAATGTTGGACTTTAAGAGTACAATAAGCACAAGTTTGCCCTATTTGTAACTACAGTAATTGCATTAAGCAATTATGCATTGCATAATCTCTTGCTGTAGGTTTCATCATACTTATTTTAATTAAAAAAAAAAAGAAAACAAACTAAAATGAAACAACAGATACCAGATAAATGACTCCTGGCATATTTACTTAAGACAAATTTATATAAAACAGTTTTTGTCTAAAAGATAAAAGGAAATACACTATTTCTGCAAACTTTAAAACTATTACTTGAACATTACAGAGAGTTTACTAACTTTGATTTTTTCTTCTGTTAACTGACTTTCCAGCATCTTCAGTCCTTGATCTTTCTTGACATTCTGATTTTCCATTTCCTGTTTTTACAGATGTTTTTATTCAAGAGAAACAAATATGAACATTATAACATTTATGTTATGTAAAATTATAAATAATTAAATAAAAACTCAGAATCAAGGTAAAAAAATGCAGATCAGTGTATCTAAAACACAATTGCTTGTATAATGTATTTATGTACATGATACTCTGAAGTGAATTTGGTTGCTAAGAGATGTCTCTTCATATTCTGCAGCACCAGGCATTATTAAAAGGAATAAAACAATATCATACTGGAACATTATTGGTTTTCCACGTAGTGCAGGATAGATGCAATCATTCTTTATCCAGATCTCTTCCCTTTGATTAGAGAGAAGCCCAAGGGGCAGTCCAGAGGCATAAATAGAATGCTAAGACAGAAAATACTGAAAGGTCATTAAAATCTGTACAATATGTTGTAGTAGTCGTAGTAGTAATTCGTGACTACACTAGATTCAGTCAATTACTCAAACAAGAATTAAGAAGTAAAAATGTAAACATCTTTCATTTTTCCCAGTTTTTCCATGTATTTATGGATATGCTTTTCATTATTTTTAGTCACTTGTTCGATTTTAATTTAAAGAAAGTCAAGAGCCAGCCTTACCTCTCTGTTTCCTTTTAGCAGCCCATCCAATGATTCAATGTGATGCTGTTTATGTATAATCTCTTGGTGTAAAACAGATACTATTTTCTCTTGTTCAATGAATTTTTGATGTTTCTTTTCCAGCTGTGTCCGAAGCTGTCCATAAGTAAACCATATTTATTATTTTAATAAGAATTTATTCACCTAGATATGTGATTCAGTTCTATTCACCCATCATTTTTATAATGAAAATTAAATACATTACTGCCATCAGCAGTATTGCACTGTCTTAAAATTATCAAGAAATCCCAAGCACTTTGTATCTTAAATCCAGAGGAGAATTAGGGGAGATAGAGTGCAATTGTCTGTCACAAGCCAAGACAATAAGACATGCATACATTCTTTACTAAAAAATGAGAAGCTCCTTAAACAGCTAGAAATAGTCAGTTGTATTTCTAATCATATGGAGAAACAGATTTCTTTTTCTAGAGACTGAAATAAGGCTCACATTGGCAGAGGTTCAGGTAATGAGAACATTTTTAGAAGCTGTCATGCTTTAAACCCAGTAGGCACTGAAGCTTCACTTTTTTTTTTTTTTCTGTATGTTTGGAGCAAAGAAGAACAGTATTCTTCCTAAGTCCTTATTTCTCTTCAGTTGAGCAGGATATGAATATTTCAGAGGGAAAGTTGTATAGCTAGTTAGATGGAAAATGTACTAAAGTTAGGGAATGTAGGGAGAAGAAAAGCTTTTCAACATAACTTTTTAAATGGTTGTGTCTTGAAATTACAAGACAAATTAATATAGAAGAAAGTTTCCAAGTATAACACTCATATATACTACACATGATAAAGGTCTTACTAGGTCAATCTGTTTCTCCATCTCTTTGTGCTGCTCGAGGTGAAGCAACTTTTCATTTTCAAAAGCAGAAGTTATTTTCTCAATTTCTTCACTGATAGCTGTTTCCAGCTCCTGAATGCATCTGTTTTTTCCCTGGGAATTGGAAATAATAAAAGGACTTAATAAAAACATTTAGCTGTGATAATTAACAGTGTTTTATTTGATCATCTGGTTTCTAGATTTCATAAAGGAACAACAAGCAAAATTCTGAAGTTTCACAGTGCACGTATCATCTCAAAGGATGTCACACCACAGGTATAGAATCTTAGTAAATGCAGCCACTACAGAGACATGATGTGTACCAAGACAGATTATGGCACAGATAACAACCCCTGACAAAGAAAAAAAGAAATTCTATGTTCATATGGCTAGATGGAACCTCTAAAATACCATTTTGAAGACTTTTTAATTTACAAATCTACATGTATTTCACTGAAACAAATGGCAGGGGAACAAATGATGTTTTATTTCAAACAAGATTCTGTTTTTAAAATCTGTGTTCCTAAAATTTGCACTGATCATTTAGCAGATCTGAAAGTTCACACATTTTGAATACAGGGAATACAACTGTTAAGTTCAACATTTATCTATTTTTAAATGAATGTGGTTTCTCACTGAGAATATTTTACCATGAGTTCCTGTTCCAACTCAGCATTTCTTTCTGCAGCAGTGGAATAAGCCACAGTCTTTTCTTCCAACTGTTTCTCAAGTGCAGAAAGCTGAGAAGATTTCTTTCTTATCTGAAATATTAAATATGGCACAAAACAGCATGTAGACAACTGTTTCAGTTATATTCAAATATTTGTATACACTTTCTTATCACCAATTCCAATTTAGCAACTACTATAGTATTTTTAATAAACTGTTTGGCTTATTTTTTTGAACTATTATTTTTTTTTTACTTACAAAGAAAGATTCAGGGCAATTTACCTACAATTTATCCAATTAATTTTCAGTGAAGTATCTTTACATATTTATAACATTTGCATTCATTATTAGGAAATAACTGCAAAATCCATTATGTTGAAGTCTATCAACACATTAGCACCAGAATGGAAATATTAGTAATTTATTCACCCTGAGAAAAGCTGAAGCTTAAATTTTTTCTTTTGTGACTCTCTGGTAATGATGTTCATCTCTGGCAACTACAGTAACATTTAATGAGGAAAAATACAACAGCTCCTTTAACCTGTTTCCTAGGATTACCCATTAATTGAACCACACCAAAGCAACAAGACTGTGCATATTTTCTACACAACAAATCAAAGTAGTAGCAGAAAAGCCTACTAACTACATCAGCTTTAAAACAGTATTTCAGACAACTAACAAATTAAGGCTGCTAAGTCTTTGCTTGCTGAAAAGTTTAGTTTGACTTTTTCTCAAATTAATCAGATTTTTAAATTATGGCAAATGCAGTTTTTCCAAAACTATTGTCTTCACTATCTTTGATTACTGAACTAAAGAAAAGGTGGTGTATTCTTTTCAATGCTTTTAAAAACTTACTTCTTTCTCTAAATTACTAGTTTTTGAAGCCTTCTTCAATAGATCTTCCTGTATGATTTGAAACTGACTGGTTCTTTGAGCCATGCTGGTCCTCAAGGCAGAATTCTCATCATCTGCTTTTATCAGTTTAGCACGTAGCTCTTTTATCTCTTTCTGCAATTTTTGCTTCACCTTTTCAAATTGTTTGCTTATAAGTTTCAACTGTTGACATTTTGTCCCCTCTCAAAGTAGAAAAAATACATTTAGGATTAATTTATAAAAGAACACACAAACTCATAATGTAACTGAAAGCAGTGACTCGTGAAAACAAACAAAAACCCCAAGAAACAAACAAACAAAATAAAGACAGCATCATCATATAGGTGCCCTGATGCCATTTCATGGAGCAGTCCTAACAGTAATGACAGAAGCAATCAGAGACATACTGTAACAGCAGGATACAGAGAAAAGATTAAAAAAAAAAAATACAGAGGCTTTAGCAAAACCTGCATACAGAAAAAAAATACATGGTTCTATTTCAACACAACTCCTAGCTCAGCTATCGCTGCAAGAGTAACTTAAGCAGCAAAAGAAAGAAACAGATTATGTCTGGAGAACATGACAATTTCCAAGGTGGTAAAACATTCCCTGTTCAACCAAAACATACCTGCTGGAAAACCAACTTGAACCCTTGCAGAACATTTTCTGTTCTGTGGATTAATTAGAACTGCAGAGCTATTTCAGCAAGCTTACCTCCTGGACTTCTGATCAATCTGACAGGCTCTGTTTCCAGGTCACATAACCTGCTGTTTCCTTGTCCTTCATCACCATTAGAAAGATGCTCAGCTCCAGTACAGGTAGTTAAGTTTGCACCAGACTTTTGAATTTCTGCTTCTTTCATTGCCAGTTTAATGCTACTATAAAGGAAGAGACAGCTATTTAACATTCTTTCTACATGCTACTTCTAATAGCACTTTATTAAGTGCCTGTTCTTGCCATAGTTCAGTAACCAGAAAGTTATACCTTAGGTCTGCAATCAAAGGGTTACTTGATTCACCACAAAATTCAGAGGTAGCT
Source organism: Certhia americana (assembly GCA_018697195.1). Lineage (NCBI taxonomy): Eukaryota > Metazoa > Chordata > Aves > Passeriformes > Certhiidae > Certhia > Certhia americana. The sequence goes on along the minus strand of CM031864.1, from coordinate 17,714,201 downwards.
TCTTCTGCTGAGGAACTCAGTAGCTGGTGTTTGAAATGGTGCGATTTAAACTAAAAGTTAACAGAAACAAAGGTCAATGAAAAAATACTTCACAGCATCTTTAATTCATGTGTTATATAGGCATATAAATTTTAAGACACATATACCAGGATATTAAAAGTTTGGATAATTCAGTCCTTAAAATTATTCAAAATATGATACACTGTTAAGACTACTCTACCTCTTCAGATGTACTTAAACCCAACTGAGAAATAATGGTTTCTAGTATGTTAAGCTCTTCCCTTGAATCATCTATTTCTTGTTGACATAATTTCAAGTGGTAATGTTGCTGTGCAGTGAGTGCTCTCAGCTCTTCATTTTCACTTATTAGAGCCTTTTTCTCTTTAAGTACTACTTCTTTTTCAGAAAGTTCACTCTCGAGCTTGATGATCTTCTGATTGGACTGACTCAGCATTGATGTCATTTCAGTGTTCTTTGCCTCTAGAGCTTTAATTTCTTCTTTTGTGCTGTGATTCTCTTCCTTTAATTGTCTAAAAAGACATTTAAAAGGTATTTTTATTACTAGAAGCAGAGACTTACTAAGGAGATTCAAGCTAATATAAGGATGTTCATACACTGCCCACTCTTGAGAAAACGGCCTAAAGAACAACAATTAAGAAAGAAATGTGTGTGTGGACAAAGCATGTAAATTGAATAAACTCAAAATGCCTGTGCAGGTGTTTGTCAAATCCTAACAATTGTAAAGACAATCAGCTGATAGCTGTCTTCCCTCATTAAAGCAATGAGGGAATTTCTAAAGAACTTTGGAAAAAAAAGGGGGCTTCAGCTTGAAATGAAACATAAAAGGAATATAAAAGCTTCTAACAGTTGGAGTTGAGACAGAGAGCAGTCAAAACCAAGTTTGACTGTTCCATAAGCTGCAGTGAGCATCACAACCTCCACTGGGGCCTGAGTGCAGCCTCCCCATCAGATGCCAAGAGTCTCCCTCATTGCAGCTAAGGACTGACAACGTGGTGTGCAACAGGCAGGGACCCACAGCTGGCAGTGCCAGGGGACCCCCAGGGGAGCAGCCCAGGGCAGAGCACAGGTACACAGCAAACCAGAGCAGCCCATGGCCTCAGGAGCAGCCAGTACCCCAGAAGGCTTGGGGGGGGAGCTCCTTCCTGGGAATGGGGAGCAGCATGTGGGATTAAAAATTAGTTACAGAAAATAAGTTGAAACGTATTCATTTGAACTACATGAATTGAGCAGGACATTCACAGTGACAATTGCAACATGCAATTTCTTGTAAAGTAACTGCAGAAAATTTGTAAAAGCCTTTGTGCTACCTTAGTTGCTCTTCTTGGATGTCTAGATCCTTTCTGTAGCTGATACACTTTTCATTCAACTTCTCTTTTTCTTTTTCACAATTAATTAAACATTCTCCCAAGACTACTTCTTCAGCTTTAGCCTTAAAAAGCAAGGGTTTTTTTTTCATTACTGTACAGCAATAAACTAAGCTTCCAAGGTCAAGAGGCTGTTTTTAAAAGAATATTATGAAACTATAGTCTTTCTGGGAAGTCAGTAGATAATGCTATTGCTCACTATTGTGAAGAGAAGCAGAGAGGCAAAGAAGTTTTCTCTTTCTGTCATTTAGGGGAAAATTAACTTAATTTTTTAGGGTATATTTTTGTTGGCAACCCTTTTCTACAAGGAAAGGAGTCTAACACAAAAACAAACCTGAAAAAGCTAACTGTATTTTCTCCTCCCACAAAGCAGGAACGATTAACAATTCTGATAGTTGGAACTTTGGGAGATGATTTCATTTTCATCTTAGCACTTCTTCAGCACATGCTTCATTGAACAACTTATACAATCAGAGAAAAAAGAGCTTTTGAAAGGATCTTGTATTTTTAAAATGTAAACTTCCCAGGTAGCAAGCAGGAAAGAAACAGCAGCAGTACTAGGATACTCCAAAAATCCGGACTGTACAAAGACAGTGTAAAATTATATAACTGAATTTATCACCACAAACAGTTGCTTACCCTGTCCCACCTCTTTTAAGACTGGCACCAACAAGTGGAAACAACTGACTCACTGATGAACCTGTTGCTGTTAGCTGCCTGGCCTATTGGAAGAAACAACACCATGGCAAATACAAGTGGAGAAAAACCTCTCACCTTTTCTAATTTTTCAGTTATTTCTTCTTTATACTTCGTGAAGGCTCTTGTCAGCTCCTCCACATTCAACAGAGCTTCATTTCTTTGCTGTTGTGCTCTGCCAAGCAAAAGATGCAAACCAATTTTAAAACTCACAAACTCCAGCCATTAATGTAACTATCTTCTCCAGTTACTAAAACAACTAGTACAGTAATTGCTCCAGGTAATTCCTTTCTTCTTCCAACTTTCCAAGCCCCAGATATCATATGAGACTCTTTTGCAAGAAACAACCCAGGCTCCTCACTGTGTCCCTCTATCTCTCCACGCCACTGCCCCTTGCCCTGTCATTACCCATTAGGGAAGAAGTTGGCAGAGTAACCTCAGCACAGCTCAGGTGTGCAGTCTGTTCAGGACAGCCCACATAGGCACACAAGAATTGCTGCTGCTGCTCAATAAGATTTCTCTCTTCTACTAAGGGAGCTGGGGATGGGGCAGTGCCTCATCTGAGTGCAGCTGACCCTCAGCTGATCCTCAGTCTGAGGACCAGTGCCCATTTGGAGATGGCAGAAATATTCAGAGAAGGGGATAAATGCATTTCAGAACAAAAGAGCATTATTCTAAAACACTTCAGTTTGCCTGGGTAAAGAACAGTAAGTTGTTGCAATTAATGATTAAAAGTAAACCGTAATAATTGTTGATACTAACCATGACATCATATTTAACATCTGACAGAAGCTCGGCTTTTCTACAGTACAAAAATATTTACATTTACAGCTAGGTAACAAAGTACAGCTAGTTCCAACCCCACATCCTCTGAAGGAACAACAATCATAAAGCAAAATGTTTCTTCAACCAGCAGTGCAAGCCCCACAGTATTTCAGGTTTTCTTGCCACAAGAAGGTTAGAGGTAGTTTTTTGGGGAGGCACAAGTCAAACAAAGAGTTTGCATTTGAAAGGTTCAAGAAATGCTTTCCCAAACCATTAATTCAGGTAACTTTTTTCCCCAGGTATATCAGTTAAATTAATAGGGAAGGTATGGATCTTTTTATTTATTCCATGGGCTTCTTTAAAATTACATTTTGGATATGATAGGAGTGTTCATAGCAACTTCCAACAGTCGAATTCCCTAACCCTCCCAGCAGTGACAGAGCCACTAGGCTAAAGGAGGCAATAGGAAAAGGAAATGGGCATTGAGATGGAATCACAGTACCCTTTTCAACAGTATCATATAGCCAGGAAAGATTAAGGATAACATAAAAATGTTTTCTTGGTTAAGTTGTTCTTTTATCATTTTCCTCACACCAAGGAATACTTGGTAGGACTGAGCATACACTGCAGGTTCTTGCAAGACAAAGACAATAATAATTCAGGGAAAATATATTCTGAGCACTGAAACTTTCCACTGCAGTATATCCATTCTGAAGGAAAAAACCCCAGCTGATAAACTGGGTACCTGTGTGTGCTATCAGCCTGCAACTACCAGCTGATTTCAAGTTTTCAATCATGCCCATTTAAATAATCAGTACCTTCCCACAGAATTTCCTCTTTCTTAAAAAATAATATCATTAAAACAGAAAAATAATTTGATTCAACAAAGCAAACAATTGCCAAAGGAAATAAACATTTATGCTCTATTATTCTCCATTTATTAAAATTAGTTAATTACCTCTTTCCTTGCTTGCTTTGTTCAATTAACTCAATCTTCAGATTTTCATAGCCCTTTTGATATCTTTGCAGTATGTGTTCTCTTTCCATTGCTGTTTTCTGATTTTGTTCTAGTCTATCTTCTGCATCTCTAGGAAATAAACAACACATAATAAAAAAATTAGAGCTTTTTGCAAAGAAAATAGATTTCTGTTGTTCTGTAGTGCACATGATGTTCCATAAGTGCTAAACAATCATGCTGTAACTCTCAAAACTAGATTTGGAACACCCATAGTCTCAGACTCCCCAGGAGTATGTCTGCAGTCTGGAGTGGTATCTAAGGTTATCAATAGGCACCAGGTGTCACAACTGCCAAGGACCCAGAGAGCTGACTTTGTGTCATGAGTTCTGATCATAGAAACCATATTTTCTCTGCCACGAGGTGCAACTGGGAAAGAATACTATAAGACAAATTTAACATAAGAATTTTTACTTATTTTTTTGACGACAGACTGCTGAAATATCAATTGAATATTCCATAACATGAGGTTGTAAGGAAGGTTGACAACCAGGTATGTCTTCCTGACACCTCTGAAGAGCATTTACATGAGCTTTATTTGGCCATTTGCCTTGATTATTGTATTCATGAAGAAAGAATCCTGTATGTTACAAAAACACAGTTGTGTTCAGAAATATGTGTTCTTCTTACAAGAGAATATATGTGGACATGTAGCAAATAATCACCCTATCCAGTTGTAAGAGCACATTCCTATTCAGCACATGTTACAAACTGGTTTCTTTTACTAGTCTTTATTATTTTTTCTCAGTTTCTTGAAGTACATTCAGCACAAACTAAACCACCTCCCTCCTCCTATAACTGGCTCTGAAATGAAAGTTTCAGACCCCAGATTACATGACCCACACAGCACCAGAAATGATGTCATCCCCTAAAAAGAGATTGGACTAGTAGAAAGGCAACAATAAAATATTGATTTAAAACTACACATTACTTCAGAATTTTATCCTGAGCTGAAACTTCTGCTTCCAAATTTACAATCTGTTCTTTCAACTTCGGAATGCTGAGTAAATGTGTAGCTAAAGTGGCCTCAAGATATGAAATCTGAAATACAAACATATTTGATGTTTCATTAACATTTGCATAATACAGGTGAGAAACAGAAGAATCTGCTTACTGAATGACAGTGCTCTTAACCCTACTGTAAATTATATTTGTTCATCTATACCACTTTAACTCCAATTTTCTGCTCATTTAACATTCCTTCCAATTCCAGTGTGATATTCTGTCTAGCAAAATTATTTCATTATCAGATCAGGTTGATCTTGTCTCTTGCTATTCCCCAGAGGTTTATATCCAGCTCTTTCTTCTTTCAACGCCAGGCAGTCAAACATTTTGTTTACCTATTTATTTGTACTGTTTTGGAGATAAGATTTCTCAAACAAAAACCACTAAGCATAGATATGTTTTATTAATATTATATATAAACCAAATAAAAGAACATCGTTGTCCTGAAACAAATCTGTACAGACAAGTGTACACTAAACTAACAATGATTGATTAGATATAATACTCCCTTTTAACTCATCTTCACTTTTTTCAAAATAGCAATATTAATCCAACCTGAGAGATCAACTATTTTCATTTCCTAGACAAATGACTACTGTGCCATTATTCCCATTAATGTCTCAGAACATGAATGTATGGTTTTAAACGCACTACTGAACTATTTTCTTTCATAGTGTATTTTTCATTCTGTGGCTTACTGTCTGTAGACTAAACTTTGGAGTATAAGTAGATGGAATTCAATAATTAATATAGTTGTTTTGCCCATGGAGAAATAGATTCCAAACTATTCTGCCCAAGATTAATACTGATAATGAAATATATACTAAATGTTAAACTTACACAAATTAAGGTAACACAAAACCCAGCACATTCTGCTTGGAATTCTAAACTCAAAAATCATGGCCACTGCATGCCTTGGGGTTTGCATTTCTCTTCGATGAATACACTAAAGATACATACTTTTGTTTCTGACTGTACCAATTCAAAGCTCATTGTTTCCACTCTGTTCTTTAGGTAGTGGTTCTGAGAAGTCAAAGATGCATTTTGCTCATGAAGGTCACCCAACTTCTGAAGATGTTCATTTTCTTTCAAAGTTTTATCCAAAGTTGTGGCTACAGAGTAACACTAGACATAAAAATAAGTTTGTTTATATACACATATACGCACACACTTACCTAAAAATTCATCATAGAATCAAAACCAGTTTGGGTTGAAAGGGAACTTTAAAGGTCATTTCCTCCAACCACCTTGATGAGCGAGGACAACCTGAAGCAGATGTACTTGCTCAGAGCCCTGACCAACCTGACCTTGAATGTTTCCTTGGATGGGGGATCGCCCACGGCTCCGGGGGACCTGTTCCTGTGTTGCACCACCCTCATGAGTAAAACACTTGTTACACCTAATCTAAACTAGTTGAAAATACTTACTTCTTGTCCTACCACAACAGGACCTGCTAAAAGGTTGTCCCCATCCTTCTCAGAAGCCTCAAGTAGTGAAAGGCGGGAGTGGAAACTTCCGAGGGAAGGTTTCAGTATCACTGAAGTGATACTATGTTTAAGAGTGCTCACTTTATATCATGGTCTGATGCTACAGTGTGTCTACTCCGAGCCCAGCAGCCAAAAATGTTCAAAAACATAGCAAAGAATAGAAAGCCAAAGAAATAAAAAGAAGTAACAATGATAAATATTTACTTGGGATTTTCTTTGAAAATCCTGGTGAGGTGTTCTACCAGAATTCTTCTTACAGCTGGAAAAGTCTTGACAATTGTAATTCGGCTGTACAAAGTCCTCCAGAGGGACGTCTATCACCTCATCGAAGCAGTGGCTGTAATGATCACTTGTACTAGTATTTGGAGGAAAAGCAAAAACAGTCACTATTCCTTGTTTCTTTATTAGGTTGCTCATAAAGGCTATTCAAATGAAAAGCACAAAAGGAGCTAATTGCAGTAATCCATCACACAGAATACAACAGAGTCACACTAAGACACCATGCTCGTACCTGGAAAGCTCTTTCTCTACAGTTTGTAGGGTTTTTTCAGTTCTCCTCAGCTGATTCTGTAATGACTGTACATTTGCGAGCAGGTCATCGTCAACATCACTTTTAGAGCAAGTCCACATACTACATTCCATTGGTAACATGCATAAGGCAAAAGTAAAATTTAATATTAAAACACTGTTAAATGGGCATGAAAACGATTTGGAAAAATAAAAAGAAAAGGAAAGGAGAAAAAATAAAGAAAAAACTGAATTTCCATATGTAGACCTACATTTCACACAGTACTTCCTTTGTTCACTAGATAAAAGTAACAAATTGTCTCTTTTATGAGGAGCTTCTTTTATGAATAAGTCTGTATTCATGAAGTAAAAAAAGCTTCATGACTTGCCATATATGAAAACTGGAAACACCAGCTCAACATTATTTGCCAACAATGTGTCAGGCAGCCCGAGAAGCGAACGGCGCACACGCGAACTCGCAACACTTGCCTCGCCGCCCGTGCCCAGCGCAACGAGAGACGAAAGCAAGCCGGCCCCAGGCGGACGGGCAGCACCGGGGCCAGGGCAGGGAGCGCCGCAGGACGCGGAGGCAGGGCCGGTGCCCGGGCTGTCGGCGAGCTGCGGCACGGTGCGCTGGCGGAGCCGGCCCGAACCCCGAGCGCTGGCGGAGCCGGCCCGAACCCCGAGCGGTAACAGAGCCGGCCCGGAGCCCGAGCGGTAACAGAGCCGGCCCGAACCCCGAGCGGTAACAGAGCCGACCCGAACCCCGAGCGGTAACAGAGCCGGCCCGGAGCCCGAGCGGTAACAGAGC
>CM031864.1:17619463-17701530 GCA_018697195.1 Certhia americana | reverse complement strand
TCTGATGGCCCCGCCCCGCCCTCGGTGGGCCCCGCCCTCGGCGCGTGCGCGCGGGGGGCTGCGCGCTGCAGGCGGTGCCGCGATGGCTCCGCCGCTGCTGCTGGTGCCGCTCGGGTGCCTGGCGCTGCTGCTGCCGCCGCCCGGCGCCGCCGAGTTCAGCCCTTCCCTGGACAGCGACTTCACGTTCACGCTGCCCGCCGGCCGCAAGGAGTGCTTCTACCAGCCCATGCGCAAGGATGCCTCGCTGGAGCTCGAGTACCAGGTCGGGCAGGGCGGGCGGGGGCGTCTCCCCGAGGGGAGCTGGGGTCCCCGTGTCCCGCCGTGACGGCGGCTCTGCCGTGTCCGGGCCGCCTGCCCGTCCCCTGTGCAGCGGCCCTGCTGCCCGCCGCTCGCCCCTGCCTTCCCGAGGCCGCAGCCTCGGCCCGAGGGGCAGTGCCTGCCCAGGGGACCGCTGCCCTGTCCCGAACAGCGCCCGCGGGGCTCCGCAGCCATGCCCGGGACCTTGCCGGCCTCGGCAGCGCCCGCAAACACGCTGGAATTGTGCGCTGCTAGAAGTTCTGCCTTCGGGAGTTAAAAATTAACTTCCTGGCCTTTTCAATTATTCTGATACGTTCTTTTGGTAGTTTGGGGGACGTTTTTTGTTTCTACGTTAGAAGCGCTCAGGTCGCCATCCTTTAAAAGGCAGAATGTAGAAAGTTCACGGTTGTGACCTTGTGTTGTAGCTCTAAAGGAACGTTGTGCTGATGCACAGAGCCCGTACTTGCCTATCTTTGTGCTGATATTAAACACCTTTCATCTCAATGACGAAAGTTTTATAGAAACAGCCCAATTTAACAGACTATCTTCAGGATTTTGTTGTCCTTCTTGAGAAGAGTCGAGTTTCCCAGAGATGTCTGGAATAGGTCTCGATCTGAGACTTTTACACGTCCTTAAAACAAAGACTCTTTTTCAGTAAAATAGGTACAGTGAGGGAAGCTGCACTGAATATTCTTCCACCCTATTACTGTGCCTCGAAGTAGGCCAGGATCTGTCTCTCTTCCCCTCCATCCATTTTTCCTCTCTGTTTCCCAACTGAAATTTGTGTTTTTTTCTAATTTCTAATACTGTTACGTGTAGAACTGAACAGGACTGAAAGAGGTGTTTAAGCTTTGTTTAGAGTCCTGTCTAAGCCAAACAGAAGTTTATTTTGCACAGAGTACGCTTTTAGTTTGATCATAAGCTAAATAAAGACATTATTTTAGAAAGGACTAATGTGTATAACATTATATACATAACTTATTTCTACTTAGGCATAAATTTCTTAGCACTACTGTTAACAGTAATAGTTTGGTTTTCTATTTAAATGTGTAGAAAAGGAGCTCTGTATATTACTGCAAGTAGATTTATTTTGTACTTAATTATGTGAGAGGCTAAAGCACAAGAATATTTAACATAGGATGCAGGTCATTCTCCAAAGACATAATGTAAACATTGTGGTAACACAAAGGTTCTTTTCTGGGTGTTTAGACTGGAGCATAGCCCTAAAGATATATCTCTAAGTATGGTTTTTAATTTGATCAGCCATTAGTTAGTATTTTCTTTGGTTTTGTTTTTTTTTCTTTGGTAAGTCTCAGTGTCAGTTTGAGTCAGCATAAACTTTGCCCTCCTTTTCAGCAGGAGCAGTCTGCTATACTCAAAAAGCTCACTGGAAAACAAGCAAACAAAAAATTCCCCTAGCATGGACTTAAGTAACATCATAAAAATGATCCCTCTCTGCCCTCTTAAGCAGTTACTACCTTCACTATAAAGAATTTCTACAACACAATAGGTGTGGTAATACAACTGTAGCTGTGTTACACAGTTAAAATAGCACAGCTTTGTAATGCTATAGACACTCCCAGAGAATTCAGAACATAAACGCCTTCAATTCCTTCTACCTTTGGGGAAAGAGAATGCCCTGGCAGAATTCAGACCTTAAACGTGCATCAAAAGGTGAGAAGGTCTTGTGGTACAGTTTTGATTGGCATTAGAGGTTTGGTCTGTCTCCAGCACTGTTAATTCACCCAACAAAGAGATCTTAGAGGTGATAGCACATCATGTACAAAGATGTGTAACACGTATTTACAGAAAAGTGACTGTTAGAACACTTCTACCACTGAAATGGGAGTAGTGCAGGTACTTTCCAATCAGTGACATCAGCCATAGAAATGCCAGATTTAGCCATCTCTTGTTCGTATTTTGTGCAGGTTGTCTAACCCTGCCTGCTGATAAAACTGCATGCATTCTTAAAAGTAATTAGGGAATGGTTCAATATAAGCCCAGCCTGGTAGGTTTAGATTACATTTACTGTAAGATTCTGAAATTGCTAAAGTGCCTTTAGGTTGAGCCATTTTTTCATCTGTTTGCAGTTAATTTGGTGTCAGCCTCATCCAGACAGATTAATCTTTAAGATTCTTTGTTTGTCTGTTCCCTTACTTAAAAACGTTTGTCTTCCTTGAAGATGTTGCTGTCAGCAATGCAAACAGGAATTCTACTGGCCAGAGGCTGGTTACTTTTGTTTGTTTCACAGGTTCTAGATGGAGCAGGATTAGATGTTGATTTTCATCTGCTGTCCCCAAAAGGTGAAACTCTAGTTTTTGATGAAAGAAAATCAGATGGAGTTCATACGTAAGTGTATAATCTTCAAACTCAGAAGTGTTTCATAAAGAACGTCTCTGGTTTCTTTAGCAAATATAAGTAAAATGAAGGTTGAGTACTTTTTATTCCTGAGTATTAAAAAAGACTTTCAAATAGGGATGCTTTGAGAATACCAATTTTCTTTTCATAAACATTGAATGCTTTTTGCATGAATTGTACCATGAAGTGAAGGGTATTGTTTTAATGATAGCTGTTAATGTTCAGTGGATAATTATTATGGAGTTGAGAAAGCTCTCAATAGCTAACATTAAAAGATTGTGAGAGTCATACAATTAAGAAGCTAAAAAGTCCCCTATTTTTCCAGTCCTTTTGTCAAAATATGTACTATTTGTTGTAATTTTACTATACAGCATAAGAATTTGTATTGTGTTTTTTTGGTTTTTTTATTTTTTTTTTTCATGATTAGCAATGATTCCAAATCCCCAAAGAGAAATTAAAGCAGGCTTCTGTCTTCATCATTTTGAGCCTTTGGAGTCAGTAGGCTTGTTTTGCTGTGACAGTGTAATCTGTAAGGTGTCTTTAGAGTTCTTATTTTTATATAAAAAAGAAGATTTGTTTATTTCTAAGTGCACAATTGTCAGTCTTAAAGGGAAAGGTATGCTTACAAAACCTGACATTTTATCAGCACAGAAAGTGTAGTTGATCATGTTCTGTTTATATACACAGGGTGGAAACAGAAGATGGAGATTACATGTTCTGCTTTGACAACACATTCAGTACCATTTCAGAAAAGGTGATTTTCTTTGAATTGATCCTGGACAATATGGGAGAAGATGGTCAAGATGAGGAAGATTGGAAGAAGTACGTTACAGGCACAGACCTCCTAGACATGAAATTGGAAGATATTCTGGTTAGTATTTGACCTTTCATTCTATTCAGTGTAAGAGCATTTGGAAAAAAGCTCAACATCATGTAGCTATTCTGCCTTGGTCTGCATCACCATGGAATGTATTCCAGTTCCATATGTTGTTTTTACTAATACAGGAAGTGTAGCACCATGGATCTCTTGTTTACACACAGAAACTTGAAGATCTTTTCAGAATAGGCCCTCCATCAGCAAGAAGAAGCTATCTAGCTCTCAGTCACTTGGTTTCCAATTCAGCTTCCTTTCTTCCTGAATGGGGCATTCTCCCCTAGCAGCAATGAAAGGAATACTTTCGCATTAAAGTATTATTTAGTCCCGAAGAGGTAGTTGAAATTACTGCATAATTTTAATCAGTGTTTAAAAATAAAGTACTGTGTTAGCCTCTGCATCACATCTTTGCAGAAGTATGGATTACTGTTTCTATGTTCAGTAAATTTGTTATTATTAGATAAGGGGTTTTGACCTCAAATTTTATTACATCTTTTCAAATTAATAAAAAGAATGAGAGTGAATTTGCATAAACTACAGGTTCATCTTTGCAGACTTTGAGTAGTTATGTTTGCTTAAACTGTATGCTGAGCCTGTTTGATTTAGGATTTAGACTATTGCTGAGTCAAAGCTCTTATTCTCTTTATGATCATTAAATATTGAGAATACTCTAGAAGCAAAGGATTGCTTGCTGCTCCAGTACCACTGTTCTTAATGCTTGGTAGGATGCAGAGAGCTATTGTTTGTTTGATCATAGCTACAGACAATAGGTATCTTAAAAAAAAATTGACCCAAAACCCCAACATCTGCACACAACGCATCGCGTAGAAAATTAGAGTGTATTACTATTTAAATTAGAGTGTATTATTTATTGCCATAAACACAATGCAGATTTTTAAATAACAAAACAATATTTAAAATATTTTATAGTTGTGTGATACACTTTTAAATAATAATAAAACCAAATACAGAAAAATCTGACCAGTTCTTTAAAATTGGCAATCAAGACACTTAGAAAAAAGCAAAATTTATATGTGAAGTTGTGAAGAAAATCCCACTCACACAAATAACAAAAAAAACTTGAATGGATTTAATAGATACGTGTTTAAATACTGGTATCTCCTCCAAAAGAAAAAGAAATGTAGAACTTATCTTTGAGAACCTTGAAAATCTTATAAAGTAGGTAATTTTTGTAAAGTTAAGATCAGTATTTGATCCCATTGTTTACTTACCCAAGTATTATTTTCCCTGCAAGGTCTAGGAGGACTAACATAAGCACTTAGTAGTTTAATTCCTTAATGAGAACACATTTTCTGGTAAAACCAGGGCATTATGTCTTATGTTTAAAGCTTTTGTGTGGTGTTCATTTTCCTTATTGTGTAACAATAAACTTTATAATCATAAAATTATTTGGCTCCCCAGGAAAACTATTTTGAAATATTTTTGTTAAATATGAAACAAAGAAAACGTTACTGCTGGGTTTAACCTTATGGTTTTGGGTTTGGGTTTTTTTTTTTTTTAATTATTAGCCTCCTCTTACTGGAAACGTTACTCGTCTCACTAAAAGTTACTTCAGGATGCATAGTTATAGCAGGAACATAATTCAGCACTTCATGAGATCAGCTTTTATGTTGTCAGCATCTATTATGTGGTGGATGAAACTTCCAACAGATCATAGGAACAATATTTACTTAGTAAGTGCAGAATAAGGTGTGAATCTTGAGCTGCTCTTGTCATGGATGGAGTGTTCATGTACTTCCTCTAGTTCCAGGGTCACACTCTGTGTCCCTTCTAGGACCTCCAGTTGTCCTATTCAAGATTTATTGCCAAATTTCTGCTTTTATTTCAAGGCTGAAGTGGCAGCTTATAGACACTACAGTGGAAACACCAGAAGCAAGACAGGAATGTAACATTATTGTACTTTCCTTGTGCTACAGATATAGTAGTTTCCATTAAAAATGGAAGTGATGGTAGTTTCCATTAAAAAACTCCTTAAGTTTATTATGCAACAGAAAAAACTCTACATTTGCTTGCAACTACATAATTTGTTTTGAGACTAGTTCTGCAGATTCACTACTTTTTATTTGTCCAGATAGGTAAGAGACAAATCAAGCCTCCCTACCTATAAAAGAGAAAAACCAAAATTACTACAGAACTCTAGTGCTGCATTAATTAAGTTTTTTTAGGTGATACACAATAAACAGGCTAGACAAATTCATGAAAACTGTGATGATGTATATATTTTTAAATGAAATTAACTCTTGACTTGTCAAGAAACAAAATTACAGGTGGTAATACAGTGTTAATAATTTTGTATTTGCTGCAAGCTATACATTTAATTCAGGTGGTCTCTTTTCTAAAAATACTCTTTTGTTACTTACCAGGAATCCATCAACAGTGTCAAAGCCAGATTAAGCAAAAGTGTCCAGATTCAGACCCTGCTCAGAGCATTTGAGGCTCGTGACCGAAACATACAAGAAAGCAACTTTGACAGAGTGAATTTCTGGTCCATGGTCAACTTGGGAGTAATGGTGGTGGTATCAGCTGTTCAGGTTTACATGTTGAAAAGTCTCTTTGAAGATAAGAGGAAAAGTAGAACTTAATATTCATTAATGTTCATATTATGATCATAACAATATAACAGGTATGGGGGAGAAGGGGAGCAATAAACTACAGTAAAGAAAATAAAGACCTTTCAGATTCTTTTGAACAGACAGTAAAGATCAGGTTTTCAATTCATGTTGGGCTTTATGGATGTGATAGTGCTGGTCTTGTTTGTGTTTGGGCGTTTTCTGTTGGATTTTGTGGTGGTTTGGTTTTTTTAAACGTGAACATAATGCCTCCTGCCAAGCTCTCCCATTTTTCCAAATGCTACTAACTATTTTTTTGTACTTGTAGGATTTGTTAATGATTGTTAATGCCTACTTTATGCATAGCACACTTGGTGCATATGCAAAGTAATGTTAATATAACTGTCATTTTCTTCATTTTCACATAAAAGTTTAAGTAGTAACTTGGACTGAGTAAATTTACATGTGCCTAAGTTTACAGGATTGGTAGTTACTGTCATTTTTCTTCAAAGTTACATGCTTTTAAAAATCCTCAGTTTTTGTTCTTTGGCATCATGGGTAAACACTGGGCTAACTATGTAAGAACATGAGATCTCTTTTTATAACTGATGACTAATAGCAGCACTTTAAGAAAAAGCACCATCAATGTGAGATTGAGGCAGTCTTGAAAAAACAAAATTGGAGAAAATAGGTACAATTCCTGTTCAAAAATCCTTCTGTCCTGTAGTTACACAATCCTAGTTTCCTTTTTGGCTGTTCCACGAGGCAAGTGACTACATGGTATACAAACAAATACAGGCATACTTTGAAGTATGATTTGCAAATTCTTAGTTACTGTAACTCCATGTTATAGATAATTTTTTAAAAGAAATTTCTCATGTTTTTCATTTTAATAAACGTAGGGGGTGTCATGGTATGCCAAAACAAGCATTGGTTGTTATAGTCTCAAAATCCCACCTATTTTCCACTTTATTTTTATTACAACCATGACTAATGTAACAGTCAGGTGACTTACACAGGCATATAAAACCAAAGCTGCTCACCTAAACCTTCCCTTTTTGCTCACCTTCACCAGTCTTTCAGCTGTGTAAGTACATTCTTCATATAACCCATGTTTCTGTACATAGCTGTTCATCTGAATAAGGCACAAATCACAGGAGCAGTAAGTACAGGCTTTAAATTTTATGATCAACTGAATATGTAGTATCACTATCACTAAGGCAAAGCTAATACCAAATTGGAAATTTGTAATACCTGGATGAAGTGGCTTTTAACAGTGTAATGAGGTTTTTACCAAAACCCCTGGTGCGTGAGAATTAACTTTTTTTTTAGTAGTTTCACATAAGTAATTTTTACAATGTGCCAAGTCATTGGAATTTCTTGTATAAATGTGTTAACTACATTTCATCATAAGAGTTTTTTAAAAACTTTATTAAAAACACTTTTTTTAAAAGTGTTTTTAAAAAATATATATAGTAGTAGTAGTAGTGTGCCTGTTGTGGGGTCACATGTATGAATGGCAGAGTTGCAACTTTGAGACTTTCTGTGATTAAATATTGGTTTTTGAATAAAAACAAGGTCAATAGGTGCATTGAAGAAATAAGTTGTTCAAATGAAACTGATGCTAGCAAGGGCTACAGAACATAGAAACAGCACTTCAGCTTCAACTTCAGACAAGAGGACCTAGCAATAATATTTCTAAATAGTTTTTATAAGCAAAAATATTCTTATTATTACAGAACTTGTTATAGAGGGCTGCAAAGGCTGTTGAGCTACTTCATCTTTCTGCAAAGCTGTGTCCAAAATAACACTGTACCTACCCCTTTAAGGTTTTGTGTATCTTACTTCCATATGATGCTTTCTATTCTAAACTGCCTGGAAGTAGAAGGCTTATTTCTGCGGTAAGAACAATGTTTAGGAAAAAACAATTCTTTCAGCTAGAGTAGCAGATGTTTTCCTGCCATTTCCCTGTCTCTCTCCCAGTAGCACTATACCATGTTATCTTTGCTTGCATCACTATGTGTGATGCTCCAAACCCTCTGCAAAATGTCAAACCAGCTCTGGGAAGCTGTGACTAAGACATCTACCTCTCCAAGCTACTAGAGTCAAGATTTCAGCTTAGAACTCCAACAGATAAGTTCTGCCAAGTTTTCCAAGGGCACCTTAAGGGATTGGGTTCCCCAGCTGCTCTGCTGTGCCTCTCTGTAGTTACACATCAGTGGCAAAACTGTTTGGTGTCCCAGTTGAACCTGCTACTGGGTGCAGCCTGCTCTGATCAGAGACACAGGACTGCTGCAGTTCAGTGGCTCCCATTATAAACAGTGATCTTGGGGAGAAGGAAAATGCAACAATCAGCAGCAGAGTTCATCTGGAAAAAATTGTTTTGCAGCTAAGAGCTCAGACTGTATTTGCTCTTCATTCAAAGTCCACTATAGAAAATGAAAGGGAATAACTAGAAAGGTTCATTGACTTTGGCAGCTGGAGTATGTTTATCATAGGTGAAGGATTTGGCATTCAAACTTGCAGTTAAGTAACATTGTACTTGGATTTTGAAGAGTAGATTGGTTTTGACTGTATAAAATTTACAAAGGAGAATATAAAGTACATTTTTTTCTTAATGGACTTTTTATTCATAATTAAATGTTTTAAGACTTGCAGATGTTGAATAATTATGCAAAACTGAGATTTTCAATAAATCAAGTTTAAACCCGTGTTTGTGTTTTGTAATGAAGAAGAATGCTATGAATACCTATGAATGCTGCAAAAGATCAAGGATGCTAAGCTAACAGGAAATTTGGGTTTAGTAATGCAGCTCTTTCATTTCTTCCTCATGCAGTGTTCAAATTCTGCACTTATTCACTGTAAATATCAATTCTGTCAGTGCAAATAATTTAAGATTTACACAGGTGTTAGATCAGAAAGACACCAATTTCTGGTCTTCCTAAGAGAAATTATTTAACGCATTTGACTATTTCAACAGCAAACATCAACAGGAAATAATATCACAATCTCAAGTTCACAATTAAGAATCTCATAAATTACTACTGGTTATGAATATGCAATATTTCTGCATTATTCATAAAATAATACTCAAGATCCCAAGAACGAAGCTCAAATTATTGGAGCATTTTTTGGGGTAATTGCATAATACACAAAAAATTCAAGCTTGTTTACCATTTCATAAGACTCCTGAGACACCTGGACCAGTCCAGAAGTCTGCAAACCATATTGCTGAAGTAATGAAACAGGGACTTCTTTTATTCTGTGTTTTGAATCAATTAAATAGATCGTAAAAAGCTAAGGTATAATGTTACGTTGTTAGATTGGGCAATTAGTGGTGGAAGGAACAGAGATTTGACTTGAGAAAGTACAGTGCAGTGAAAACTCTCAAGAGCTATTTTTGGACACAGACATAAGAAATACTTGCAGAAGTTTCCTTTCCTGATCTCTCCAAGCATGCACCACGAGAAATGACACCTTCTGCCTTCACTCCTCCTGTACAACACAACACAGCCTTGTGCCTCAGACTGGCATATTGTTTCTTGTGCTCAGCAGTGCAGCATGGCCTTGTTTAACTCCACTTGTTTGTCACAGTGCAGCACCATCCTCACTCCACAACCACGTGGTACAGTGTTAAGATGGCATTTTTAAAGACTTTACTCAATTAGTCACAGCAATTACTTTTTTTTTTAACCTTTCTGGAGGTTTTTGGGGGGTTAATATTTATATGGCAATCTGTTCTAGAGGCTCATTATCCCCAAAATTTAATTAAACAGCCTGAAACTAAGACTGAGCTGTATCTGATGTCTTTAAAAACTAACAGTTCCTTTCCTGTGTTTCAAAGAACAATTCTTCTCAAGACTTTCATTTGAGAACTTAGCAACTTGGGGTGAAGACAGGAAGCACACATCTCTTAGTTATTGCTGAGAAATGGCTTCTGTTAAGCCCTTTCTTTTCCATGCTTTCCCCCAGCTCTAGTAGTACTCTCACACAAATTCACTACTCATACGGGAGGAATGCTGTATGAATAGTGAGGTACAGACACAAGTAAGCACAGTTTACACAAATCACTACAGAAATTAAAAACATTATCAAAAGCTACATAACTTACTGTTTTCAAACCAACAATTCACATTACTGTTGATTTTTATCAAAGGCAAAGATGATAAAGTAATAAAATAATGAAAAACAACCTAGAAGTAGTACTAAGCCCACCTACACTGCTGAAGTTTCACCAGAAGCATCTGAATTACATCTCATGCTATCTGGTGCTATAGCTGACAACAGTTAATGAGACTTGGAACCCATACTGTTCACAAACTCCTTTCTTCCCTTGGTGCATACCAGGTTTCTGGAAATGATAACCATCCACACTCTCCATCTGCCACCTGCTAAATTGGAACACAGGTGCGTAAGAAAGGCATAGAGCTGCCAAAAGAAAAGTTCTAGAAGCATACATCTATACATTTCAACCTTATGTTAAGGGACCTAAAATTAAACATCTAATAAATGTCCTTTTCTTTTATGCTTAAGGATTTAATGGAGTTAAAACCTTTCCAGTTGTTCATTAATTCCCTTTCCCACAATTTCCAACTATCATTGATGACCTTTAGAATTCTACCCTTAGTATTTCTGGTCTCTGCTATCATGCAACTAATTTGTGAAGTTATGAATACCAAATTAGAGCAACTAAATAACACAAAGTAGGTAAACTTAGTAATGATCATGAATGAGAAAAACAGGACACAGCAAAGCAATAACTATCCCATGAATGGTGACACAAGTGAACGTGTAACAAGAGACGAGTTTTGCGAGTATTCATTAGAGAACAGCAAAGCACAAATGAAGGACTTGGAAGTGGTGCTTATGGAAAAACTTTATTTAGAACAAGATAGAACTATTAATTAGCTTTCTGCTTTAAAGCAGGTTTTGAAGTAAATGAGCTTGTTAAGAGTAAAATTGCAGATGTCAGGATTGGAAGGCACTGTGTTGGACATTAAATAAACAGAAGACTAGGAAACCAAAACCGCATGGAAGTCAATCAGTGCCAAACACTAGGTAGCTAACAATGGGAAGCAATCTGAATATTGTCACACTGAGAAGCTGGAAACAAATTAGAACAAGAAAAACACACTGGTGAAATAGTATCAGTAAACAGATTAGAAGAAAGATTGTATGAAAAGAGTAGTATGAACTACAGCTATATTTGAAAAATTACTATCTGCTGGCAGAATATTTTGCTAATAATGAAAACCAGAACAACCGCTGATATTGTGGTATATGGATCTCAATGCTGAAATATGTACAAACCTGACTTAAAAAATAGCAGAGATGAGCTAGCTAAGAACATTAAGGGATTTAAAAATGCAAAAGTCTAAAACACCAAGACAACACAAAAATCTTGGGTTTTTTTGAAGTCTTGGTTTCATTGTTGCTGAATGACATAATTGAAAGACAGCAAAAGCATCAGATTTCAAGCTCATTCTCAGACTTTGCACAGCTTGTACTGATACTCGTCTTTTGCTTTTCTTTCTATTGTCCAGTGCTACCTTTGCTAAAAGACAAAAAGACAGTTGTTTCCCTCTCCAACTTCCTTCACGGTCTCCAAAGGAGACTTCTCTCATGTCTTTCATTTCATTACACCTCACCTATAGATGACCCAATTCACAAAAAAAAAAAAAAAAAAAAACAGCTAGCTTTTCTACAAACATTGACAACTCCCAAGTTGAACTCATGCCTTAATGTTTTTCTCACAAAACTAGGTTATCAGTAGATCTGACACCTCCATCAGTTTAAGTTCAACATTGGCCAAACAATGTTTCAATGTCTCCTAAACCCTTTTCTCCATTTCTACAAAATCTGATTTTCTTCCATTGTTTCCTTAACTGGAGTGTTATTTTTCATTCAGACAGATGAGGCAACTAGACATATGCCTGAATATATTACCTGTGCATTTGCAAGACTCATCCTCTTCCCTCTGTGCACAGAACTGATGCTTCTGTCCAGTTTATCCTTATCACTCGGTTCTGACTATTGCTCCATCGCCAGCCTTGGTATGTTCCATCTCAATTCACCAGCTTCCTTGTAAAATATAACACTCAAGATCACTTTAGTAGGATGTTCCAAAGACAAACCATCTTTCTGTTTATTAAATTATCTTCCACCCCTCCCCCCTAGACAATAAAGTGCTTGTCTTCACCTTTAAAGGCCTTTTTTCATTTATTTGACTTCACATTAAATTACTGACCTTCATTTCATGTATCATGTTTAGAGATTTTTCAAAATTCCTTCGTAATCTCACTCAAAATGCATTATGCATAGAAAAACCATAGTTTTATTCAAAATTCCTGTTGAAGTTTTTGTTGAGAACAATGATTTGACAAATAGTTTGCTATGATTCATATTTTACAATTCTGACCAGTATTGTCCCATTTCTTTGCTGTCTTGTTCATGTGATACTTATATTTTTAGAATGGTCACAAGAGACTTCTCCTACCTAAATACTACTGTAATGCAAATAAAACATAATGGAAAAATATTAAATATACACATAGAAATGGTTTTAAGTCAGTGACCACAACAAAGTTGAATTACATATATTTACACACATGCATACATACAATGATCGAGTTATATCAAAATGAAATCAGTACGTACAGCAACATTTTGTCTTTTTCCTTTAGACACAGCACTACTACATACAATGAAATTCACATAAAATGAGAAAGGCATTTGTAGGTGTGCTTTAATTACTACTCTAGCTCTATCTTCAGCAGCACTATTGCAGCATTTTCCAGTACATGACACCATGTAACAAAGCATCCCTCAACCACAGCTGGAACACCAGTTAGTGTCTATGTGCAGGGCAAGTGTCTCCAGGACAGGAACAGGAAAGTTAGAGATCGGGAAGTGATGGATGGGAGGATGCCACCAAGTATGTGCTTCACAACAGTATAGAATCAAAACTCATTCTTCTCTCTCAAAAAATACACACATTTAATGTTGGTCTTTTAATTCTAAGAGAAAAGCAATTCCAAAAATACAAACTGAACATCAGAGTTAAGTCAACCACCATAATAAAATGAAACGACATTCACAATAATTAGGTCTATGGACAGCTGAAGTTTGACAAGTGTTTTTTCCCCACACCTCCCCCACTAAAGTCTCCAAGTACATTCCAATATTTATCATTAAATGAATCTATATGAAAAATACTGCTGGTGTTCAGTTAGAATTAAAGGACTTGAATAAAGTGAAACAATAACGACAAATACAGATGGTGTGAGTAAAGTTACAAAGGCTTTACATTTTGCATTATCTCAAGATATAAACATTCAAAAATTAACATGAAGTTGCTGTGTTATCAAAATATTGCAGCTATAGGCAAGGCAACATTAAATTAATAGCTGAGGGTGTGAGAAAAAAAAAACCCACACATTTTAGTGAAGGTAAACAGAAGTGGGAGTTTTTAATTAGCATTTTTATAAAGCTAATATAACCCAGCCAGCAATAAGCCAAGCACAGGATAAAAAGCTTTCTCTGCTTCCTTTGGCTATAAGGTGACAAAAAAAGATTCAGAAAAAAAAAAAAAAATCACCTTTTCAAGATGTTCAAGATGAGCAGAAAAAGTCAAATAACCAAGTAATGGAATAAATAAGTACTAACTCAGGCAGTACACTTTAAACCACTCTGTCATTTGTAAAAGTTACATAATTTTATTTTGGTGGCAAACTGTAAGCACGTAAGAACGCTAACCTTATACAGTACAGTGAATAACCACCAAAGTAAAAATATTCTTCTGTTTACTCTTTGGCTAAAACCCCCTCAAAAGTAGCAGACAAAATGAAAACATCTAATACTGGCAAGAGACTTTTTGACTTTTTTTTTAACAAGTAAAATAATCTTACCAATTTAAAACTTGGTACATTTTATAAACACAAAAGAGGTAAGGTTGTAATAAAATCAGTAACGTTACTTCAAATGGCAACATTTGTTGACCCTGTGCAATAACAGACTTTGTTCATACTACGTTTATCAAAACGTGACTTTTTCTACAGGTATGTAGAAATCCTGCACGACTCCTGTCAACTTACTTTATAACTGGACATGAAATTTACAATCAGAGTGCCACAAGAGCTTTTGAAATTGTTATTTCCAGTAGAATTAATTTCAAAATCTACAGATCCTGCATAATTTTTTAACGGTTAATTCAAATGGAAAATAATGGAATGTAGAGCACATGAACATCAATGACTGCACCCATTGCCAGAACATGCTGCACTGGTTGGACACTTTTCCTTAGTACATAAAAAGCAACAGCACCCAAGAAGCCTGAGAAGAAATGCTGCTGTGTAAATACTGGCAACTATTCCTGAAAAAAGAATTATGGGATGTATTCTCAGAAGCTGACTGATCCCATAATTTGTATTGCATAGGTCACAATCACACATCTATATACACGCCCAGGTCTGTGTGTGCATATACACCTCTGTATATAGGCACACACGCACACACGCACACACACAGAGAATATATTAAGAAGACAATGAAGTCTGGTCACAGAGCAATTTACAGGCTCAATATATTTTTTCTTTTTTTTCTTTTTTTTTTGTTTTTTTTTTTACACTTTGAAAGAAAACTTCAGTATTTTACAGTCTTCAGTAGGCATTATATACACTGCACTTATGAAATCTAGAAAGTACTGAAATAGAAATACATTTCTGCAAACATTTGGGTAAGAAAACAAACCAAGGTTTTTCAAATATTTGTGCTATCTACATAATATTTTCTCTAAATCACAATAACTGTATCCATGGAATGTTCGCTAGAAAATGTCATCTTTTTTTAAACACCATGCACATTTTTAAGCAATTGTAACCCAAAATATCCCAACCTAAAACAATCTAACAATGTTCAGATTAAAAAATTTAAGTCTCAGATCAGATTTTAAAAAGATAAGTCTTTATCACAAGAGCTGTAATGATAACAATTACACGTTAAGGCTAAACTGGTTTTGTTTTTTGTTTTTTTTTTTTTTTAGAAACACATTTAAAGACCATTTCTCTCGTGGCTCTGCATTATGAACTGTACTTACAGATGACAGTGCAGTGAACATAATGTTCAGTCCTACAGTCAGGATGCAGTTGCTCCTTCCCACTCCACAAGATACTGCACCTTTCCATCAAGTGTCACCCGACGAGCCAACACACGGTATTTTTCCCCACAAGCTATTCTACCTGCTGCACCAAAATAACTAGTAATGGAGTTCTTTAGATGATTGAGCTGCAACTCCTGATCTGCTAAGTTGTTAAGTATCTCTGTATTGAGTTCATCATATTGGTAATCTTCCTTGCTCTCATCATCTTTTACAATTTCTGAATTTTGAGTCTGGAGTGCTTTTCGGGGAAAGCGGCCTCTCCTCCTCAAATGTGGTATTGCAGCAGGCCAAGTTCTTCCTGTACGAGTCCTTTTTCTCGAGTCAGACAAACTATTGAAAATAAAACCCCACAGCATTAACTCCAAGGGAATTCAAAACATAGGCTGTATCATCAGCTATTGCCATGCAACTCACATAATAATTTTTGTAACATGTTTTTTTCAAAACTGACCATTTACATCAATAATGCACATAAAAATGACTCATGAAAGCACTCAATAGCATGAACCAGAAAGGGGAGACAAAATAGTAGAATCCATGTACATCAATAAAAGAGGAATTTCTATTTGCTGAACTTGAAAGAAAGAAAAGTTCAAGTAACAATTTGCTTGTGGGAAGGCTGACCGCAGTTAATAATTTATTTATAAACTCTGTGCCAAAATTTTTTTCATGCTCTATTGACTGTAGAAAATCACAGCATACTTAAGTGTTTTATAACATGAATACACGAACCTATAAAAACAAAAGCTGCTAAAATTAATCCAGAGTACATCAGGTCTTTTGTGACTACTAGCAGAAAACTAAGCTCAGCAAACGTTTATGCAGTTTAATTCTTTTCATTAAATGTCACTTCACCACATATTTGACATCACAAACAATGGTTAGTGAGCACCAAAAACTCCTCACCCTCTGGGCTGTAAGCAGAAATAAAGACAAATTTTCAGTCATCCTATTTCTTTGTATTTCACCATGCTATGTATAGCTCTACTCTGAGAAAATTTTAATAAAATTATTACACTGCAAATCTTGATCTTTATAGCAAATAAGTAACTGAGTAATTACCTATAATGTCTGGAAATGTTAGATGAGGTAGTTTCTTTCATACTGGCAGCACCTGTGGATTCCACATCTGAGGTATTGGATGAATGTGCAGTTCCATCAGATTTCCTGTTTTGCAAGATAATAGGTTTGCATGTAAAAAAAAAAAACTTATATTAAAAACTGAGGTGACATTTCAGAAGCAAACAGATAAATTACATGGTATTACAATGTTTTATGGGAGGGTTGTTGGTTTTTTTTTTTAAATTTACCCAACAGTGCAGGGTAATTCCAAGGCTGGGCTCTCTATCACTGGAACTGGTTCATTATCCTAAGAGGAAAAAAAAAAAGAACTTCAACTTAAATTTTTTTATTGATTTTGAGAGTGAGGGAATATAAAATCATATTAACTTGTTATGTTTTTCTTCAACATTTATGATGTAGTTAGAAGGAAGGGAGGAAGGGGGAAGAAACATCCTTACCAGAGGAGATGACTCTGGAGTTTTGTGAATCATTTTTCTTGTATAGGGACCAGGTGGACGACCTACTGATTTTTTTTTCCCCTTTCTTTCTATACCATTACTTAATTCCCTAGAAGAAAATTTGTATTTTATTCTGTATTACTGATGATAATTTTCATTGAATACATGTTTTCCTTTGGCAATGAATATACAACTAGATGTTTATTTCTAAAACATTGCATTAAATGAGGTGATTTTGGCAAATCAAAATTTGCAAGTACAAAGCTATGTGTTTTTGTCTTCATAATAACATAACAGATTCAATGTATTTCTAGGGACATTACTGATTCCCAAATGTTGAAGAGGAATGAACAAGTGTTAAGTACCATTTATTTAGATGATGACTTTTGGTGAAAAAGATAGCACATTTACCAATACAAGTTACTATTTCACAACATACTTCCTATTGAGAATTCTAGCTAAATTATTGCCTAAGAGATCCAGTAAGGCAAAAGGTTTTGTTTCCCAAATGACAGCAAAGTTGGGATATTTTCTATTGTTCTTACTGCTAAGTTTAATGTAATTTTTTAGAAGAATCCTAATAGAAAGTTAACTACATTTGTTCTAAGACCTTGTTATCACAAATAAAACGCCTTTACAATTATTTAAAAAAAAAAAAAATTCTACAAACAAAGGCCTTTTTTGTTGGCACCAAAAAATACCCAAAGTAGCCCCAATTAACCATAACACTGCTAGAATGACTGGGTTATTTTACCTCACATCAGGGATTGGTTTAGATGACTTTCTGCCTTTAATTTTGAACTCGTGTGAAGTTCCTTCTGGTTCTTTATCAGCCTTTAAAGCAGCATTCGGTGGCACAGGAGGAACTCGAATTCTCAAGCCAAACAAATGCTTCTTTTTCTTTATTTCTTTTCCAGACATAAACCTAGATAATGTTAAATTAATTGTTAAAATTCTGATCCCAGGGAATGCAACATGGGGTATATGCAAAACAAAATTATGCAAAGAGAATATTGATTCAAATGCTGCTTTAATCCCCCCTTTACCACATCTCAATCCTCCTCAAAAACAGAATGTGAAGTGGGAGGAGGATGAAAGTAAAAACAATTCTTTCTCTTGGTCTGGGTTACAATCAAAATAGTTATGTACTGTTACAGTTTGAAATAGAAACATTACTTACAACTTAAAATGTAATCTACAGCCAGAGCCATTATCATGTAGACTGAAGACTGTAACCTAAGTCAGATTAAATAGGCAAACAACACGTAAAACAAAAAGTACCCATAACTTACATAGTCTTGTAATCATTTAATGCCTCCAGGACATGCTCATATCTTTCAGATTTTGGTGTGTCTGCCAGCTGTAAAGTATTAAGAAATCATTTAACCTCTCCAATTCCTTAGTAATAGAAAGATTCCAGTTACTCTGCATCATTGTAACTAAAGATTTGAATGTCAAGTACGTGAACGAAATATTAGCTGTGGCTGCATTTTAACCAGAATCCCATATATTTTTTTTCACATTTACATCCACAGAATTAATGCTAGGATCAAGCCCAGGACACAGAATGAGTTTCACTTTTAAGAAGTACAAGAAAAATATCTCAAAAATATTAAGCATAAAGAAGGTACATTAACATTAGATTGTTCTCCTGAGACTCCTAACAAATAATCTCCTGTATGTACTCCCAAACTAATTGAGATTTCAAACAGAGGATAACTATATAGACAAAAGAACCTAATTGTTTATGATAATTATGGTAAGATCCTGCCACCGGACCCAATTCACATTTTTTTAATACTACTCAACTTGATACAAAAGAAGAAAACACCCAGAAAAATTAATAGAATGAAAAAAACCCCAAACCAGTAGATCTATTTTCATGCCCCTTTACCTAAGACCCAGTCTTAACCTCCCTCCTTTCACCAAAGCCTGAAGTAACTAGTGTCTATCAAGCTTTCAAAACATGAAATCTTCTCTCTGAAAAATTGCATAAATAATTACAGAGAAAAGTACAACAAATATGGGGGTGACTATAACATGGACACAACATTTACATACCAAAATGTAAATTAGATTGTTTACATTTTTATTTATCTATTTTTCAATTCCAGCAAAACTACCATGATTTCCAGTTGCCATGCCAAAATTTATAAGTCTGTCTTTAATTATAGACCTGATAGCAGTTTATAAGTTTCATTATTAATACGAATACTAAAAACCAGACTATAAAACATTTGCAGCTCAAAGAAACCCAACAAAAAAACCCAGGATCAGATAATTTCTAAAGAACACAATTCTAACCAACAGAATTCTAACCAGACAGAGAAAAGGTCAAAGAATTCAACATGCTAACAGCTAAAAATAAGTGAACAAATATACTCAAACCCCAACCTTTTAACATGATTTTTGGCAAGATTGAAAGTCTACCTGACTACCAAAACTAAGGGAGGTGTTCAGGTGGTTTTAGCCAAATAAGTAACAACTTCTTTTCCATCTTCACCATATGCATTCCATACTACCCACTGCTATCTAGAGGCCTTGCAACTCTGCAGCACTAAACTCAGAACACTGCCACATATTTATAGCCTTCTAAATAACACGTTAAAAATTACTGGCTTAGGTGTTCTGATAACTTCACCATTTACTACTGTCTTACCTACAGCTAAAACCCATTTCCTCTTGCTCAAGTATAAATAGGTAGAGAAGGGAACTGAAAGTGTCATTTTCAAGATGTCAATTTAAGGAGATTACAAAAGCCCTAAAATCATTATATTGCACATGCCAATTATTTCTGGGACTAATTTCTGTTTCCCTCATTTCCCTAATGAAACAAAGTTGATCAGACTTTTCAAGCCAATTATGAAAGACATTTCACTTCATGAAAGACATTTAAAATCTTTTCAGAATAAAGTACTGAAATTTCCTCAATACAGATTGTATGAATTTATTCAAAATCCAGCCCTTTAAAAGTAGCAGACTTCAAATTAGTAGTTTCCTTGAAGGTGTAGAAATATTAAAGAATTGAAAATACTCATTTAAGAAGTGAGTTTACTTAATTTGGATCTGCCCTTTCCTTCCTCCCCCTTAGTTATGTATTTTTCACAAATTGAGCATGGATGGATTGGAAGCAGAAAGGGGAAGAGCACAGAGAAGACTGTAGCCTTTCAACTTCTTCAAAATCAATGACAGCTCCAATCTCCTCATCCACCGCTCTGACCAGCCAGTCTGACATGAAATTATGTTAAATATAAGGAATACTATGTTAAATGAACAAACAAATTTCTTCTGCATTTCCCTCAATACTACAAAAAAAAAAAAAATTAACTACAGCTCACATACTTGTTAAGCTAGTTAAGCTACCTTGTAAGGTACCTAAAATATTCCTTCAATTAAAAAATTATGTGACAACTACATTTTGTGGTGCCTTTTTTCTTAATCAAAGCTCAAGACTTGATATGAGACTTACTGACTTTATATGGGTTAGGTTAAAGATGCCATACATATCAAAGGAAACCAGATATGTATTCATGACCGATTTTTAGTAATGCTTTAGTGTTAGCTTGACTTTCTAACAAACTATTGACACTGATAGTTTAAAATACATATGTTTAGACTATTTTCCATTATTTATGAAAAATAGTTACTCATTTAAACCAAGAACATACACTTGGTTCTCAAATTGTGTGTGCTAGTAAAAATGGACTACAGTTGTATGAATTTACTGAAGCGAAGTACAAAAGCAGGATGTACTGACAGTTAGAAAATTTTGACCCATTATATGCCATGTATTAAAAAACCTTCAAAACCCTAAACAATTTTCATGCACAAAGTAGAGTACTTACTCTACCAGCAGCATGCCACTTTGAACTTAAGCCAAATTTTTGCACCTAACCTCATATGCAGAAACAAAGATCAACACTGGTCCTCTTAGTTAAACATGAAGTCAATTTATCTGAGTAAATGGATTTCCTCTAATGCAAAGATAAATGCTCAGTAATCAAATAGCTGGGAAAATAACAAGTATAGTAATGAACTAAAATCTAAGTGTCTTGACAAGTAGCTGAATTCGACTAGAAAATGATCAAAACCAAACTGGACACAAACTGACCAACCCCCACCACCCCCACCCCCAAGTAAGAATTAGGAAGGAAATAAGAATTTTTTGAGTACAATATTTAACTTATAAACCATGAGTTACACATTAGAGACATTGAATGTGGTCTTCACATGCAATATACTCTGCCTTCAACTCAACATTTAGATTTTTGGGTCAGGGCACATGAAAACAGCAAAGTAATAAAAGAATTATGAAACTAAATGAGACTGTAGATATGCACCAGAATGAAGAGTCAAGTAATGAAAAGTCACCATGCATGTAATTAGTTGCATAGATAACGAAGATATTTTACAGTTTAGAAAAAGCATTCTAATTCTGCAAGGAAATCAAAAATTATTTCATTATTTGGAATTACCAGATTTTAAGGTACTAAAGGATTTAACATCCAGAGTAAAACAGTTCACAGGTTGTCAACTTTCAGGACATACATACGCACTGTGATTTAAGAACAAGAAAGGGTATTCTACTTACTTACCTCACCAGGATGCAATCTATCCCAGTTTTCATTAATGTAGGCCATAAGTTCAAGCTCCGAATCAAAATATTTCTTTTTATGAATAACACTTAGGTTGTAAAGGCATAGATGTGCTATATCTACCCTAGAATGTTTGAATTAAAAAAAACAGAGAAAACAAGTCTTTTTCTTCTAGTTGCTTTCCTTTGAAATAATTTAGTAGAAAAAATATTAGCACTATACAGGTGGAGGAACACAAAGCCCAACTTAAGACACTCAATCCAGACAACATTATGAAGCCTCCTGCAATTTCTCTTCAAGTGATTCCTTCTGTTTTGCATCTCACTTTCATTTCTGCCTCATCTCATTGTCATATTTTTTTAAATTCAAAAACTGGTCTGGACCATGGGATATGTAAAGTCTGAATTCATACTTGAATGTAGCAGTTCTGAATTCATGCAAGTGTTTCGGTGAATTAACATTTAACAAGATAATTTCCACCATGTATTTGTTAGCACTAGGCACGTATCCACTAAATTGAATGCAACTACAGACTAGTTCCATTAGTACTATTCCAGGAGTATTATAAAATGTATCAGGACATGTGCTTTGGTGCTCTATATTTTGCTGACATAATACAGGACGATGCTAAAACTGAAAAAAACCCTTAACTTGGATATCTCAATCTCCACACACAAAACAAGTGACTAATTGCTTATTACTTCACTGAATGACCCCAGGATTGAATCCCAAGAGCATGCAATCACGAATCATGCATCCCAAGAGCAATTATCTTAAAGATAAACTTTGAAAGAAATTTATCCCAGATCATACACACAGCAAGAATAACCTGGGAAACAGCTCAAGCTAACAAGTATATTTCCTTTTTTACCAAGGAGAACCAAAACACCAAAAAGAAAAGCAGAGCATGTATTCAATTCACCCTTCTTTTTGTAAATTCATACTTACCATCTCAAGGGTAAACGTTTGAGGTATTCTGGTCCAGAACTGCAAACTGAGCAAATGAACGTATAAAACCTAAAAATATACAGATATGTATATGTACAGGTGTCTGGGTAGTGGGTGTCCATACACACACACAGTGTTTTAATACCCTGATTACGAAAAAAAAGGAAGTTAAACAAGCTAGAAATGCAACCATATGGTATTTGTGAGTGCCTTTATCTTACTTTAGAAGCCTTTATAATCTGTGCTGATACCTACTGGGACAGATACAAGGCACTTCTTCAATTTCATCCTGCTACCACTCTTTCATTCTGCCTGACAAAGTCCCTCGACCTGTGACTCTATCAGCAAAGATGCTCTGTACTGTCCCCAGCACAATCTCTCAAATGCAAAAAACCTGTGTACCAGTGTAAATATTTTAAGGACCCATATATTCCTGAGTCCTAACTCAGGAATACATACATATTTTGTATTTTATATGCATACAATTCCTTCAGGAATTGTATGAATTCCTTCATACAAACATTCCAGAAAAATTCCTTCATACAAACATTCCAGAAAAATTCCCACATAAAATTGCAATAAATAATGAATGAAATGCTCTTTGATTCTTTTCTCCAGTTTTCCTCTTTCATCTGCTGCAAGTGCTCCAAGTTCCTCTTAAAAGAAAAGCACAGACCAGCACTCTTTTTCATTTCTTTTTGTCCTAACTCCTCACATATGAACAGAGGATGCAGAGTTGCACCTATCGTACAAAGGATTTCCACACAAAGTGAAGGCAGTAACAGCTGGAATCCAACTCCCCACTGGTCACCTCTCCACCTCCCACCACTGCATCCCCTGTTCAGTGGAGATGAAGAACTGCATTTTCCAGTCACCCAAATTTTCCTTCATTTTCCTGGCACCCAAATACACTGTCTTGTGTATAAACTTCTACTCAAAACTCAACCGTTTTGAAAAATACTGTTGTGTTAGGGATGCTATAAAAGCTCATATGCAAGACTTCCCTCACATTTCAAATAAATACAACCATAAAGTACAGCTTAATTTGCTTACCTGTCACCAAAAAGCATTGGCTTTTGGAGGCACTGCACACAAGCCTCATGAAACCACTGTTTACATTTGCAGCACTGCAACATCTTTAGATACCAGCTTCAACAACAGAAAGAGACACAAGATGCATTAAAAAAGTTACTGAAAATTCGTTCTTCATTATGTTTAAATTAAATAGGAAGAGATCTTTTGACCCAAACTGATTTTCACAGTTTATAAAACTATCATCTCTACAGATATTTCAGTAACATTTAGTTCCATAATGCATTAGTAGAAAAGACAGACTAGGAATAATAAAAGATAGCCTAGTAAAAGAGTTAAGTTATTAAATTAACAAAATCCCATTTAATTTACTCTGACATGCACCTTTTAATTCTCAGTAAGAATTCAGAAACTCTATACAAGCTCCTTCTGACATAATACGTGAGCTTCATTGTTATTTTCTAAAGCACAACACAACTGCATTAAGTCACAAACATTTGTTCTGGAGGTCCAACTACTTGAATTCTTAAATGAAACATCATAGTTTATACCTTTTTTCAGCTTCTCCCTTGAGAAAAGGAACCATTCACAGCCATGTTTGTTCAAGTCTCAAACCAGAGATCTGTCCTGTGTGTATACACTCAAAAACTTTGCTTTTTTGTGGGAGCCTTTACTTGTCTTGACCTCAAACCTTCAATGCTATTTTATTCATTCACTCATTCAAGCAGGCACCAGAGTACTCATCTCTACCTGACTAAGAAGTCCTCTTCTTGCCTTACTTGTTAAAAAAAAACAAAACCAAACCAAAACAGCAGAAGACTTGCTAATGCCATAAGAGAAGGGGAAAAAAAACCCAAAACCACAAACAAACAAACAAACTTTCTCCTGCCAGTGACTGAAAACCAGGATATGATGTTATGGTAGAATCAGGCAGCTGCCTAGTCCAATAAAATTTAATAAACTAATCTCTAGTAACATTTATTTTTGTGACTTATGATGGAACTGAGTTAGCATCAAAAAAATTCCACCTAGAACTGTAAGATCATCAACAAACAACTCCACCTAAATTCAACACATTAACAGTAGTGACATAAAATTTCTTCCTCATTATACAATGTACTGTGATGATCTGTGATGGTCACATGACAGAATTAAAACAAACCAAAATATTGCATGGGAGAAGAAAATAAATTAATAATACATTTTCCACTGTGAGATACTTCAAACATGCATCGAGAATTCCAAATCCCACTTTGCATCCAGTTTCTGATATGTACACGTAACAGAAACTAACAAGTCCACAGAGGAATATATTAGAAAAGAGTCCAAGTTTGTAGCTGCAGTAGAGGAAAGTTCTTACAGATTATCCATTTACTTACTCTCCAGGTCCTCCACAATAGCAGTAACATTGCTGGACATTGGTTTTATGGCCTGCATCCCACTCAAGGTCTGTTGCATTATATGGTAATGTTTGTTTCATGACTTGCAGTGCTTTGGCATTTGGTCCTTTCTTAAGCGCACCACCTCTCTGGGCCAAAACAGATAAATTCGTTTACAAAAAACAGTAACATATTTCTGAAACTTTCAAAGCTTTTCATTTGATTGTAGAGAAGTTTTCATAACTTTCAAGTCAAATATTTTCAGGTGTATTTATGTTTTAATACTAGCATGTTTGTTTAAAAGTGAAACACTGTCAAATTCTAAAAATAGCATTACTTCTCAACATACAAAATTTGTGTTCAGATCAAAGATAAAAAAGAAATCACTGAAAAAAATGCTGTATCTTTTTATTGTTTCAATTTCAGAAACAAAGATGCATGCAATATGAAATGGATTGACTTTTTTTCTAGAAACACACCTTTGTTGTTGTTGCAAAGACACACTGTCGACAGAGCCATTTATCATCTGAATCAATCACGCTGGAATCAATATTTGGTGTGTGACACAGCTGATGGTAACCTGTATGAAAAATGATCAGCCAAAATATTATTAAAATGACAAAAGCTTACACAGAATAAACTATACACAACTTCATTGCAACTATAAGGCATTATCCATCATTAAGTGCCAAAAAAACGAACAAAAAGATTTGTAACACATTCAAAATGGTCTTTTAAATTTTCTTAGTAGAAAAAATTAATCTTGACTTACAGAACAGGTGTTAGTCACTTTAACATGGATTATCATCTTTCACTGAGCTGTTAATAGCCACTAAGGGCTGCAAAATTTAAGATCAGTTGAGCAGTCAGTCATAGCCGGGCAAATATCCTCCTTTGTGAAACAAATCAAAACATCTTTTAAAATGCAGTAAATAGAAAAAAAATCTAGTTACCTTGCCCACATTTATCACATATAACCATTTCATTTGGTGCTTCTGAATACTCTTCCTGACATATTGTACAGACCATTTCCCCACTCTCAGTGGCTCCTAGACAAAGATAAGATTGTGATTTTTTTTCAGATTATATCTGCAGTTGGAACAGTTACCACATGTATAGCCTTCTTCATAATTTCACTTACAGCTGCATGCATTGTAGAAACACATTGTTACAGGTCCAGACTTCTTAATAAGAACATAGACATTTTATACAGACTGTGTTATAAATATTTATATCACTTATGAGAAGCTATCTGATATTTATAGGCTTTATATTGCCTACTGACTATGCAGTCCATGTTGCCTCAACATCAACAATAAACATTCAATAACTGAATAAAGAATGCAAATTTCAGATAAAAATACCTATAAATAAATACTATCTGGACAACTAATAGATCTTTTGTATTTATATTACTTTGTGTTTCTTTCCATGTAAATGTACATATACTTTGCATATCTTTTTGACAGATTTCCCAAAGCTGCCTTAAATTCTAACATTACTACAATTACTACTATTTATACATATCTTCAAGTACACAAAAGCAGACAATTAAATAGAGTAAGGAGAAAAAAAGTAAGTTTGAAAGCCAGAAGCAAAACTACACCTTGCTTATACCACATACCAATGAAATAGCTGATTAAAGTACAAGCTTCTTCATTACAGAATATTCTGAGTTGGAAGGGACCCCTATGGAACATCAAGTTGAAATTCTCATACTTATTTACTAAATTGTGATAGTTAGGATAAATGAATCAGATCACAAACTAGTACTATATAGAAGCAGAACAGCATTTTCTACAAGCTTCAAGAAATAAAGCAGGTTTTTTTGCTATTACAAAGCTTCTCCTTCAAGTAGACAATGTTTAGCTTAAACATTAAGAATCAGTAAGAGTCAGAGCAGATTTCCATTGCTTTTGTACAGTGAGGAAATTGTAACTGATTTTCAGAAGAAATTATCATCCGTGCTTCATTAGCATTAGGTTATAAAAACATTAATTACTATCAAAATTCCTGAAAATTAAAAAGTTATTAGATAATAGGTGCCTCACTTGATATGTAATGGTTTATGTGCAACACTTATGGTGTTCCTTTTAAATGTCAAAACTTTGTTCAAACAAGATTCACCAAGCTTTAGTTTCTTTCCATATTACACAGCTTCAACTGAAAACAGTACAAAGAATACAAACTCAGTGTAAATTAAGGCCTGGAATTTTCTGTTAAGGCAGAGAATATAGTCTACCCCCACCCAAATTCAAGTGTGATTGTTTTTTAAAAGTCTTCTCCACCTCACACATGTGAAAACAAAAAAAAAAAAAAAAAAAGCCCAAAACAAGACAATAATTTAAATGACAAGAGTTGTTTGAAATTATTTTTTTCTTATTTGAGTGATTTTTTGTTCCTGGATTATATTAAATTATATCACTCTTTAGAATAAAAAATATAATATAATCATCTTTTTTAACAGTAATCTAAACAAAATACCAAACAATGACTACTTCATGGAATCTCTTGCCTGTTTGTATGTCCTTCCAGAGAACCCAGGATTTGGAACTGTCTTCAAATATAATGAAGCAGTTCTGTTTCAGTTTGTTTATCTGAAAGACAGAAGTACAGTGGAAGCCATGTGTAAAAGCACCAATCAGAAGACTGTATTTAATACTACACAAGTGAGATAATAATACTGCAATTTTCAACACTTTGAGACTCCAGTGAAGTTAAAAACTGTGATTACCTTTTTGATAGTTCCAAGATAAAACAAGCCATCTGACCATCTAGCTAGGACATCCTGACCTTCCTCAAATTTACAAAGTGGCTTTTTGGCTTTCTGTCCATCACGTATCGACAGCTTGGCCAGAGATGCTGAGCTCTTATGGCTGCGACGTAAAGGAGACCGCTTATGGACCAGTGAATTACCCACCGCCGCGGAGTCTCTGAGGGAAGGCAAGCAAGAGAAGAGGTAACCAGAACTGGCTGAAAGGAACAGTGGATTGGAAACACCAACATGACCAGCTCCAGAACTTCAGGTAACAGAAGACCTGCTCGTCTCTTCTGACTTTACACAACTTTAGCAGTGGTGTCTGTGCTACTGTCCAAGTGTATAAAATCTGAAAGGGTTCAAGTTCACAAAGAGGAAACCAGCTAATGTAAACAAGGATGAGGACGCACAAACCTTCCCGGCTCAGACTCTTCACTAAATCACCAGAAGCATTGAAAAACACATCAAAAACATTCAACACAGGATTACTTATGCAAAACTCAAATCACCACCACTTCTGTAAAATTCCAAGGAAGCCAAAAAGGTCCTAAGTCAATTCTAACTGCATTACCTTGGTTGGGACAGTACAGGTTGAACATTATGTGGCACAAGGTAAACACCAAGGTACCTCCAGCACAGGAAGTATTTCTACACGTTGAATTTCTTATGTAAAATAAATTTTCCTCTCTGTTAGAGTAAAGGTGGAAAATAATAAGGAAGGAAAACCAACAGATCTTGCAACCTTTCTTCATTCATGAAACCCAAAATTGTAAGTTGTTTGTATCATAAGCATTTTTCCTCATATATTCCACAATATATAGTCTATCTATAGGTAAGTGTGAATATGCTTTTATGTCAGACTAGCTGTCAAACACTACACTTGAATTAAAGCAGTAAAATACAGAAAATTATAAAACAGGACCAGAGAGTGCACAAAGAATTTCTTAAGCAATATTCAGAATTTGAGACTATGTAATAAAGTTACTGTTTGTATAGGCAAATGTATTTTCTCTAGAAACTACACGTATGTGTAACCAGGATGCAAACACAAACAGGGATCAAGGAATTAAATAGGATACAGTCAATTGAAGAGCAGTTTCACCTCACTCAAGATATCTTAGGTACACTAAGAAACATTTGAATTAATCTCAAAGCATCAACAAAAGCAGTAAACTGAGCAGTGTCCCACAGTTTGAGAATTGCTGTACAGGTATTTGAGACGTTGCTCTACAGCTTCAAAGAGAAAGGAATCTTCTCTCTGCAGAATTTACTACTCACATTTAATGTGACAATAAAACTGGAAAGGCAATGGCTTAAAATATCACATTAAACACTTTAAACCAACAAGGTTAGGCACAAGAAAATCAGCTACTTTAAGCATATTTATAATCAGTGTGACATTTAAAAATGACATGATAGTAAGAGCACCTATAATGGGCCTCTGGCATCCTTATGCACAACTGGGTCACCAATTTAAGTCCTGCTTTATCCCAAACACAAAAATATTCAGCCAGGTGACTAGGGAAGACCAGAGGAACAAAAAAAATCCTTTAGCTTGTTTCACAGCTGACACCTTGTCACTTCATCTGTCATCCTTCATCACTGCATCAGAAAATTAAATTGTTATTTTCCATCTTCTCTCTTCATGGTGCAAACAACAATGTTCAGACCCCCGACCCAGCCAGATTTCCCAGATAAACAACCTTACCAATTCTGCTGCTTCTTACACAAAAACTGTTTCAATTTACTGCTATTTTTCGTCAGCTCTACTCAAACCTCTGAAAAATGACAAAACATGCAGCATTCAAAATAGGTTTACAGTAACAGAGGAAAAGCGTGGCCACCCAGGACACTTATTTTTTGCTTTTTCAGCACTAACATGTGGTTTACAACTGGTTTGACAGAACTAGTCATAGAGAGGTTCAAAGATTTTCTTGCCAATTTTTTTCTGGCATTTAAGACCCTAGAAAATGCTAGGTTAGCCTAGCTAGGCTAGGCTAGAAATAGGTAGCTATTCCTGCTACAAGACAGGGATGTTTGCTCTTCTTTTCCAGTACTTGAAAAAATGTGTTTAAGATCTCATACCAAATACACAAAAAGACAAATTCATTGATCATAAACAGTACAGATTGTCACTTTAAAAAGCAACTGTGAGCTTTATATAAAAAAAAAAAAAAAAATCTTCAAAAGCATTTTTTTAAGTACAAAAGTTTGTCTCACAAGACCATTGAAATCACAACCAAAAAAAAGCATGCATCATTTTCTGGCACAAAACACTTAAACGAATCTATACATTCACTTATACAACAATGTAAATAGACAATGGCAGCTTCAGACCCTGAAGAACCTTGATACACAGTAAAGATGTGAGGCAATAAACCAGACACTTCCCCATTGTCCACACTGCTCTCTTTGTGAGTGATGGCAGTGCTGAAGTGACAATTAAACAGCTCATGAAGCAGCTCCTGCTGTGGCAGTTCATGGTTTATCTCAGAGACTGAAAATAGGGTTAGTTATTACAATAGGCTGACAGTAACTTAACAGTTGCTTTCCACATGGATAGGAAGTTTCTCTCCAGGGAAACATTCCCTCAGTGTTTTTGACTGTGATTAAGTAGAAAGTCGATTGTTTTAACAAGTTGACTTTAATGAACAGGACATAAGTTACTTAAAGTAGTTATCTTCTGGAACCACTGCACAAGAAGTGCAGTGCAGACCAGTGTAAAAGCTACGTGCATAGAATATTACTAACTTGCCCATCTGTCTTATCACAGCTC
Organism: Certhia americana; assembly: GCA_018697195.1. Lineage (NCBI taxonomy): Eukaryota > Metazoa > Chordata > Aves > Passeriformes > Certhiidae > Certhia > Certhia americana. Next base: position 17,671,266 of record CM031864.1, on the reverse strand, counting down.
TAACTGTTGTAGTGGAATGCCAAAAAGTTACACCTACCATTAAAATAAAACCTTTGTTGGAAGTTAAAATGCAAACTGAATTTCAAAACTGGCAAGCAAGAAGGTAAAGGTTCCACGTTTTCCAGCAACTTGCTTTCCAATCTTCCTTAAATTTAACTTCATAGCACCTCTCTAACATATTACCGTGTTGGTAACATGGTTACCAACAAAATTCCTAACCTTGAAATAATAATTTCCCCACAATCTTTAAGACTTCCCTCTAAGAACTTATAATTTCACAATATCTATCAGATGCACTGTTTTTAAAAAAATCTTACACAATATAAAGATCTACATTATGTCACTTAATTTTCACAACTAAGCTTGTTATACAGTATGTATGGCTTTACATCTATTACTCAATGCTAAGTATGTTGTGCTGTATTCTTTCTCTAGCACTTAAAATGCAAAAACAAAAAAAAGGACTTATATACCAAATATACACAATCTTTCAGAAGTTAGTGGTGGCAGTCAGGAAAATGTCTGCACACTGATATGTGTTTGAAAATAGAAATACACTTCCACTCTTTCTTGAGAGGTTGATGTCATGAAGTACTGAAAATGCTCACTGAGTTCTACCTGGGAGTCTAGATCATAGCCACAGATATTCTCAAGCCAGACAGGCAGAAGGATAACTTCTATTCACATACTTCATGAATCAAGTTTATAGTATGTTGCAGAAGTAGGAGATTAATTCCAATCCAACAGGAATGGCAAACTCCCTCCCAAAATCAACTACCTAAATCAGTCTGATTTATGAACCATAAAGCAGTTACTATGCCTAGCACTGTATTTATCAAAATTAGATTTGTTAGTTTTGACTCAACTGTACCTCTAACCTCTTGATCAGCAGCTAGAAAATTTTGGTGCCTCTAACTCCTCTATCTCTAGAGTTATCCTACAGAAGGAAGAAGTAGAAAAGGTGAGGGAAAAGATGCAAAGAGGCTGGAGGATTAAAAATATTGACCATTCTCATTTCCAAGTGTCTTTTTCTTAAGATCATTCATACTCCTGTACTCCTTCAGTCTCAACAACTGCTGTGAAAAAACTTCTGTTATGAAAAACTCACTTGGCAGGTTGTTTTTTGTTTTTTCCCTAGCCACCTCAATTCACTGATCTGTTTCACAGAATGGTTTGTAAGCACAACTGAATAAATGCAAACAAGCAACTTCGGACACCAACTCCCTCAGCTGGCACTGCCAGACTGCATGACTGAACTACTCAGGGTTCACTGACAATCCATACAATTTCAGGCAACTTCTCAAGAAGAGCAGTCTGATTCACAAAGGCTGCAACAGTAACAGGTGATTACCCTATGAGAGCAGATAGTTTTTGGAAGCATTAAAGATACTAAGTTTTAACAACAAAGTGCCCAAAGAACATTAACAGGAAATTTTAATCCACTAAGAAAACTCATAGTGGGACAAATAGCTTATCTATTCCTAGTAAATACAAATCACAGTGAAGAGATGATTACTTTAAAGATTTATCAGAAGAGAAATCCAGATAGAAATCATACACAGAGCATTCTACTAAGACAGCCCACCGAGGTTTAGGATCTATCTCAAAACTGGAAATATGGTAACCCACAGGAAAGGAAAACATGGTGAAAGAACTTATGAAAACTAGAGATAATCACTTCAGATTCTAGAAGTACGATGTTACTGCTAATTAGTCACAATTTTTTTTGGTCTGAAGTTGCAAACTAGCCCTTTATTACCCTTTATTAGAGAAAACTGAACTATGAAGAAGTTGTAAGATGTTGTAAAATACCAGCAGTCTGTTCTTCTCTCCTTAAAACAGGAGAGTTAACATTCACATGAAATGAGGGGAGTGGAGGTCTAGCAAGGGCTAAGAACACACAAAACTCAGGCAGTTTCACACATGGCTTAGCCAATATAGTAGCTTGCTCCCTTCCATGAGCTCTGCAATGACAGAAGCTGGCTTCTCCATTAGCTTTCTGTTCAGTTCTCTTTGCCTTAATGTTGATTCACTGAGTGATATTAAAAACAAACTGAAGTACCTCACAGGGTGGTCTGGTGACTAAACAAGTCAGGTAAGCAACAAGTGCTCACAGCTAGAAGACAGCAGAAAAGGGAAATTAATCTTGCCTGAGAGTAAAAATTGTATCTTGCTTACCCAGCTCCATCATAATCAAGCTAAAGCCATGTTTCCAACATTGCCTGTTACTTGGATCTGGTACCTACGTTAACAGCTGGACAGATGTTGAATCCTGGCCCACATTTCTTCCTTTCAGCTTCTCCACTACTTATGATACCTCAAACCAACCGTTATCTGTTCACTGGCAAACATACTTTCCTCCCGCAACTAAAAAGATTCTGCTGGGCCAAGAAGACAGTCAAAATTAACAGGATGACATGTCAAACATAAGTTAACTTCCTCCACCTCAACCCAGATCCAAACTTCAGATCAGGTTGATTCAACTGGTAACAACAAAAAAAAAAAAAAAAAAAAAAACCAAAAACCACTTTGCTTTTCATAAAACCAATGTTATTGCAACAGTCATTATTCAATTACACATCTACAGGCTATTATGTTAGTACATTGCCATTAACCTGTTAAGCAAAGGATCAAGAACAAATCCAGATTACAGTCTATCCTCTACACTACTTCATAGACTGGAATGAATATTGCTTTTTCAATGTGCTGTATCATACAACACCTACAAAACACACTTGAAGTGCCTTATCCTTACACTATTTTGCATGCTGGTACAATCAAAAGCCAACTGTACCAAAGAAGGGCATGGGGACTCTAATCTAGGCATCTCTCAGTCCAGAAAAGTAGAGAGTAATGACTGGGGGATAAAAAATACATCATTAAAACTACTTTCAGGTTTAAGTCTTGTTTAGGATAATACAATAATTCAGGGTAGAGAAATTCTCAGCAATTCTCTAGTCCTGCTCAGTATAGCATCAGCCATGAGGGACCCAGCACCCTGGACCCTGTTTCACTGCTGAGCAGCCACCCAGGGGAGGGGGCATGTTCCCTCCCCCATCAGAATCTCTCTTATTCCAATTGTAGGCATGTTACCTCTTGTCCTCCTGCCATGCACTGCTGTGAAGAGACTAATTGTATCAGACTAATTTTCTCACAGGAGCTGGAAGGTTGCAGTTATGCCTCCCTGAAGCTGAGTGAACCTGTGTCCCTAAGGCCCCCCTCACAGAGTGAGCACTCCAGTCCCTGACTGTCTGGTTAGCCCTACACCAAACTCTTCTAGTTTGATGTCTCTTGCAGTGGTAGCACCAAAACACAGCGTTCTACTGAGATACTGTCTAACTAATTTTGTGTAGAAGGAAATAATCACTTCCCCTCAGTCTTCTACTTCTGTTATTATAGCCCAGGATATCACTTGCCTTAGCTCACAGGCCACAGTGCTGGCTCATATTCTGCTTTCTGTCTTTCATTACCCAGACAATCTTGCAAAGCTGACCCCCAGCCAATTTTAGCCTGGGGTTCCTTCTTCAGATGCAGGACTTTGCTTTCTTATCTGTTGAATTTCATGAAGTTCATGTTCAATCTCTTCCTTCAACCTTGCTGAAGCTGAGGTTGGACGAGGTTCTCCCCATGTTCAAAAACCCTGCCATTTTTAACACAGAAGGTGGTCAGGTTATTCAGCCATGATTTATATCTTTGGTGACTGTTACCAGCCACCACCTTTCTATGCATCCAGAAACATCCTCCAGGAATTTGTTCATGACTTCACTAACGACCAAGTGAAGCTAACCAGCCTGTGCTTCCCTGGATTGAACTCTTAGCCCTTTCCAAAGATGGGTGTAACACGTGCAATTCCCTAATCATTATGGATTAGCCCTGTTCTTCACAGCCTGTAATAGTGAGGAAGAGCCCTACAAGAACATCACACAGTTTCCTCAGTGCTCTTGAAAGCAGCCTGGTCCCACAGGCCTACATGAGTCAAGTTCACATGCCTGTTCAAACCTGCAGCAAGCCAATTCACAGGCCACTCAAGCAAAGCTTAACAAATGCACCATGGATAGAAGTTAAAGTAGCATTTAAAGCAGAAAAACTTTGTCCTACCAATGATTTCAGAGTAACCATTCTGTATAAGCTGCTCCTTGCCTGTAAGATAAGAAACTGTAACTTGCTTATTCTCAGCTTTACCCAGTCAACCCTAATAGTATCCATGATGATCAAATGGGATTTTGGATAATACATTACTATCCCAATAGGGTCGTTGGCTTTGGTAAGGGTTTAAATTCTTTCAAAGGGCCTTATATTTTGTCTCCGATTTTCTTTCACTGAATTCTTCTGTCTGCTTACACTCCTTAGGGAACTCTCCAGTTATCACAAAATATCTTTTCACTAGAGAGTTTTTTAGTAGATTCATGTTTCTAGAAGTATATACATCACATTACCTGACAAAACTAATAAATTTTGCTTCGAAGAAATAAAAAAATGGTAGTAAAAACTAAGTGAGGCCCCACATCTTATTAATCTGATTAGCAGTTAAGTCTATGAATCTGTTGCGTATCAGAAAGAAGTTCAGCCAGAGGACTGAGGGGAAGTGACTGTTTGTGACACAAAACTTGTTAGACAGCATCTAGATAGAATACTGTGGTTTTGCTCTCTGACCTTGTGAAATATGACTGTCCTTAATAAGACTGATGCATGTTGTTGGTCATCAGGATAAGTGTATTCCCATGTTCATAATACTACAATCATTTGTGATCTATTTTTGCTTACATTCTCCCTCAAGAAATCTTAAATAAATTGAAATGTTTTAAATCTATTTGATATAAACAGCAAAAGTGTTAGAGTTGAAAAGATTCTAGAATAACATATTTAGTACATAAGGAAGCAGGACAGAGCAGTCCTGTACTGCAAGAGCCATTTGTTTGGAATCGATCATGTGTTTCCATATGAAGAGGCAGAAGGTACAGGGAGAAAAAACAGTACTGGGTCACAAGACACCTTTTCAGACCAAAATTCCCCTTAATTGTATCCTTAGCACCTCTGTGAATACAGCAACTGCCTTTTGGGTTTCTACAGTACCCAAATCCAATATATGCAGAAAGACACCTAAGGGACTGGGAACACACACCCCAGCAATGAATGAAATAACAGACAACATGCTACCTTGCTCTGGGAGAAGTGGAGAAGAAAAAGCATTTCAGAGCTGACCAAAACCACATAATGATAAATTTTCTTCTTTAAGGTTAGTTTGCAGGAACAGCAACCTCCATAACCATTACACAGAATTAAAAAAATAAAGAGATCTGAAACATAAGTAAAGTAGTATCATCCTTGAAGATATTTAGTGAATGAAGTATTTCCAGACTCTGACACAGACTCATCAGGAATGCTCTCATCATTAGCTCTCCTTCTCTCAAAGAAAGTTAAGCATCTTGATTTCACTCCTCCACGGAGATTATCTCTCCAGCCATACCTGTGGTTTTACAATTCTTCTCCTGATGTGTTTTGCTCAAAGACACACTTCCCCTCCATTTCCAGCAAGGAAGGCCTGTGAAGAAGGTGAAACCAAGTCTGCAGCAAGGCCAGCGGCCGGTCACGCAAAAAACGTGGTTAATTCACAAACTAAGAGAAGATTCATACTGGCTCCTAGTCACATGTGCTTCGAGTCACATCTCCAAGCTTCCTCCTCCACAACTCACAAGAGGAGCACAAAACATGCTTTAGTGCCTCTACATCAATTCACATCCATCTCCAGGGAACTCAGAAGTCCACTGTCTACTGGGAAATTAACTGGAACTTCTTTGTTACAGCTGCTCTTCTCATAAATTTTACCTGATCTCCTGGTGCAGAAGACAGGACAAGCATAACTTCATACTAACTACCAGTACATATCTTTTCCACGTATTAAAAAAATATATATACCCTGCTGACTAGCCATACCAAGTCATAGGAGAAGCATCTACATCTGATTTTAAGGTCTTTCAGGAAAAGAAAAGGCAAGTTGGTAAGAAGCCACACACCTGTATTTGACAAAATAAGGGTTAACTGTGGAAAACCTTACTAGATTATACTCTCAGTACAGATCCACATTTCACAGCTTGTAGCTCCTTGCAAAGACCCTTCTCATTTTCACGGTATTATGCATTTCCTTTCATATGTTCAATTTTTCCTCCTTATTCTACTTTAAATTAAAAGCTATGAACTCATTAACCTCTATTCTAATAATACAGAAACAAAACATTTTCACCCCCCCCTTTTAATCACAAATGCTCTCAAATTCAATGCAATTTGAGCTCTCAAAAAAAGGGGGACAAACATTAGCAGGTTAACTTTTACCAACCTGATTATGGATCAAAAGAAAAAAAAAAAACCAAGAAGGGAACTTTTCTGTTACTATCCCACACTTTTGGCAGTTTGAATGCTCATATTTCCTTACACTAAGTCAGAAGAAAGCCATGTCATTATCCATTCCTATGTTTGACCTTTCCAAGTTATGATAAGCTGGGCCTATCACAAATTCCAGAAACAACCATAATGCTACACTGCTTTCCTGGCAGAGCCTTTCATTTAATTATGCAGGCCCTCTCTACTTCTAATAGTGCCCTGATCCTTCATGGATGAACGACAAGCCCTCGGATTTCAACACCAATATCAGCATCCAGAGCATCCAGCACAGAACCATATTGTTCTCTTTCACTAAAAGAGGTATGAGCCCATTCTTTCCACAGAATTCAATACCAAAAAAAAAAAAAAAAAAAAAATGCATTACTGCATAGCCTTTCAGCCAGCAACAGTTACCACATTTAAGTGGACTAAAAACCTGCTGTGCACATTCAAATCGTCAAGCCTGACAGAAATTAAGAGGTGAGGTATTACAAAAAAAAAAAAAAAAAAAAAGAGGAAGAAAACAAAGCCATACAAAAAATCCCAAACAAACAAACAAAAAAAGAAACAAAAAAAAAAAAAAAACAAAAACAAAGTTACCAACGAGCACCACTACCTCTTTGTGCTGCTCTCTTCGCATTCGAGCGAACGCAGCCTACTAAGACAATATCCTTAAAGGAGAAGATGGAAATACAGCTGGCGCGATGCTGACGGCACCTCAGCGCTGCAGCCCCCGGCCCCGTTCGCTGCCTGCCTTTGTTTTGGTCACAGAGGAGCACCGCTGACCCCTCACCCTCGGAGGGAGCGCCCTCCCGTCCCTTCCCCAAGGCCTGGGGCCCCCCTGGCCGTGCGGGCCCCTCACAGCAGCGCTGGGCTGCGGCACCGCCGGCCCGGGCTCCCCGGATCGCGCTCCCCCCACCGCGCGGGCCCGGCCGTCCCTCCCTCCTTCCCCCCCACCCCTCACCTCATTCGGTCTCTCCAGTGGTGCCAACCGCCTCATACAGGGAAATCGGCGAGCTCGGGAGCCTTCCCCGGCGGCGCGGCGCGCTGCGGCCGGGCGCTCGGTGCGCAGCGGGGCCCCCCGGGCGGCGGAAGGCGGCGGGGGACGGTCAGACCCGCCTCACGGGCAGCCCGGCCCCGGCGCAGCCCCTCGCCATTTTTGTTTCCCGCGGAGGAGGCGCTGGTGCATTCTGGGAGCACAAAGGGCCGCGGCCCCGCCCCGCCGGCCCCGCCTGCGCCGGCAGCGCCGGGGGCGGGCGCGGGGCGCCGCGGCGGAGGGACACGATCTCAGCATGGACATTGCCGCTGGTGAACAAAGAGGGACTATTTTATGAGTGCGCGCTCGCAGCGGATCTGTGCGCAGCGCCGGCGCTCGTTTCGGCTGTGGCGCTCATTGTTCCCGCCGCACCTGAGGGGATGTGGCGGCGCTCCGGCTCCGCTGCGTTCCAGCTTGGGCTCCCGGGGAAGCTCCCCGTCTTGGTGGGGTCGGCCCTGCCTTGTGGAATGAGGCTGGGTCCGCCTTCTTGCCCGGGTGGTTGGCGAGGCGATGCCCGGCCCTGGTGCACAGGGCTGCCGCGGGCAGCGGACTGGACCGTGTGCTCCTCTGCCCTGACATCGGGATGCTGCCATTTTAGGAGATGAGCCGAACCTCAGCTCCAGTTTTTAGCAGCAGCTGTATTAGCTAAGCTAATGGAACAGACTGAACAGGGAGGTCATGGAGTCTCCCTCTGGATTCATTCCAAACCCACCTGGACGCATTTCTGCATTGCCTTGCTCTAGGTGACCTTGCCTTGGCAGGGGGGTTGGACTAGATGATGTCCAGCGGTCCCTTCCAACACTAGCAATTCTCTGGTTCCGGAAATAGCTTTTTGTTTACCGTCATTGTTCAGACTCCAGTACTGGGCCGGTCTCTATGGGCCGCATGGTTAAGCACGGCAATTTTCCAATACCGCGGTAATAAACACTGTAAAGCTTGTCCTAACTATGTAGGGCCTTTGCTGTGCTCGGCTCAGCCCTGAACAGCACTGGAGTGCAAGTGCTCCCTGGATCAGATTTCACCAACTGATGTCACTCTCAGGAATGGCTGAACTCAGATGACTGGGGGATGAATTTAGGATTCCAATCTGTCTCCTGCTCAAACTGCCCAAGTTCTCAAAGCCGTCTTCCCTCCTGGGATAAGCCACTGAAACTAAGGTACTGGAGCAGTTTGCCATCCCTGGAAAGGGACACAGGGAGGGAAGCCTGAGCAGAGCACTGGCTTAATCTGGCCAGTTCCCAGTGACATCAGAATGAAGTAGTGTTTATAATTCAAATCCCTTGTTCAGAGTTGTTTTAAATACAAGTTTGAGGGGATAGTTTTCCCTTGTATGTACTAACTGGACACTGTACAGGAGTCGTGGTGGTCTGCTAAAAGCAGACTTGGACAACACAAAGGGCCCTGTTTGCTCTTCACAGATTTTCATGTACAGTGAACAACAGGCAGGTACTGCTGGTGCTGAAGGCAAAGGGTCACCAGCAGGAGAAAAAAAAAATTGGACTCAATCTGAAGTGTATCCACATACAAATTCTTGTTTTTAAATCACAATGGTGAGAATCAGTGTTCAAGTAAGTTAAAAAGCAAACTTTCTAGTCAGCAACAGAATAAACACCAATAATTGGCTACATCACAACTTCCTTATTTAGTGTCATACTTGAAAGGTCTTACCAGCCTGTTGTCCTGCTGTATCTTTTTAATTAATTTAATCGAAATTTGTTAAAGTAGAATCACTTGTCTAGAATGTAAATTGTTTCACCACCAGCTCCAAAACCCCCCAAACTCAACATAAAATCTTGGGACAAGGGAGACACATGCCATCTCTACGTTCCTTGTCCTTAAGATATTATTCCCAGCAGGAGTTTGCAGAACTTCACCGCAGAATTGCAGAGCTGCACAGCCCTGTCCTACCCATAAAGCACCACTTGTCACAAAGCTAGGAGTTGCTGCTGGAAAAGCATTATGTGAGGGCAGCACTAAAACAAACTAGGAATCCCTATGTTATATAAGAATAATTGGGATTTGATAAACTGATTTGTTTCCTATTACATGGATTGCATTAGGCCAGAATGTACTCCCAAAGCTTGTTACCTTTAACCTTATTACTTAAAAGATCAGACTATGAGTATTTTCCCACAACCTTGATTCCATGTAATTCTCCTGCAATATCCAAGAAGAACAATATGAGCTCATAGTGAAACATAAAAAAAAATTTTAAAAATCTAAACTCAGCTATTACTGGTAGCTAGAAAGATTCCAGGCTCTCTACCTCCCACACAGACACCTCAACTCCCACCAACCTAATTTAGTAACTCATACTATAACATCTTTTGTGATCACTTTAGCAAGTCTCTGAATTTCCATCTGACAGGAAGCCCCTTTCCAGAGCAGAACGTGTGGTGTGACTCCTACCCATCCAATCCATCTGCTAGATCAGGTAAATCAAATGGCTGAGGGGTACATAGGCACAAGTGACTTAAGTTCAGTAACTTTATTCCAGGACAAGAAATTTGCACAGAAAGTATAACATTGATTATTCCTCTGCACAGCCTGACCAGATTATTACAGGGTTGGAAATCTTACTGTGCAAATGTGCAAATGCTCCTTTACAAATGGTTTTCAATTTAAAATGCTCAAACTGGCAAACCTATATTTGCAGAAGGAGGATCTTTGTTGATGACTGACATATGTGGGGCAAAGAAATCAACAGCAATAGTAAAAATTGCTAGGTTTGGCAATTCAGAATGTTTAAACAACTTTTTCTAGCATATACTGTGAGACATGCGTGATTAATCTGATGTGGAGCAAGTTGGAATCTTGTATTCAGTGCTAGTAGTAAGTAAAATAAACAGTTATTTCTTCTGTTCATATTCGGCAAGACTGTATGTCATGCTTTTAGAAGGAACTTTCTTGACTTGCTTTCTTTTTTGTCTTCTGCGAATATCTCAAAAGTATTTCAAAATACAGCTTAAGCAATCTTTGCTTGTGTGCTTTTAATTCCAGATATATTATGTCTGTACTTTGAGGCACAGAGTCACCAAAGCCAAATTAAATTACTTTACCTGCAATGTCAGTAAGGGCTCTCTTATGTAGAAATTTTTTTGGGAAAAGGCTTTTATCATCTGTCATATTCTGCTTAATAATAGGTATGTTCAGCTTTATTCCACATCATCTTATAAATAGCTGTGTTTCAGAAAGAAGCTAAATAATAACAACCTAGCACTGTCTTTACCTCTGTTTATAGTTGTTCATATACTGTTAGGCAATTTCTTGCCATAAAGACATTTTGCAAAATCAAAATGTTGGATTTTAAAAACTGTGTCTTGCCTTGCTGGCACAGCAGAGAATAAGTAAATTTCATAATCAACATGTAAATTCCCTGGTACCCAGTCGAGATGGATAAATTTGAAGAGTCAGAACAATGGCATTTCCCGTAGCCCTTCTCTCAAACATTAATGTATTTTTTGCAAGTTAGTATTGTTTTTTATACTTCTGTTGCCCCAGTGTCCACATAAATATTAAACCAGCAAACCAAAACAGACAGAAACCAATAAGTCAGCAGTGTATGTAGATGAGAGCACCAACTGCTGCACAGTATTATTGCCATTATCTTATTGTATCACACAACATAACATCAAAATGATACCCTTGAACAAGGCAATACTATGAAGTATATCCTTGTACAGATGGTTGTCATGACCACAATTCAGCAAGGAGGGAAAATTAGATCCCAGGACATTTTCTCTGCATTGTTTAAGCACAGAAACAGCAAGGAAGCTCATCTGGGATCTTCCTATCTTAAATCAAGATAAATATGGTACATCCACTTTTACATAAATATCCTAATTAGTAAGACAATGCACATATACTGCATTTATTAGAGCTCAACTCAGAAAATAGTCTTCAATTTCCAAATTTTAAAAATAGGCAACTGATAAGATATGAAGAATTTTGTATTAATTGTGTTATTGTGTTACAACTATCTAATGATTGTAATTATGAATTATTCTCTATGCTAAAGATATAAAAATAGCATGAAAATATATTAAAATAAACATCTTCAAAAATTGTTCTAAATAGGCAAGGCTACTAATAATTTTTAACCTCATATAACATCAATAAAGAATAAAGTAAATTAGTATTACTGGTGGTAAGGTACCCTTAGGTTGGTCTTCACACAAACCCATGTTTTTCCTAGTACAAGGAATACACTTTGCCATTTCTTCCTTTTTTACCTTCTCAAGGATCAGGAAATCCTGAAATAAATGCCCTGTACTCCATCATCTTCTTGTGAATGTCCTGATCTTTCCCGATAAATCTTAAACTATAAATACCCTCTAAAATATGTTCACTGTCACTGTTAACCTAATTTAGCTAGTCAAATACTACTTTTTTTTTCTGTTAAATTCAATGTATGGAAAAACAGCATATTTGCCCCACTAATCCTAAGCAATGTTTTTATTCTTAATATTTAAAACTCTGCTAACTTTTGAAGATAGAGTATTATGAGTATAGCAGTCCTATTTTTATTATTAAGTCTCTAAAGCCCTTCTACAATACATATATTAAAGAGCAATTACTGTGTGGGTTAGTATATTATCACTTTGTATCACAATCTATATTAGCCTTTGAACTAAGCTACATTTAGACTTGAAAATCATTAGAGTGTTGTTTACCTTCAAAAAATTAACATTTTGCAATGTTATAAGTGCTTTTTAAAATCTCTCTCTGTCCCTATTAAAGCACCACAGACACTTTAAGAAAAAACAAAACAACCAACTCTGCCTATATAGCTCTGCATCTTACAGCAGAGACTTCAGATGCTTGAAAAAATGTAAAACCTGCTGATGCTTGAAAGGTCTTTAATGCATCATTCACTTAAAATTTTATTCCAGGTGTGTAACCTTGCTGAAATTCGTTGTAAAACATAAACCAAGATTTTGTATAACTGAGTAATCTTTGGTAGGTGGATAGATAGTTCTTCAAGTGCTGTACAGTTCATAATTCAAGAGACTTATAAGCCATTAAATGCTCACATCATTCTACAATAAGCCATTAGTTATTCCTGTTTTGTAGTTCATACCCTGCCATGGCTGAATTCTGTTTGCTGGAAGTGGTTCTGAACAAGAAGCAATCCCTCAGTTCTCATGTGTGTAACAGTGCAGAAAAAAACCCCAAAACCCAACAACTTGTAGACTAAGATACTCAAGGATGGAAAGAGTAAAAGTTTGAGACACAATCTTTCTACATTACTTACATCTCTGGGTTTGCTAGTCAAGAGCAGGAAAGGCTTTCTTGTAGGAGATTATGTCTCACATCTATCTTAGTTATACTAAAACTTGTTTGTACCTGAGGACCAGTGAGTGAATCTAAAGGAGAAAAAAATAAGTGTTTGACTAGGTCTGGCCTTGCTGAGAGTGCTGATGTATGAGCACTCTGTGCTTTTACTGCTAATACTGTTTTTTCTGAGTTGAAGACTTATGAGCAAATGTAGCAGTATTTTAGCTCCACAAAATAACTGTGAGAGAACTGCAACTTATTATTATTATTATAGCTAGCGGGAATTTTGTGAGGGTATGCAAGTGTGATCCTAAGTAATTTTTTTCTCCTTTTTCTTGTGAGACCAGTTCATAAAAACCTGAGCTCATTATTCAGAGGTGGAATTTAAGAAAGGTTTACTCTCTGCTCTCTGCCTGCACTGTCATTCTCCTGCTGTGGTCATATAATTGCCTCCTTTCAGAAGACAAACAGCTGCCAAGGCTTGAAATTTTTGTCAATTGCTTGGATCAGAAAGAGTTTCCAGTTCTCAAATTCCCTGAGAATTCAGTCATGCACCAGTGAGATGCATTCCTTGCCTTCCTCTCTACACACAGATTTGGAAGCAGTTACTGAAGCTCTAGCTAGTGACGAAAGTTAAAATGCAGAGTCAGCATTTCAGAAGTAAAGCTAAGCAAGCATTTTATTCTTTCACTTTAGCTCTGCTCTGCATATTTGCAAAAGCAATTGCAGTCTCAGATATTTTACATTGTGATGGACTGCATCATAACTTCTTGAGGACTGGAGCATCATACTGTTTTATAGTAAGGTTTTGTCTGTCAGCATCAGGGCTCCTTTGTGGACTGTAAAAATGTCTGCTAGAGCAGAATTTCCAGCTCTTTTGTGGTTAAATTTTGTAGCAGTACAGAGCAGACTTACCTCTTAACTCTAAACTGAAGTTAAAAAATGCTTAACAGCCCCTCAGGACACAGTTACATGGCAGAATATTGCCATTTCATCTGCAGTGAAAAATCTGTTCTGAACATCAGTCTGGCCGGAGGGAGAATTAGTACAGCATTCCTTCTGCTCTCCCACCACCTGGAATGCAGTATGGGCCTTCAAACAGGCTTTCAGCAGGTCTGCCAAGTCCCACTCAGATGTAAAATCCCTCACTTCTCTCTTTTTTTTTTTTTCCCCCCTACCTGATAGCATCTCTTTATGAAGATGGAGACAAAATGACAAAATACTTTTGAACAGTGCAGCATGACAGGAACCTCCTGACACTTAACAGGGGCTGAAGAGCTGTTTGCAGCCCAGAAAATTCAGCTGTGGAGGCTGAAGATAAGGCAGTAGCCCCTTCTGCTTCCAGCCCCAAGGGGCTGCACAGAAAAAAACATAAATGCTCCCAGGCTGACACACCAGCCACCAGTTGCCTGTTTCATTCTTGCAGTGCTTATGAAAAAATGATACTGTTACACTTGTTAACTTTGATATTCTTACTTAAAAGGCACAACCTAAGTGTCATTGTCTTAGGTAATCCAAGTGTAATAGCTATTGTCACACATATATTTGGATCACTCCACACTGGTCTCATGTTCTCTCAGCCTGAAAGCCCAGATTTTGTTCTAATGAAGCATTGATTATCTGCATTCAGCTAAAAAAAAAAAGTATACAGAAACAGGAATGAAATCAGTTCTTACTACATCAGTCACTTATTTTCTATTCTGGCTTGTTTCATACTGAGGCACATCCATATCTATATAGTCCTGACTCTATCCCTAAAATTTGGGACTACTGTGACAGACAGTTTTTCCTTTCATTTTTTTTTTTTCTTGTGCTGTGTTATTTTGTGATGAGTCTCTAAATATTAGTTAAATATCCGGTGCCCTCTGCCAGCTTTGCAGCAGGGTGGAAACGTGAATTTTACACAGGGCATCAAGGGCTGACAGTCCTGCTGCTTCCCTCCCAGTATGCTGCCATGGCTCCCACAGAGCCCACGTGGGTGCTCCTCTGACTTCAGCAATATCAGCTAAGCCCCGAGCAGCAGCTATAGTGTTCTCTGCTGGTTCAGTCCCCTGAGCCTCCTCCTCCCAGGGGCAGGGATGGCCTGGGCTCAAGAAGGGGGTGGAGTGCAGAACACCAGCGAGAGGCTTTAAATCCATCTCTTCTCTCAGTTGTAGCTGAAGGTACAGTTACCTGAGTCAGCCACACTTGTCCAACAGCTGCTGCCATCTAAGGTTGCACTCACTTCTGCTCAGGGACATGCTGGCTCTCCCCTGTGCCAGGAGCCATGCAGAGGTGGCAACTCAGTGAATTGCTCCTGCTGAAAGACATTAATGGAAATATATATGTATGTATATATATAACACATATGTACATGTAAAAATAGATACGTTTGCAGACAGGTGAGCTTACAGACTTCAGGGGCCCAGGAGCTGAGAGCATGTACATATTGAAGAGGGAATACAGAACTGAGGTAGCAGAAGAGGTGATAAAAAACGTTCATGTCAAAATGGAAATGCAGAGAGAAAAGGCTTATTTCCTCCTGTGTTTAAGTTACAGGATGAAACACCTACAACAAGCCAAAAGGGAAACATAAGCTCACCTTCCATTTGATCCCATGGGCTGCCATCTCTTTCAGATACCAAATGCATTTTCCGTGGTCATGGGCCACTTATGAAGTGAACAATTGAAGTGTTTCTGATTATGGGGCAAACGAGCTGCTTTTTGAGTCAGGAAAGCAGAAGTTTGCCAAGTAGGCACATTGGCCCTGTGAATTCCCTGCTGCTGAGGAGTGTCTGTGATGGGCTCAGCCTGAGTGGAATCAAGGGCCATGTGCCTCCCTCACTGGGCAGCACCAATGGCCATAGAGGGGTACTGATGGCTCTGCTGTGCCCCATTACACCCAGGCAGGGTCCATCCACCTGCCCATGAGTGATGCAAAAGAGGATACCCAGACTTGCCATAAGCATATGTGAAGACAACATCAGGATAAGAAAGACCACATTCAAAGGGCTTGTCGATACGGAAACACCCTGAAAAACTAAGACAAATTAAAGATGACAATGCACAAAAGGGAAGGCCTAATAAGCATGTGTGAGGATTATCTAAGTCAGAAGTCAGTTTGCTATATGTTAATTCTCCTTCAAATTACCAGACTGTTGTCAGCTTGCTTCTCCCAGAAACTTTACCAGCTGTCTCAAATTTCTCAGGTAGGATCAATTCTAGAGCTGTACTTGCCAAAGATAGGAGGAAATGCAGGCAAACGTTGATAAGACACTGTACTAATGTGCAGGAGGTTGCTAAAAGTAGAATTGAATTTTTTCTGCCTAGCTTGGAATTCAGCAGACCAAGAGGTCAAGTAGTGATGGTCTCCAAGGACTTTTTAATTTACTGCAGGTTCTGGGATGTAAAATGCCTGCGACAGTGCTATCATGCTACTAAAGATCCAATGCTGTATCAGATTACTGGTGTGATTTAATTACCAACGGATAGCCTGTGGTGAAAACCCTTGCTTGCTAGGCCTGTAAATCCAGGTCTTATTTAAAGACTTTTTTTTTTTTAATCAGAAACAGCAAATTTATTGAAAATGTAATTTTCTTCTGTTTAGAATGCACTTGGAATCTCACATGATGTCTGGGAAGATGGATGGGGAAAAAAAAGAGATGGAAAAGTTGCATAGTTACCACTCTGTTCTGGTTTTAAATTAAAACAAATTGTAACCATTGATTCCTGATGGGAAATTATATTTGTGGTTAGAATTTGAAAAAAATGGAAGTAAAAGTAGATATAAACCTATATCCTCAGTTGTGTAAACGAGTCCAGGTTCAAACAATTTTGTGCAGAAGGGTTTTTTATGTGGACAATTGCACAGTGAGAACAAGAAGCAGGGATAAAACAGGTAAAACCTAGGATGTAAAAGCACAGTAAGTCTGTGTATAAAGAGGAAGTCACAAAATAGGTGAAGACTCTGCAAATCTCACATCAAGGTCAGCCTAAACTATAACAAATTATTTAATACATATCTAGACAAAACAGAAAATAAGTATCTGTAGTAATTTGAAATATTTTCATAGAAATCACACTATTTGTGTCAACTACAATGACTGCATTGACCAGCTGCCACTTAACCCTTCTTAGAGGTGAAAAGGTCTAACAAAGACTCTCTGTCTTCAGAGAACTGTTCAGTTTACCTCACCCACTACTTGTTTTTTTTTTCAGCTATACTCCCAAATCCCAAACCGAAATTGGTGTTGTGGGTTGGAAATGTGGGTTTGTGGATTGTTTCCTTTTGTTCAGCTACACTGTAATATAAAAGATCTGGAAAGGGTCTGATTGCCTGCTCGATCAAAGGAGAATGCTTTATTTGCTGCAGCTCCTGTCTGAGAGTGATGGTGGTGTCATTTGAACACTGTGTTTGGAAAGAGGGCTCTGAGCTTACGTAAAATGAGAACTCAGGGCAGGCACAACAGTTGCACTGTTCACCAAAATGACACTGAATATATTCAGTTTAGCACAAAAGATATGTGTTCAGCGTGTTTCCTCTGAGATAATAAAAGATTTAATTAACTGCAAGAGTTAATTTCTTACATATTTAGACATTATAGCCATTTTTAATACACTTGATTGTATATAAAATGCAGCTGTAGTTTCCTTTAAACAAAAGATAAGGAATCAGATAGCATGATTTCTGATGTAGATCCATACAGGGCAATCTTAAAATACATCTTTAAGGCATATGTTTTTAAAGATATCACTTTGTCAAACAAAGTTATTCTAGTTGCTGTTCCATGATGCATTTTCTTTAGCAGTTTAGGTTTTAGGGCTGTTTTTAAAAAGTTCTGACCACAGTCTACTTCTTGGGTGCTCTCCACACACCCTTACTGCAGGCAAAAACTTTGTTCAGCTGTGCTGCAAATTCCATAATAGATATCTGGGTTAAAAATAACCTCTAATTAAAAACAATTGAATAATATTGATGGATGGAAGGGTGCAATGGTGTGTCTGTGATACAGAAATAAAATGAGCTGTGAGGTGGCAGTATAAAAATAATTTCTTCTATTGTGAACTTCAATGTTTCTGTAAAAGCATGTAGCAGAACTGATCAATGAGAACTGCAACACCAGACTTGCAGAGCCTTGTAAGAACTGGGCATAAGCCTAATTTGACAAGGTTTTTTTTTTGCATATTGGTATGGTATAGTCAATTTATGTCTGTAGTCATATTTACCTCGAAGTTTAATGAAACATAGAGCTAAAAATAATACTGCATACTACATTAGCATAAACTTGGTTATTATTTTTATTTTATTTTATAGCATTTTAAAGTGTTACTGCTCCAAATTGTCTTTTGTCATTCATTTAGGGAAAAGAAAACACCTTTAGAAATACTGTAACCTGGTATTTATTGTGTTGTCATTCTTTCACTATGTTGTATATTTGGATAAAAAAAATCTGTTGTTCAGAAATATGAACTATTACACAGAAAAGAACCCAAAGAATATATTTTAGACTACTGAATTTATTCTGCTTGTGTATTCTTAATGATGTTAGAAAATTTATGTGTGAAAGCAGCTCCGTCCTTTGTTTGAAACAACATATTTCCTTCTAAAATTCAGTCTAAAAATAAAATAGGTTTACTTAATTCTACCAATTATATTTACAGTGGGAATTCCTGCTAAGTACTGTAGGAATTTAGATGTTGACAAATTTAAAATAATTCAATTACTGCTTAATGCCTACTGGCATTTTCGATCAACAGTCCCACAGCACTTTCCATAAAGCAGGCTCCAGGAATTAATTAATATATAATCAATACATTGCCTACTCTAGGGATTAAAAAAGGCATCTGCTCTGTGCCAGAAATATACCTGACTGTTTGTCTGTTGTTTTGTTTATTTAAAGGGAATTGAAAACTATTTTATCTAGGAAAAAAATCAATGGTAAATACTTAAGTAGATTAACTGTACATATATTTATTAAGAGCTTGGAATTTTAGTAGTATAGATGCTGCCTTCATAAGTGGTGATAAGCTTTTTGAGAAAGTTTGTGTATTACAAATTACTTCAAAATTATCAACTTCAATAAGTTACTACTAAAATTACATTCTTTTTTCTTTTTTTTTTTTTACCTAAAATTTGATAGACCTTACAATTAGAGGTTTTCTAAAAGAAAATATTTCTTTCCTAGAGATTTTTTCTAATCATTACTGCTTTTTCCAGGGTGCTGCCAGAATCCTCTAACAATTCAGTTCAAAATTTCTGGATTTCATGTGTAGAGGTTTCGAATATAGCCAAAAGAAGTAAGACAAGTGTTATATTTTGATCAGTTTTATCAATATCATGAGGACTGTTTGATAAGGCATGCCACTACATAGTACTAATTCTTGTTTATGGGACCAGATTTCCAGCTTTGAACTGAAGCAGATTTACTTGTGTGTGATTTAAGGCCTGACACAATGACTAGCAGTTCAAATTCCTTAATAACACAAAGTTTCATTCATTCTGCCCAACAAATCACTGGGTGGGAGTATGTATTGTAAGGAGACATCAGTTTTAGGGCAGACTTGAAGTGCTTTTCCTCGTATCCCATTTTAAGTAGTTTGTGTTTCTGCCACTTCTTCCAAATGTCAGGATATTCCCGTGTTTCTGAATATGGCACTCTGCAGTGGCATGCAGAATCAAAATGGAGAACTGAGGTGGCTTTTTTCTTTTTCTGTGTTATTTTTAGTTTGAGTTCAGCAGACAGTTCACCATTCATCTACACAAAGAGCTGCATGGCAGAAGTGAGAAAACAGCATGGGAGTAGGTGTAAGTAGTAGAGGATGAGCAAGGAAAGGGCTTCACACAGCAGCTCTGTTATCTGTAGTTGCTCTTCTGCCCATTTTTCTCTCTATACCATAGCTGGCAGAAGGCAGGGCAGAGCTGTACTTCACTAGCTGAGGTTCACAGTCTAGCATTTTAGCATGAACTGACTTCTCAGGCAATTAAAGCAAATGTGCTCGACTGTGAACTGAAAGAGTTCTGTTGTGGAAATGTCCTCGGGCAGAGGGAATGGCAGGACAGCTGGGGGTAGCAATGCATTAAACCATTGCAGCTGTTTTCTGCTTTGCACTTAGGTCAGAGCTCTCCTAAGTGCACCACATATTGAAAAATCTACTACCCTGCTCAGTGATTTGCTCCAATACTATACTTCCTTAGGAGTTCAAAATTAGCATCTTCTTTCTGAATTGAATTCTGCTCATCTCCTTCTCGACCTTCTTGTATCAGTATGTATCAGCTTCAGTACTGGAATCTACTATATAGAACCTAAGAGGATTTTTCAAAGAATGTGGGCTAGGACTTGGATATTTCCTAGCTCTCTAAGCTACCTTAAGGTGCAAATGTTAATTCAGGGGAAGAAATTTTGGGAAATGGGTGTAGGGCATGAAGAAAATGCTGTGTATTGGAAAGTCGACAAATAGGAATTAAGACTAATATTTCTATTATAAAAGGTTTGTGTTTTTTAACAGATGACTACCACAAGCATAAAATAACAGAACAAAGGAGTCTAACTTCAAGTGGTGTGAACAGAAGTTCAGAGTGGATTATAACTTTATTTTGCCTCTAATTCAAAGAAGGAAACAGCCTGGATAATTAAGTAAAATAACCATGTTGAAAATAAGTTATCTGAAAATGATAAAAGCTTTCCAAACCAGAAATAGATTAATGCTAGCAAGTCTACTCTGACCATGCATTTTAACATATAACCTCAATTAATCTTGAGTAAAATTCTCATAACTCCAGCAATTAATACAGGAAGCAGACTTGAAAGCATAAATATGTACAAAGGAAACCTAATTTTATTGGTTGATTGAATCTGAACTGTGTTATCTTTGTAGACTTTGAAACTATGAAGACTGTTGTTTAGCATTTGCTAACAACTGACCACCTTCAAATCTTTTCTTCTGAGCACAGTATTTCTGGAGTTTTCTTAGTTCTCTAATGTATACAGGATTGTAACATGTAAAGCTTTCTATTCTGGATTTTTGAAGAACTATTTACTCTAGGTATGGTATGTTATGTTATTAAGACCTATTTAGAGTAATGGTTTTTTAGTACATTTTGAATTTTAAAAAATATACCAGAAGAAAAGAGTAAACATTGTGTCTCTCAAAGCAAAGACATGTATGTCAAATTAATCATTATCTCTGAATGTTTTATAACAGTCAAGAGCTACAAATGAGTCTCATACATTTATATAATTTATCTGATGGTAAAACATGATCTTTTACAAGGATATGTGTTTAAATAAGATAAATGTTTCAGTGGTGACAAGCAGCCCTTTTGCTCCCATGTAAGTCCAAGCTACTGATGAAAGGAATTGGAGTACCTCTAACCTATCTCAGAAGATAAAAAAGTCAAGATTAGTTTTTAGTTCAGATCATTGATCTAGTTCTTTATATAATAACAGAAATGTTTGTACCAACCCAAGGGAGAAGGTAGGCACCAACAGCAAGAGAAGGTGACAGCATCTGCTCCAGCAGCAGGGTGGATTTATGTGAGATTAAAGTGACCATGTAAATAGAGCCTTAGAAATGAAACCTGTTGTCTGAAAGAGTCTGTTTCCTCAAATAGATTAATGATTTGTTTATACCAAGTTAAGCCACAAGGGAATCCTTAACAGGCTGTCTGGTTTCTGGGTAAGAAATGGCTCCACCTACTCATGCAATAGAAGCATTAGCATTTAAAGATTCTGAATAGAAAATAATAGGAAATAATCTATTAGGATAAAATTAAAGCTAGCACACTTATTAAATCAGAGTTCAAAGAAATTTGCAAAGGGGAAGGAAACAGTATCTCTCTGATATGGAAACAGTATTTCCCTCTTAAGAGGGAAAGTTTAGATATAAAGGTTGGATGGGTCCCCAGATCTTCATTCTCATCCACAAAGACAGGCCTAAGAAAGTAGAGTCTGTATAAAAACAGACTCCTAGACAGATATGTGAGCAAGTAGATAGCTGAGTAGCACAAAAAGAGAGAAACCTCTAAATTTTTCTAGACTTTGTTTTAGGGAATGTGGGTGATTTTATTTAAAATAATTACCATATGATATATTGAAATACACTTATTAAATGTAGCTGCAAACCTGGGCAATGGCAAATGCTGGGGCATTACATTCTACTGGTGCTGCAATACTTTAAGGCTGCGGTAGCTGCTCAGAATCATAGAATATTTCTTAGGCATATCCAGAGAAAAAGAGCATTAATCTAGCAAGCTATGCTAGGCAGATTGGAAGTTGGTAAAGCTGCTATGAGAAAGAGAAGTCTTGTGATTATTAATGTTATCTAGAGCCTCCGTGCATATAATATGATGGGAGGGAGAATGGGTGAACCCTGAGGATTTCCCATGTAGTCTCTTATGACAGCATTTGAGTTAAATCAGTATGTGGGTGCAGCTGCTTCAAATAACTGAAAGAAGCAAGTCCAGCACCACTGCAATAAGTTAATGTTTAGCTTTCATGTGATGTTAAAACCTGTATTACTTGCTCAAGTTAGAGACATGCCTTCTAAAGAAATCAGATGAAATTATTTATTATATTTTAAAGGTGTACTGACTATCTTAAAGAATTCATATTCTTCTCTGTAGCTTTTCAGTATTTTCATTTGTCTCATATATTCATTCCTTATATGTCCAGAATTCCTGGATGCTTCAATCTTTGCAACCATTTTTTTTTGTTTGTTTTTCTGAGTTGGACTTAATATGTAATAAGCTCCAAATTGTCATGGAACTACAGGTGAGCGTAAGAAGGTATTATAAAACCATATTTACCTTTTGACATTGTGAGTGACAAACACTCCATTGTACAACTAGCAGTTGATTTCTATCTTGTACAAAAACCCTACATCACTAGAATAACAACATTTTGTGTTGTTACAGCTGGATAAGAAACTTAAGAATTAATAGGTAGCAATAAATCAACATAACTTCTACTGCTTGGACATTAAGATATACCAAAGCTTTGGTATGGACCTTCAAAAATGGATGATGTGTGAACTGCAGAATGGAAATGTGTGAATGGAAATGCTGTACCGTAAATAATACATCAATATGACTTATGTTCTACCTGTGTGGTTTTTCTGCATCTGCCTCCCAGTCTTTAGAATATTCCTTTGGGTTTCCACATCCTGTGAATACCAAGTCAGTGCATGTTACATTATTCCTGTTACTGTTCTGGCTTATGTGGCCTAGCTTTTCATGGGAGTTGCCTCTACTGAGGCTTAACTGGGAATTCACCAGGTAACTGAAAAAGGCTGAAACAGCCTTATTTTTTAACATTTAGCAAAGCCTGGGCACAAAGAGTACTTGAAGAAGAACTAAGCGTTTCAGGGATGGAATAAAGCACCTGCTCTCACAGATGATGAAGATCTCATGTACTAAGTGAAAAATATATCCCCTAATGAACATATGCCAGGGACTGTTTGGATCTAGATGTAACAGGAATGAAACATTTAGATACTTGCCAGCCATATGGGACACCGACATTTCACAATTACTCCCAGCCTGTCATTCCAAGGCTTGGCAGAGAGCACTGGATGAAGTAAAGACTAGAGATTATTCAGCAAAATGTTAAAATGGTTTGCTCTGTGACCTCCTCTTGTGTCATTGTTCTGTTGCATGCCCCTAACCCAGCTAAACTTGTGCAAACCACTGAACTGTAGAGGGAGGTGATGCAGAAAGTGCAGCCATCTGGGCCTGCTGAATAGGAAGAGAAGAAAACCCTGCGAGAGTCACTGGCCAGGATTGCTTTTACAGGAGTGCCAAATCTTACTAATTAATTTTCAGATTTACACTTCAGAGTGACTGTAGCAGTGATTATATTATTCAAAAAACAGCCACAGACTGTTCTTGAATCTTCAAGCACAAATCTTTAAATTCTTTGTGAGCTCCTAACATTTGGTTTCCACAAACACATACTTCCTTAAGAGTAAGCCCTGCCAAAAAGTGGCAGCTTATCCTTACAGTAGTATTTTATGACTTGCCTTTTCATCCAAACAGCGTTCTTTGGTAAGTGCCTGAACACCCAAAGCCATAACATACTAAGTTTGTCTCATTTTTATCCCAACATCTTGGTATAATCTTTGTGCCTGAAGTCTCATAGACAAAAACCATCAGTACTGGAGACTCGCAGCTTCTGGCTTTGACTCTGCTAACACACTGATTCAAAGCAGTCACAATCAAGTCATAAACACAAGAAGGCTGGACAAAAAAACAAATCATGTGTAAGAAAGGATGATTCCACTTGAACTGAATAGTGTTCCCACAAATTTCAATTGGACTGAGGATTCCCACAGCACACGAAGGGCTGAAAGATACTCTGGTGAAGAAGAAATTGGTGACTTTTGCTCACTTTATGGCACTAATGTAGAATTATAAAATGCCTGGAGTTATCAGGCATTAAAGATCATCTTGTTCCAACCCTCCTGCCATGGGCAGGGACAACTCCCAGTAGACCAGGTTGCTTGAAGCCTTGTCCAAGCCAGCCTTCAACTGGGGCATCCACAGCTTCTCTGGGCAACCTATTCAGGTTGCTTTCGTCAACCTCACGGTAAAAAAAAATTGATCATTTGTGTTTGTATGGGTCCAGGCAAATATTCCTTCCTTATTTTGGAGGAACTACTCCTTTCTGGGGTTTGAGGGGATGGGGGGAGTGGGGGGGTTATGTTTGGTTGTTGGAGGGTTTTTTCAGACTGTAAGGAGCCTGCAGCTGTTTTTAATACCCTGCCCAGTAAATGACAGCAGCAGCCTGTTCTCAATCAACGACACGCGTTATTTATTAACTGACTTCTCCATAATTGTCTCCAGACAGCGCCCCGAGCACTTGCTGGCAGACACGAGGGAGACTCGGGGGTGGCTGTCGGCTCCGGGCGGCCCTGGAGCGGGATAAGGACTGGGACAGCCCCAGGGCTCGGGGCGGGCGGGGCTCGCCTCGCCGCCTCAGCCCCGCCTCGCTCCCTCTCAGCTGCTGCGTACGCCCCTTCCAGCAGCGGCGTGAGCGGTGGCTGAGGCGGCGGCCGCCCGCCCTGCCCGCTGACAGCCGCCGTGTCTGGGCGGCCGCCGGTGCCCGAGGCAGCTCTTCCCCGCCGAGCGGAGCGGCTGCAGCGGCAGGCGGGGGAGCGCTCCTCACCGCTCCGCCTCCGACCGCCGCCCGCTGCGGCGATGTGTGATTGCCATGGCGAGGCGGCTCTTCCCGGGGGCCTGGCTGAGGAAGCCCCACTCCGCGCAGGTAGGCCGGCGAGGCGCCCGTCGCTCCCCGCCAAGTTCCCTCCGGAGCGGGCGCCCCCCGCAGGGCTCTCTCCGCTTCCCCCGGCCCGGCGCGGCCGCCCTTCCCCTCACGCCGGCGGCCGGGGCTCGGCTGCGCCGCGCTGCCGCTCCTCCGGCGGGAGGTGGCGGCGCCGGGCACGGCCGGCTGTGTGGGCACGGGAGCAGGTGGCGGCCGCCTCGGGGCCGCGGTGCCTCTCTGCGCCCGGCCGCCGGTCGGACCGGGCCGCTCCCGCCGCCTCCGGGCACAGGACCTGTTACGCGGCCCGCGGCTCCCCGGGCTCGGGGCACGGCCAGCGGGGCAGCGGCACCTGCGGCACGGGGGCACCGTGCTGTGCTCCGGCTCTGCACCTACCGCCCGTGCTGCAGGCATCCATCCTGTCAGCGCATGGACCGCAGCTTGCAGGAGAAACTCGTGCCCCCTTTTTGCGTGTTTTCTAAAAAATTAACGTCGAGCACTTTTCTTCTGCTGCTCCATGCATTAAATGCTCGTAGACACACTTTTGTATTTCCATGTGCAAGGTGCGTGTTTGCATTAGTTCAATTAGCAGAGTAAGGATGTTTTGGTTGGAGGTACTGTGGCTATTGTGTCGTACAAGTTCTGCGGTGAAACGTTAGTCAGTCTTCACTTTGGTAGCTTGATGGTTTATCCACTGGGCTTCCCCTTATCAGCTGGGTTGTATTTTAACTAGATTGTAACCAAGGTGAGCATTTGTTGAGTTGGAGGAGGTAAATAATACTTACTTTTCTTATGTATGCTGCTTATATACTTGTCATCTGTTGATATGCTTAGTGGTCATAAACAATTTTAAACTTCAAATTGGTGCATTTTAAAATCTTGAATGTTTGAATTTCCCCTCATCTGGCGAAATTCCAGATGAGGAAAAATACTGTTCTCTTTCTGGAAGTATCTGGAGTGGGGTGTTAATGTTTCATGAGCAGTATAGAGATATAATTTTACACTCTTTAGTATTTGTTTCATGGTATCTATCTGCAACTCTATGTCCATATCACTTGTGTTTTAAACCAGAAAAGATTAACCTAGATCTCTTGACTGAAGTAGACACTTGTACAATATTTGGATTCCCTTGGCATGAAGCCTTCAATACAAATAAAAGTAAATTCATAATCTATACACTACCTTTCAAATTAGGAGTCTTCAACTTGCTTGCTTCCTTTGCCTTGATAGTCTATTTCTTATGAACATATGGCGATATCTGATAACATTCTTTTCTACTCTTCTCAAAATTTAAGGCCTTCTAAGCAAAATGTTATTTAAAAATCTGTTAAGAAACAGGAAGACCACAAAATTATTTATTAGAAAAGCCAAAGAAGTTAAATGTTTGTTTCTACTGCAGATTTAAAAAAAAATTCTGATTGTGCTTTTTGATACTGAGAGCTGATTTTGCGTATTTTACGGGCTTGTTTTAGAGATCTAGTAGTGGCATTGAGAACTTAAACATATTTTTCTGTGTTCGTGAATGTACGTCGGTATTTGATGCATCCATAGAATGGCAGCAGCTATCAATATATTGGCTTTTCTTGTCACTGTGTGTTACTATTGGTACATGACAAATGTAGTCATGATTTAACCAGACTAATTGCTGAGTGTTTTATTGAGATTTGTCTCCAAAGAAGCCAATGCTCTCTAAGTAAGTGGTAGACTTAACTCACTGAGAGCCATGAGCAAGGTGGAAAGACTTGTGCAGTGTTTCTATGCAACATTTCAAGTAGCACACTGGGGGAGGTGTTTGTACATAGGTTATCACTGAGTGAATTCCAGCTTTTGCTGGCTGGTGTTCCAGACTTCTTGAACATTATGTTGTGAAATGAATTGCCAGAACATCAGGTTCTTGAGACAGATCTTAATACTTGTTCCAGCTTTTCTGTCCAAATGTGAGCAGGATGTTATGAGCTGTGTTGCAACAGATACTCGGTGGCAAATGTTCTTTTACTCTATGCAGTTTTTAGCTTTTTTGCAGAGTACAGATCCATAAGTAATCATTTGATCATCTTTGAGCCTGAAAAAGATGTCCTGGCATGTGTCAGCTCATGTAAAAGGAGCAGGACACATTCTTATCTATCTTAGGTCTGCCCAAAACTTAGTGTTAGGGCCTCCCTGAATAAATATTAAAGTCTATGAAAAAAAAAGAGTGACTATAAAGTCACTGTGAAGAATAGTGACTCTGAAGTACAAAGCTTTGCCATTGCTTAGACTGCAGATCGTGTAATAATAGCAAACAAAACAACAAAAATATCCTAAAACCTGACAAACTTTTAAACACCACTGAAGACTACAAAAATAATTGAATTGTATTTCTAGGATTTTACAGTTGGGTGATTAACACTGGGATTTTGTTTGACAAGGAGAGTTAGTGTCCCCAGTTTAAAGGACATTGCCTTGAAGTTTTTTTCTGATAGCTGTAGTTACCAATTGTATTGTAAGGCTGAGGACTAATCAGCAGGATTGCTTATGACAGTAATCATGTAAAGATTCCATGTGTGGAAGTTTGACTCTATAGATTCTGGGCCAGGTTTACAGAATCTTTAAAGGTGCCTCATGGACTTCAGTAATGTACAAGAGACTGTCTTCGAAGGGCTGAAAAATAAGCAAGTTTAAAGCCCCACATAGCAGAAATTTCCTAAATAATCTCTTTGCTCTAAGATTTTAATCCCTTCTGCTTTGTTTAACCTCTTAAGGAGAGATGTCCCATTTTCTATCTTGGTCATTATTTTATATCAAAAGTTACCTCAGCTTTGTTTCCTCACTTTGGTTACTCAGGATACAAAATAATTCAAGACACTGGCATAATCATAAGCATGCACTGTCTGCTTTTAAAGATGTGAATGTGTCCTGTTCATGGCATCTAAAACAGCATGGGCTAATGCTCTCAGACATCATGTCAGCTTACCTGAACTGCCTCCTGTGATAGACAAATCAACCTGAACAGAGAGCAAAACAAAATTTCTAACATGATTGGCCTACTTTTTTTCATCTGTCCGTTTCTATTGCAAGCATGTAAGACAAATGGAGTGAGTAACTCTGATTTGGAGAAGATTACTATACTATGGTTATGTGTAATACTTTCCAGAATTAAGCTCTCTGTACTATTAAACAAAGAAACACTTTCATACTCTTTAACCATGAAAGTGTTTTAAATAAAAAGTACACTCACCAAAAATCTGTCAAGTTATGTTGCATGTTGATTCACTACTCTCCATATGCTTTGGAGTGCATCCAGGCGTGAGTTTTGCCAGAAGTGGTTTTCCAGTTCTATTTCAGAGGATGAATGTCTAATTATTATTCAGTGCACATGACTTAGCAGAATATACAAGGGATGGAAGAAGTTGAATCTGTAACATCAAGCATTGCAAGTGCTTCCCTCATTCTTGCATTCCCTGGCTCATATATGAGTCTTGATGGAAGAGTAGAGTTGGAAAAAGGAACTGCTTCCTTGTTTGAACACTTTCTTCCTTTTTTTTTTTTTTTGATAATTTTGTGACTCAGTCATTCTGTTGCCCTAAAAATGTTCTTATGACAAGTTTCCTGGCAGTTTGTCACAGTTTCAAATGGAGTCCATCTATGTGTGTTGTTCTCTAAGTGCTGTCTGGGACTTCTTGCTCAGAAACGTGTTCCAGTGATCTGCACAGCAGGTGTGGGTCCTTGTGTTCAGCACACATCACCCGTGTGACCAAAGCAGCTCAGGAAGGTGAAGGGAGCTACGTGTGCCTGTGCTCACAGACCCTTCTGGGGAGAAAATGAAAATGTGGGAGGGGAATGTATGGGAAGAAATCAAATAATGATTGTGCCTTTTGCTGAACATGATGAGGAAGTCCTTATTAGAAAAGTAATTCCCTTTGAACCAGGAAGTGGAGCCTTGGTTGTCTGTAAGCAGAGGGATGCTGTTGTCCATGCTCTGAACTGGCTGAGTGGCTTTTGCAAGTCAAAAGCTGTGTGACTCCATTGGCACAGTGCTGAGCTCAAAATAAACCTAGCTTCTCTGGAACTTCCTGCCAAATACATGATGTAGTCAGATGGCATTTGGGGAGGATTTTCAGTCTCAAGTACATTCTCTTTCTGCCTAAGGAGGAAGACAATATATACAGTATTTGTGCTGGGAGAATGGTCAATATTCTGCAGTAATCTTGAGGCCTGCAGGCTGCTGCTGATCTCTGAGGTTGTACTAAATGTGTACAATAATGCAAAATTTCATTAAACAGCACTTTGGTTTAAAGTGTATTATAAAGGTTCATGGAAGAATTCAGCAAGAAACCCTGAGGAATGAAGAGGATTTGTTATCCCAGAAGCTTTGGTTCCCAAGCAGTTTTTACACATGAAACAGCTTTTCCTAAAATTGCCAAGTTTATTTCTGTTGGTCTTCCCCAGATTTTACCAGTAGTATTCTGTACTTCATGTACTACATAACAGGGTTACTAGAAATAGCTTAAAACCCCCTGAAAATTATAAACCCTCTCTCTTTAAAAAAAAAAAAAAAAAATCACTGGAATAAAAAGTTAATAGTAGCTTTCTTTTTTTTTTTTTTTTTTCCAGGTAGTTTAAAAATTGTCAAGTGAGTGTGTATGAAGGTGTGAAAGAATAAGGATGCACAGCTGAGGCATGTGGCAGGACCACAGCTTTGTGGATTGGAATCACCTTTGTGTCTTATGAAACTGACTTTCTGGATTTTTTGTTTCCAAGAGAAAGGGTGCAATGCATGCTGGTTGTTTGTTATATTTTAATAAATACTCATAAATTACTGCAGTCTTTCTCAGTTAAAAAAAAAAAACACCAACTTATTTGCATCTGCTGCAGTTCTGTGCACGTATGTAATAGCAAAACTGCTCATTATTACTGCCTTTCTTGGAACCTTTTCCAAACATGGGATATTTTCTCTATGATGAACAGTCAAGTTAGGACCTGTCAATCTGGAAAAGAGATGACATTACAAGGAGGTGTGTCATGGAGGCCTACAAAATCATGTCAGATGGGGACAGAGTGCAGAGAGACTGTTCACTCTGCTCTTCCTGTACATGAACTAGGGGGTCTCAAACAAAGCTAATGTGAATCAGACTTCAGCCAAATAAAGTCCACTCCCTGACCCTGGTAGTGGACAGTAGACCTGTGAATTAATTGATGAAGTTTGTTGTGGATGCTAAAAGCTTATGAGTTTTTTTAAGGGAATCTGGGTAAATTGGTGAAAGATAAATTATTTGAGATTTGCTAAATATAGAATATCACATCTGGCTTAGCAAGTTCTAAAGGAAACTGGGAGCACACTTGGTATATGTAGTATATGTTATAAGTCTTTGATACCCTCTTTTTATACTATTGCTGAAGATCAGGATACTGTTAGAAATGGATCTTATGCTGACCAAATATAGCTGCTCTCATGCACTTTCCTTATAGCCTGCTGCTAAAGCTGATCCTGATCTTGTGACTAGTTTCTGATCTGATGTATGAAAATCAACCTGTTAGCACACCAGACACTGGGGAGGTGAAAAAAAAATAGAAGGAAAAGATCAAAACATCCCCCCTACTTTGTGAGACACTTAGCTGTCCCTCAGTTTTTAATTTATAAATACTTTTTCCTTCTGCCCCTGTGGAAACTCTATATGTGAGGCCACAGAAGCAACAGGAAAGTCATGCATGCAGCTGTGGGAAGGTGAAGGTGAGGTTAGTACAGAATAATTTTATTTGCATAATTAATGGTGTCCATTTGAAGGAAGGAGTGGGAGACTTCAGCATATGGAAATGATCCTGATATCCACCCTGCCCATTTTATCTCTATCTCGCATATTTACACATTGGCACAGATTATTTTTTGACTGAATTCTTGTTCTGTTGGATTTGATTTACCTTGAGTGGAACATAGATAACTGGTCTTAAGAGAAATGTGCATTTAATTGAGCTCTGGGAGTTTATGATTTGGATCAAATTGGTTCCTACAGTCTAGCTTGCCCTGTAAGGGTCTGACACCTTTTCTTCCATTTATTTATATCTCAATTTTCCTTCCACTTACATATGTCAAACTGACCTCCCCTGTCAGTTTTTCTCGCTGAAGGAAGCAAATGCTCCGTATAATGCAGTCTGCTTATTTTATCACTGTGAAAGTCAAATTCCTTAAAGATGAAATAGTAAATGATGTTTACTGCTGCTCAGTGACTTACCAGCAGTATTTTCTCTTTGTGTGCTCTAGGTCCGTCTGTCATACGTGCGGATCAAGTATCTCTTCATCTCCTGGTTGGTAGTGTTTATTGGCAGCTGGGTTATGTATGTCCAGTACTCCACCTACACAGAACTGTGCAGAGGACATGACTGTAGGAAAATAATAGTAAGTATATTTAGTATAACTGTCTGTAGTGTTTGACTAATTCAGTCAGTGCCATGTGTGATTTAATCAAATTCTCATATTCCATCCTGCTGAAGTAAGATTACAACTTCAGTTACAGATAAAGCCAGTTGTCTCTTAACGTTATTTTGGCATAGGGTTATTACATTTTTTTTCTTTTATTTTTCTTTCAAGACTTAGGTGTTGGAAGAGATACAGTTGTTGCCTCTTTTCTTAGGCAATTTGTTAACTATTTTTCTCCCTGTTTGTTTCAGTGTGATAAATACAAGACTGGTGTTATTGATGGGTCAGCATGTAGTAGTCTCTGTGCTAAAGAAACATTGTATTTTGGAAAATGTTTGTCAACAAAGCCCAATAACCAGGTAAGGCTCTATTTATCCAACCCAGTTTTATTATTTCCCACTGAAATGTCATTGTCTGGAACATCAGGTTACCTTAGTGTCAGCAAGTTAAATCTGTTTAATACAGATTATTTCAAGCTTTGCTGTGACAGGCAGAGAATGTGTGTGAGTGTGAGATATATATATATATATATATATGTACACACACACCCCTATACAGAGAAGAAACACTGTAATACAAATTAATATTTATAATATGCATCTATATACAACAACATAAATTAGTCCTGTATGAAGAGGGGTATGTGGTTATCTTATCCTACATGTATTTTGGAAACATATATAATATGTACTGAATCCTTCCACAGTTTGCCAGAATGTGCATACTTTGTACATCATGCTGCTTCTCTGCTGTCCTGCATCACCAATAGAAGCAGCAGCCCCATAACAAGCTGCACAGAGGTGGCAGTGATGCCAGCCTGTTGCTTGGGAAGCTGTCTGTGTTTGATAGTGCAGTCCTTCTCAAGTACCTGCAGCAGTGGGTTGTCTTTGAAGCTGCCATTGTTTAAATTGCCATATTTATTGTCTGCACACAGGATTCAGTTTCTGATCTGTGTTGCCATTTGACTCTTAAAGCAGTGGTTGGAGGACAGGTGGACTTCTACAGTGTTTTCTACCTTTTCCCCTCTTCCTGCACAGATCTATTTAGGAATCTGGGGAAATCTGCAAAGTGTTATAAAATGCCAGATGGAAGAAGCTGCTCAACTTGATTTTGGTACTGACCCAGAACCAAGGAAGGAAATAGTCCTATTTGATAAACCAATAAGAGGAACCACTGTTGAAAAATTCAAAGAAATGGTATATGGCCTTTTTAAAGTAAGTCTATTCTTATTTATTGTATTTTGACAGAAATCCTTGTTTTCTTGAAGATGGAGAGAATACCCTGTTGTATGAACCTTGTTCAAGGATATACTAGAAAAATAATCAGCACAAAACCAGTTTTTCCCAGAGGTGCTTATCTTGAAGTTTGAAGTAACTAATTATCAGGGTTTTTTCCTTACTCTTTAAATGATGAAAGTTGGCATTCATCTTGTATGTCTATAGATTTTGCTAGTACTGGTATAGAAAACTTGATGTAAGGCATGTCAGTTGTCATGCATTACAGCAGCTTTGTCTCTAACAATGCTGAGCAGCAGGTGTGTTAGGGCAGTTTTTAGGAGAACTTGGAAAAAGTTGATCTGCCTAGCTGAAAATGGAAGAGTTCTGATACCAGCAATGGCTTCTTTCTCTGCAGTCCTACAATGGAGGTGGTTACATCAAATAAAAAAATTAAGAATTTCAGTGTAATTATGGCATTTTTACTCAGTTTTGTCTTGGTACCCTTAATAATTGGACAAAATGTAGTTGATAGCATTATTCCTCTACATTTGTAAGGTCTAATCAGCTGTAAACTAAACCTGATACAAACTTTCGAATTCTGCATACTTTTTCTTAGAGAATATTGAACAAGCTACTTTACTTATATTAAATTTTTCTAGAGACTGATCTGAGCAAGAACAATGATTGCATTTTAATATTTGCATTTTGAAGTTAAAAGAAAGGTTTTGCTTTCAGAGGATTGTATGCTCTGTGCCTATGAAAACAGAACGAAAAGGAAGCTCTGTAGGCAGCTGATGGCAGGTCCTGTTACATCCATAACCAGTGAAAACCAGAACATACCCTGTTATTCATATTATCCATAGAAGGAGAGTAACGGGAGGTAAAGATGGATTGGGAGTAGTTAATGAAGTCATATTTAATCTTTTTCATTTGTTGCTTTTAGGCAAAACTGGGTGAACAAGGAAATCTTTCAGAACTGGTTAATCTCATCCTGTCTTTTGCTGATGGAAACAAAGATGGAAGAGTCTCTTTGCCAGAGGCAAAATCTGCATGGGCACTCCTGCAGCTAGAAGAGTTTCTGTTAATGGTGATCTTGCAGGATAAAGAGCATACTCCCAAGCTGATGGGGTTTTGTGGGGATCTCTATGTGACCGAAAGAGTTGAATATACCTCTCTCTATGGAATCAGCCTTCCATGGATTATAGAACTTCTCATTCCCTCTGGCTTCAGAAGAAGCATGGACCAGTGGTTCACTCCATCATGGCCAAGAAAGGCAAAAATAGCTATAGGGCTTTTAGAATTTGTGGAGGACATTTTCCACGGACCTTACGGAAACTTTCTTATGTGTGATACAAGTGCCAAAAACTTGGGATATAATGATAAATATGATTTGAAAATGATGGACATGAGAAAAATAGTGCCAGAAATTAATTTGAAGGAAATAATTAAAGATCGTCAGTGTGACTCAGATTTGGATTGCATTTATGGTACAGACTGTAGAACACTATGTGACCAAAGCAAAATGAGATGTACCACTGAAGTAATTCAGCCAAACTTAGCAAAAGCTTGTCAGCTCCTTAAAGACTATCTGCTTCGTGGTGCTCCTTCTGATATCCACGAAGAACTAGAGAAACAACTGTACTTGTGCATTGCCCTTAAAGTCACAGCAAATCAGATGGAAATGGAGCATTCTTTAATACTCAATAACTTAAAAACTTTACTGTGGAAGAAAATTTCTCATACAAATGATTCGTAGCTTCTCCACCAGCAAAAGAGAATACTGATGCCTGCCACTAGAGGTGGCCTATGACATTTGATAAAAACAATCTGCACCTTTTTAAAAAGATATTTCTTTACAAAGATTTTATTAATGGTTCTTTCAGTCCTGCCCTTCAGTCAGTAACTCATGACAGGGCTTCTCAAAGGATGAATATGCCACTGAATGATCAGGCAGAGGCCAGAAGTCCTTCTGATGTTCAGCGCTCTGTTACGGAAACAAGAACTCTGCATGCTTGACTGTTCTGTGCACTTTGTCAGATCTTGAACAGGATGAAAGTGTTCACTGTGCCACCACATCAGCTGAGGGAACATCTTCCATTTCTGTGAAAAGCATTGCTCACTTGTGAAATACCTGCAGAGGATTTTTTTCCTAAGTAGTTTTATGAAGAGTCACCACTACTGCAAGTAATGTGTCCAAGTCCAAGCTGCTGTTATGAATAAACTGAACTGTGAGATTGAAGTTTACTAATACCTTAGCATGGCAGAATTTGCACATTAAATAATTTTGTAACTGTGGAAAATTAGAGTTTTATTCTAGAATGGCTAAGTTGTAATATGAGACAAATCAGATTCTGTTTACACATTGTTACCTCATGTTTAAGTCTTGAATGTTTAAATAGTTCAACATTTTTAATGAAGCCATTGTATGGTGAGCCCTGTGGGAGCCAAGAATTTTAAAATATTATTTCTTGAAGTCATCTGTATGCTTTAGCATCACTACCAGCATCTGTTTCAAAAACTTCAGTGGAAACCTTTAACCCAAATTAAGCTGTAGCAAATAGTGAAAAGCAAGGACTTTGTGGACTAAGCTATAGTATGAAAACTGCATAGCAGTTGTCTCTAACCAGTTAAAAAAGGAAGTTTGCTTAGTGTAGGTATCTGCTGTATGACATGAGAAACAATTAATAGTTGTGGATAGTCTTGCCTCTTTACTGTCTCTCCACATTTAGCTACAGAGCTGTACTTCAATCTTCTTAACTACTGCAGGATATATGTAAGCAAGGGCTAGACATGAATTTTAAGACAGAAGCTGGATTGTTCAGGATTGTGCAATATTGCTCAAATGGGAGCCTGTGAGATATTTTCCAGCTCATTCCTCGCTGTTACTAAGTGAGCTGCAGTGTGTTACTATTCTTTTTCTCTAGTAGCATCTATGAGTCACTGTTAAGATTCAAGTCATAAGTAAACATCACCTGATCCTAGCACTCCACAAAGCATGACCACTCTACCACCTTTAATCTGCACCCTCGTCTTTTTCAGATTTACGTCTGTTTGTAATTATGCAGAATTGCATGTCCATAATACACCTGAATACATGCTCAATACTAACCTGTTGAATTTTAATTTATAAATGCTTTAGGCATAAAGTTGTTCAGTCTTATTTTAATGGCAGTCATCTGTATACTTCTGAATCCTGGCCCCTTAGTTCATTTTCAGCAGAGATAAGAACAAGTTTCAAGTATCTAAAAGGCTAACTGCTCTAGGTATGCTGTTTTAAATGCATTCCTACAATGATGACACTGGACCACACTAAAATAATTTCTCCATACCAGATGTAGTAATGTGCAGCTTGAGTTAAGATTGTTTTGTGAACGTCAGCCTTTTAGTTAAGAAATAATATGCTCATGCTAATTATTGTCTTGAACTTGCTAATGTGCTCCAACTATGAACTAATATGTATTTGTAACCAGCAATGCACTAGAAGTGTAAAGTGGTCATGTTCTTGGTGAAAAAATGACAGTGACTGCTATTCAGGCTGAGAGTACTTAAAATAGCCAATGTCACTGGCTATCTTAACAACTGGAAAACGTTTAATAGTGCAGTTTGTTGTACAGAATCTTCATTTTTATTAGTTGCATCAAATTGAAGCTTTCATTGGAAAAAAATACACTTTTGTTTACAATAAATCACAGGCCTCTTTTTTTTTAATATCAGTATTTACACCAGTTACCAGTATCTTACAGCAAAACATTCCTCCATGTAGCCTACTTGATTCGTGTTTAAACTGTGCAAACAGTTTCTGTGTCTAATGGGAAAGCTATTAGCACACAGAACTGCCCCTGAAACTGGGAGGGAGGAGGCAAAGGACCAGGGCAGGAAAAAGGCTGGTGAGGAATTCTTCTCTTCCAGGTGGCAGAGGGAAACACCGCCCGGGCTCTGGGTGGGAGCCACCCTTTGGGATAAGATGAAAGCTGGTGATTGGTGAGGTGGATGGACATGGAGAGGGGAGGCAGAAGCCTGAGCAGGTGGAGACTGGCAGCAGCAGGGAAGGGGGGAGTGTGAGGGTGTAAAAGCCCAGGGATGCTCTGCAGAGGGACTATCTCCAGTTGTTCCAAGAACTGGAATAAACTGCCTTGTGGAAGGGGACTCTGGGCTCTGAGGGAACCCTGGGGCTGAACTGGAAGGGAACGTGGTCTGGCTGTGTGGTGAGTATGTGGGGAGTCAAGGGGAAAGGCTCTGCTGGGTAACTGCCAGGAAGTCTCATTAATGTTTCCATAACAAGGCCTCTGTACCTAGCCCCGGATATGCAACTTCAAGTGAATTCTCTTACCAACTAAATACTGTTTAGTATTCAGCTTAAGACAGTACCTGTTTCAGTAGCAGCCAAAGCTTTTCAGGTGAGGCCTGAAAGCTTAAGGTTACCTTTGGGAAGAGGCTTTTAAACCTACTGTGACTACTTGCTCTTGTTTTTTCCCTAAGCTACATCCAGACTCCCCCACAAACATAAAGTATGCTGAAAGAATTGTGAAGGACAGGTTCAGCCTTTAAAAAAAATTCTAAATCTTTCTCTTAGTTAGAAGCAGCAAGCTCTTATACTTAATCCTTGATACTAACCATGCCAAAAATTAATCAGATTTACTTCCTTCTTATAGAAATAATTCTGATGCAGCAACCTTGGTCTTTGAAGTCTGTCACCTCTCTTCTCTGTGAAAACTCAATTCACACAGTACTTTGAGAGGGGAGGAAAAAACCCTTTCAGGTACAGAATGTTGAGATCATAAAAAACATTCTCTATTTTTATAAACTATATAAAGAATCTGGTCTTACACAGTTGCTTCCTCAATAAATTTATTGCCACTTTTTCAAGAGCTTCACAGAAAACCGTGGAAGTTGCCTTAACTCTCAGTTCTGCGCTCCTGGGCCCTGAGGAAGCTGGCCTTCTTCTGAGCAACACGGTCTTTCTTCTGGGCAAGGGACATCTTGGGACAGTTCCATCTGCAATGGAATCACAGTGTGCAGTTAGGGCCAAAGCAAAGAAGTAACAATGCATCACAACAGTGATTTAGAGTGCAGTGAAGAGTATATTTCCACTTTGGTAACATGCTTTATTTCATCATAATGATCTAAGGCTGTGGTTAAAACAGCACAAAAAGCATGGCTGGACAATTTTAATTTCTCCAGAGGGAATCTCTGTGACTGAAGTATAAACATTACCAAGCCCAATGTGATAGCTGTGTCTTGATTTCTTTTTTCCCACCCTTAAAAATCAAAATAGTTTGGTACTGACAAAATAGTCAATGAGCTCTCAGCTGAAGAGAAGCAGTTTTCCCACTGAAAACACTGGAACCTAAAGATACACACTGTTCCACCGCTTCAAGCCACAAGCATTCTTCACTTCAGTTTTTTAAATAGTTAAGAGCTCTTTAATGTCATATTCCTACTGCTGAAGTTAACTCCTAAGTTATATAGAACTGCTTGTATCTTAATCTGGTCCAGAACCATGTCACTAGTGACACAACTGTGAAACTGCGTTACTTATTTTACTGTAGCTAAGATCTCTCTGAGAAGTCACACAGATGTTAAAAAGGAGAACATTCTTTACCTCTTTTTCTTGACTTCTCTCTTGGGTTTCTTTTCATGGACTGGATTATCCCGTATAGCAGCATGGGCTTTTTTATACATTTCTTCCATCTTGGGGAAAAAAAAAGAAAAAAAAGAAGTTTACCATAGTGGTCCAGTTCTAGGATTACCAGAAATCCAACATCCCTGTGCCTGCATTGTCTCCAGGCATGCAATAATGCTGCTCTGTCCCAAAGGCAATTCTGGCTACATAATGGCACAAATGTTAAGAATATTTTTGCTAGGGTTAATTAAGACCACTAAGATCTCAGCTCTGAAAAACATTTTAGATGTACAAAGAGCAAGTGTCTGTCTAGTGATCTAAGTTCTAGACTCACTTCATTTGAATACAAGCTGTAACTGCTGTTTGCTTTGAAAGCAGATGAAGTTGGCATTTACATTACTTTCTTTTTAGAATTTGTTAGAAAAAACCAGCAACTAGTTAAATCTATAAAACCAGCAAAATCCCACTGAAATGAAAAGGATAGAGAATGAAGTTTGCAGTAGCCTAAAGAGGGGATATGAGGGAGCTACGTTTTAAAACTCCAAGATCACTTACTAGGAGAACCAAGCAAGAATATTACAGGCAGCAGGACAAGCCATCTGGAAGGAGTTTAATACTTGGAAAAAGTAGAAGCATAACCTCTGTATTCTTACCCATCTTCTAGTATTTTATTAATTCTAAAATGTGAAGCAGTACTAAAAAGACTTTCTTGAAATGCTACCTTGGGCTTTCTCTAGTCACCTGGAATAGCAGAACTCCCTTCTAGGGTCACACAAACAGTACCACAGATTTGATCCACAACCACACACTCACTCAGTTACAAGCACTACAGCTGCAGAAATGACAGTCTGTGGGGCAGGATAAGGAAAGAGCAGAGAGTCTGTACAGAAACTTCTAATTTAATTTCTCTATTGGAGAGGGGAGAAAGTGGTCCAGCAGAGATTTAGGTCCTGTAAGCCTGGATTTATGGGCAGAATATTAAGTTTCAGAGCAGGCAAAAAGGTCTCACTTTCAGCTCTACACTATATTACAGAGCTCTGAATGAAGGAAAAAAATATTTTCTTTGCATGGGTAGCATACAACATGATATGAGTCACATAATTTTACATACCAGACTTATTTGATTACAGCAGTTCCTATGCAAGACTTATCAGCATCTCTATAAACGGCCAAGCTCCAGCAGGATAAATCTTACCCCATCAGGTGTTACATTGTTCTTTATGTACTGGGAGAACTGTTTCTTGTAGGCATCTTCATCCTCTTCCATCAGGTACCGCATATAATCAGCCACGTTCTGGCCCATGATGTGCTTGCGGTGAACCTCAGCATTGAACTCTTTACTTTCCGAGTCATAGCCAGGGAAACGTTTGGTGCTGTCAAACAGCAGGTACAGTCACATCAAGGCTCTAATTCAGAGGCTAAGATGCACACTGAAATGACTGATACATGAGATTCTCCTACAGATAACTGGGGGATACAACCCTCTAATAAAAAATAAAAAATAGGAGTTTTAAGTTATCTCAGCTGCCATCAGTCCCGTCTTGAAACACTGCAGTACATCATATACACACCATGGACCAACTACAGTGTGTTCAGTCACTGCAAGTATCATCATGTAGCAGCCAAGTCAAAAAAATGGACAATTAGCCAAGAATAGGACAGTATGGGAGAGGGTAAGGAAACACAAAAGATCTCAAGATTTTCTTTCCTCTGCTGCTGCTAGCAGAAAGCAGCACTCAGCTGTCATATCAGTGTTAGGTAACAGTCAAAATATCCATGTGGAAATTCTAAACGAAGGTGGACTGCTCAGACTTACTGTTGTACTGACAACTGTACCAAGTACCAGTGGGTTTGTACCTGGTACGTAGTTTCTTCACAGTGAAATTAATACCTACACACAATTTGGTGAAGACTTAACCCAAACAAATACCTTCTGAAGATCTGATAAGGGCACTCACTTGATTTTTAGTAAAAGCAACAAGATAGCTCTTTAGTTTCTACAAGTTTCATAACGTCTCTTGACAGTTGTAAGATTCCCAGCAGCACTATCAGAATTGCATTTGTAGATTGAAAACTGACCAATAAAAAACCTCCAAACTCAAAACCTAATTACATAACCATTACTGTGTCAGTACAAAATTATTTCAGCATAAATTGATTAGTGTTAAATAGACTGTCACATACGGAAGCATCTCAGGCTAACCCTGAAGAAATTCTTTGTAACACACATTACCTATGAGGGATAGACAGCCCCCCATCCACTGCACCCTTCAGAGCACCAAAGACTTTGTTCCCAGTGGTAGTTCTGGCAAGACCTGCATCCAGGTAGCATGTAAAAGCACCAGGCTTGCCATCCACACTTTCCACATTGTATTCATCACCAGTGACTTCAACTTGGCCTTCATAGATCTTATCAAGGCCAAATTTATTCAGAAGCTGTGGGGAAAGAAAATGCACTTTTGAAATTCCCTCCATTTATTGATAATAATGTAGAATTACCACTACTTTAAAATGTGAATTTGCAGCAGAATCATGTTTTTAACAGATTTCTTTACAAAAAGTATTCACCCAATACTAACAACAAAGCTTTTCAGCAACCACCATGTCTGTTAAGCTCCAACCTTCTGTTCCTACAGGCACACCATTGAACATAAGACTTATTCATGAACCCCTGTGGAAAATGGATGGTATTTACATGTTTTTGAGCTTTACAAGGTGCATTTCTTACATTTTTATCCTCTTTCCATCCCTCCCTCCACCAAACTTAAAGGCTGAGACAAAAAACTGGGCTGCTGGAGCCGAGACTGCATACCTATACCTCTCACTGTGGCTTGACAGTCACAAGCCACATCTTGTGCCACTGTTCCGGGAGCAAAGTTACAATTTTGCAAATGTAGAGGACTGGGGGGAGTTGACAGACCATAGAAGGAAGGGGAGGGACATACCCTGCGTGCCAGGAGCAGGCCTGTGCAGTAGGCAGCAGCGTAGTTGGTCAGGCCCACCTTGACACCGTACTTGGGCAGCTCGTGGGCGTAGGCAGCACAGACGATCATGTCCCCCTCGATTCTGGCATAAGCGATCTGGAAACAAACAAACCTTAGTGCTCCACCACTGGGGCTCCCTGCACTGCTCCTCTGACACCTTCTCAAGCCAACAGGAATACTGGATCCGAGTGTGCACAAAACTGCCAACCTCTGCATGCAAGCTCAAGGAGTGGTGCTGCTTTGGTTTGCTGGGGGGTTGTTTATTTGTTTCCCCCAACAGGTTGTTTTTGCAAAAGGAGTAATCAATTCCACAAGTAAAGATACAAAGAATTCAAATCCATTTTTAGGCCAGCCGAAATGTTTGTCAGCAACAACTGGTAATTACCTTTCCACACAGATCAAGAGGCCAGAAACCACCTCCTGAAGTTGCTACAAAAGGAACCTTTCGAAGAATCATAATGAATGGGGATGAATTCTGCCCCATTTTCTGATACATCTCAAAAAATACCAGAAGCATGTGAAACTTTGTGGTAACAGTGTTAGTAACCTTATGGAATGA
Source organism: Certhia americana (assembly GCA_018697195.1). NCBI lineage: Eukaryota > Metazoa > Chordata > Aves > Passeriformes > Certhiidae > Certhia > Certhia americana. The sequence goes on along the minus strand of CM031864.1, from coordinate 17,629,565 downwards.
TTTTATTAAGCATAGTCTGAGAATCTTAATCCCAGGGTCTCCTGTGGGACAGCAGGACTGTCAGCTATGTTTCTGCTGTTCCTTTCGTTATAGAACCTTTTCCTTTTGACTCTCATCTCCTCTCTACATCCAAATGTTGTCCCATTTTTGCAGGATTCTGACATTCTGGAAAGGCACTATCAGTCACATGTAAGCCCCTGCTATCACTGATTTTTGTTTTGAGTTTCAAAGATAAAATAACCTCATTAATGACTGAGCTGACTGCTCTCAACAGATACTCTATGAAAAACCAACTTAAACTTAGCTTCTTCTTTCTTGAGAATTTTTTTCAACAATATATATTATTATGCAAGAAGCATGACTAAGTTTTTAACTTCAAAGTAAGTCCAAACATTCTAAAAATTAAACATGAGAAGTGAGCCACAGTGAGGAACTGCATATGATGCTACACACAACCACATACTTAATGACAATGAAAAAGTGCCTCCTGTTCTTTACAGTCTCCTTTAATCTCCCAGGAAAGCCATCATAAGGCCTCAGTGCTTCACGTGAGCCACACAACATCACGGAAATAGAACTCTCAAGAGAGAAGGCACCTTTAGATCAGCACGAGTCAGTGCAGGTTGGCAGGTCACACTGTCAACTTGGCTGCCTACAGGCAAGCAAAAAAGGCCTCTTTTTGAAGCCCTTTAAATACAGCAAAACCAACCAACCCCAGAGACACCTTCCCTCTCCCCAAAATATTCTACTTATCCCAGCATCACTAAACTGGTACAATCTTACACTGCAAACAACCTCACAGCAAAAGTACTAACACTTTAAAAACTTTTCTACAACGCACGTGGTTTATTACCAACCTTGTGATAACACCGATGACTGTTCCCCCCTAAGGAGCTGTTTTACAACACAAACACAGTGCAGATCCTGCCGAAGAAACCCCAGGAGCTCCAAGCCTCCCTCTGTGCTGACTCCACCCTGGCAAGGCTGGCAGGTAAGCAGCAAACACGGCAGGCCTTACCTGGCAGATGATGTCCCTGTTGGTAACACGCACTATCATCCTGTATTTAGGAGTGTTGTACTTGTTTTTATCTTGGATTACCAAACGTTTGCGAGCATAGTAATCAGTTTTTCCCTCTGAAAAACAACAGTTGCAGCGTGCAAAACGCATGAACAAAGCAGGAATATTCACAAAGGGCATTTAATTGTGTGTTACAGGGAATTCAGTAATACCTCTCCTTCTCCTGAATTTCACTTGGTATCTCTTGAAGTAGGCCTTATTCTTGACAACTTTCACAAACCCCTTGGATAAGAAACATAAACTACATGTTATTAACACATAACCCTGTAAGCCAAGACCATTCTAACTAAACGTACCATGAATAAAACTATAGTGCAATCACGAATTAAACAGATTTTCTTGTACGTTTAGATAGAAAGAGCACCATAAAAATGAAACGGGAAAAAACCCACCCGGCACATCAAACCCCGTAAATTCCACCTATCCCACATGAACTAATGTTTCAAGAGAAAACCGAAGTATCTTTTAACTAAAGGCCCCTCCGGACGGCTCGGAGCAGCAGCCGTGCTCATTTCCTGTCACTCCCGCACAGTCAGTGACTTCTCTGGCACATTCCGCCACGGAGCCGCTTCCCCTGCAGCCCCCTGCCCTCAGCCAGGCCGACACCCGCACACCGGGCCCGCCGCGGCGGCAAAAGGGCACCGGGGGCCGGATCAGCCCGGCCCGACACAGCCGCCGCCGGCGGGACGCGGCAGGACACGGCCCATGAGGGCAGCACAGCCGGTACCGGGGCCGGGCCGAGCCCCGCGCAGCCCCGGCAGAATGGCAGCCATTGCCACGCCGGCGGCCGCCCCGAACCCGCGGCAACCGGGCGGCAATCGGGCTCCATCCGTGCGGGCAGCGCGGCGCGGCGGGCGCGGAACGACAGACACGATACCCGCGAGCCCCCCCGTGCCGGTACCGACCATCGTGCCAGGCACTGTCCGGTCCCTGAGGCCGGGGCCCGCTCCGCACAACGACTGCGCTCCGCAGCAAACGGGAAAAGGCCGCGCGCGCCGCGCAGCCGCAGCTCCTGCCCTGCCCGGCGGGGCGGGGCCGCCAGCGCGCCGTGCTGCCCCCTGCCGGACCGGCGGACCGACCGCGGGCGCTCCGGGCAGCGCCGCCGAGAACGGGCGGCTCATGCCGAGAGCGCTCCCTGCCTGCACTGACCGCCGAGACCCCGCAGCCCCCGGAGCCCCCGCAGCCCCCGGGGCACGGACTCTGAGCCCCGCCGAGCCCCCGGAGCCCCCGGGGCACGGGCTCTGAGTCCCGCCGAGCTCCCGGAGCCCCCGGAGCCCCGCGCATGCTGCCACACCGCCAGCGCTGCCTCCCGCCGGGGCCCGTCACTTGAGGAGAGACACTGAGGGGCTGGAGCGAGTCCGGAGAAGGGAAAAGGAGCTGGGGAAGGGTCTGGAGAATGCATGGGTTCTGTGAGGAGCGGCTGAGGCAGCTGGGGTTCAGTCTGAACAGAAGGAGGCTCAGGGGAGACCTTATCGCTCTCCAGGGCTGCCTGAGAGGAGGCGATAGCAACATGGGGGTCGGCCTCTGCTCCCGGACAACCAGCGACAGGACAAGAGGGTGAAAGCTGCACTAGGGCAGGGTTAGGATGGACATTGGGAGGACTTTCTTCACAGAAAGAGTGACTGGACGTTGGAATGGGCTGCCCAGGGAGGTGGTGGTGTCACCGTCCCTGGAGGGGTTCAAGACTGGACACGGCACTCAGTGCCATGGTTTAATTGACAAGGTGGTGTTCAGTAAAAGCTCTGACTGGATGATCTCAGAGGTCTTTACCAACTTAATTGATTCTGTGATATCAGAGAAACACAATTCTGAGGAAAAAATAATATTGCTGTCATCTGATGTCTGCACATAATGCATGATTGCCTCCAAGCCTCTTTATGTTGAATTCCTGGGTAGTTATTAGCCAGGGATATATATAACAGAGAAGGGGTTCTTAAACAGAAAAAAAAATCCATATATTTGGTCTTTTAAAAAGTCACCAATTATGTATATGTTACAGGATTTTAATTCCCGTCATTTTCTAGGGAAACTTCTCACAACTGATTAAGCAGCAAGTAATCAAACCGACCAAAATCTCAATTGAATACGGTTCTTACAATAAATTATAGCTGCTTGGCATTATTGATATTTGATGAATTAAAGCAATAATACAAACTTGCATATATATATATATATATATATATACTGGATGAAACAGGTCAAGTGGCATCAGATTTCTTAACATTATCAGACAGTAGTGAATCTTCATTCCTGATGCATTTGTCTGGTTATGTTCATTCATTTCACTTAAAAAAAAATACCAACAATTCACTTTGCTAGTTATACATAAGCCAATATTAAAAAACATATTAATTTGATTTAAATAACCTAGAAATGAAAGAAAAAATAAATATTTACCATGTCAGGCAAGTACCAGCATGGTTCCTACTTGGTAGGGACCTGCTAGCTTTGAAAGTAACTGTCTGAAAGGATGTTGTGGCAAGATGGAGATTGGCCTCTCCTCCCTCGCAACTAGTGACAAGAGAACATGGCCTTGAGCTGTGTCAGAGGAAGTTCAGGTTGAATACCAGAAAGATTTTTTTCACTGAAAAGGTGGTTAAGCTTTGGAAGTGGCTGCCCAGGGAGGTGGCATAGTCACTATCCCTGGAGGAGTTCAAGAAATGACTGGATGTGGCACTTAGTGCCTTGGCCTAATCAACAAGGTGGTGATCAAAGGCTGGATTCAGTGATCTTGGAGATCTTTCCAACCTAAATGAAAAATGGTTCTGTGATCTAAGAATGAATTTTGGAAAGTTCAGGATTCTATGTGCTTTTCAATTTGTACAGAAAGTATCTCTAGCAAAGCACATTGTTTTTTCTCCCCTCTGGTATATAAATCCAAAGTCTTCCAAAAATCTGCTGCTACTACCGGGCAATTACTTCCATGGCAAATACCTCACAGACAATGGTATCGTGAGCAAGACTTGTTAGTCTTTTTGTTAAACAAGGAAAACCAAAATCTATTTCTTGTTCTTCTCTGTAAGAAGACTTTTTACTCAAATAGCTCACCAAGGCAAAAATCAGCCTGTTAACCTACCACACCCACATGCTTTCTTGCTGATTGCCACCCTGCAAAACAGACTCCAGCTGGGTTTATTACCCCACCCCAGCATCTCTTACAAACTCAGGGTGAATAGCTCCTCCAGCCTTTTTTTCCTCTGGCTTTTAGTGACAATGTTTGTTGGAAGAGTGGCTGCTATTCACACACACTCTGAACAAGTTCAGGTAAAAGCTAGTATTTTCAATGCTTTAATGAAGTACCTTCTATTCATGACACATTGATAGGGGAAAAGTATAAGTTTTTTTTTTTTTTAATTCTATTTCTCAATTTCTCTTGTATGTGGTATTTTTACTTAGGCGTGTTCTAGAGAGCAAGGTAACAAGCAGGGGTTTTAGAGCAATGTCTAACATTTTGAGTCTCTTGAACTGGCGAAACTGTCGCTTAAGCAGCACCTGCAAGCAGGGACTCTCTCCCTGTTTGTCTGCAGAGGACTCAAGGCAGTAAAACTGTTGTCGGTGACTGGACTGACCCATGTGGTCGCTTGTAGGAATTGTTTTGGATTTTTTTTTTTGCTGTTACTTGCAGGAGTGACAGTCTTACTTCAATGAAAAAGAGTTTGTCTGAAGGCCTGGTGATAACCTATCCCTGCTATTGCTGCATACATGTTTTAGGAGTGTACTTTTTTCATACTTAGCTATAAAGCAGTATTGTAGAGTACTGTATGTATTCTGGTAGTATTGGAATTATTTTCATAAATAATTTTAAAATAAAAATTATTTATCAAAGGTTTTGTTAGAATTCTTCCAAATGGAAATTTCTATATGGTTTTGTCTAGGAGTCTCTGCTCAGTGTAGAAGGACAATGGCGAATGGGTTCATTATTAGATGTGGAGCTGCTCCGGGCGGACAGTCTCTCAGCTGTTTGTGTAACCTAATCGGCATCTGGCTGAAACGTGTCTGACAAATGTGTGTAGGGACGGGCCCGGCTAGCCGAGGCGGGGGCTTCCCGGAGAAGCGTTACTGTGCGAAGCTCCTCGTGGAGAGGACGGCGTTATGGAAAATGTCTGGGCAGACGCTGTGATTACACCAAAACCCCGGCTTGTTGCGGAGCAGGGGGCTTGCCCCGCGGGGATGCGTGAACCCGGGCGGGGGCTCTGCCTCACGGCAGGGGGCGTGCTGAGGCGGCAGCGGCGCACAGCGGGCGACCGCACGCTGCGGGGACGCTTCGCCGCCGGCCTCTGTGACGGCAGCGGGAGGACCCCGCGGCCCGAGGCGGGCAGTCGAGGCAGCCCGGTGCGTTCCCGCGCGGGCCCGAGCCGCCCGCCGCCCATCCCTGGGGGCAGCTGGGCCGGGGCTTTCCCTGGCGGCGGCGCGCGCCACAGTGCGCCTGCGCGCGGCGCGGGCAGGACGTGGCCGGCAGCCGGGGCCGGCGGACGGCGACGGGGCTCGGCGGGGCGCGGACGACGAGGCCCGCACGCGCCGACGATTCCCGCCGCGGGCCGCGATCCCAAGGTGAGGCGGGGCGGGGGCACGGCGATCGCGGCCGCGCTGTCCCGTCCCTCGGGCGCCGCGGCGGCGGGGACGGGGCCGACGCGGGTCGGGGGCAGCCCGGACCCCGCCCCCGCTCGGGCCTGCTGGCAGCGGTGGGCGGTGGAGCGGGCGGCGCGCCGGGCGGGATGAGGGGGCGGAGCGGAGGCCGCGCTGCGCGGCCTGCCCGGCTCGGGGGCAGCGGGGCCGGCGTGTCCGGCCTCCGCGCCTAGTCCCCCGGCGGACGCAGCGGGAGCGGGTGCAAGTGCCCTGAGGCAACGGGCCGCGGGAGGGGCCGCCAGCCGGGGAGCCTCCGGCAGGTCGTCTGCAAGGGCGAGGGCTGCCATGCTTACCGGCGGAACGCCGCGCCGGGAACCCGCAGGGCTGTCGTTCTTGAGCGAGATAATTTTCAAATTTTCAAAATGCGGGAACTCCTGCTGCCAATCCAGCCTGAAACGGATTTATAATGAGGAACAAATCGGTAATAATGTTCTGGCTACTTGTTATATATTCAGGTTTAGTGATTCAGTTATGGCTGTGCTTCTGGCTCATTGTAACACCTGCTAATCGTCAGCATGTGTAAAAGCCAATTTTATAGCAAATGAGAAGTTGATAATGCGATTTTCACTTTCCAGTGTGAGATGCATTAACGCTGCCCATTAATGACTGCCGGATCAAAACATTGCATTCCACATCAGTCTGGGATAGCTCTTTCTTTTTCACGACAAAAGACATAGAAAGGGGCATTGATACAGGAAGGACAGATAATATTCAATTGTTTTACTTACTCCAAACGTGTTTGCGAAACATTCAACTTTTTTCCCTATTTTTTTTTGTTTAAATTTCAATTTGATTAATGTGCCTAAAGGCGATGGCAGTTGTGTTTCTGGTTACTGGTAGATCGCATTTAAACTGTTTTTATGATGTGTCTGTTATTTCTCTTCCCTTTCCCTGTGTGAGTTGTAAGCTTTGATCACAATGGTACAGCTCTCCCACTATTTTGCTTATAAAGAATGTACGGTTATTTTGAATGCAAGATTATGAGTTCTTAAGTAAAGGATTAGGAACGGAAATAGAGACAGCCAGTGAAAGAAGGGCATGATCAGGAGCAAAGCACTCAGTCTTATGAGTCAGGCATTGCCTGAATTTATCAAGTGGGCTGGACAGCAGCGTCGTGATTGTCACTGAAGTGTACATACAAGCCCCCAGACTTCGAAGAGGAACAGATGTTTGAAGAGAACAGCCTCACAAGAAAGCCCTCTTCCTTCCCTACTTCGTCCTACATCCCACAGGTTGAGGCTTAAGGACATTCCTGAGCTATAGTGGGGCTTGGATATTTTGTTTGGTACTGTGGTTTCTTTGGCTGTTTTTTTTTTTTTTATTCTCTCTTATCTTTTGTCTTCTGTGGACTTGTTAATGATGGAACAAGGAAGCAGGAGGAGTTGGAGTAGTTGAAAGGAGTAGTCAGGAGGGAAAGGTCTTCCAGATTTATGCAGAAGGGGCGGGAGAAGGGAATGCCTAACAGTTACCATCAGTTGATTTCGGGGTGAGATGATAGTAAACAGAGAAGTTTTAAAAATGGGAAGGACAAGTCCTTTGTCAGTGGAATTCTGGAAAACAGAACTGCTTGCTGTGCTATTTCCGCATTTTAATATCACAGTTAGAAGGGGGAAAGCGAGTTGAAGTACGGCTACTATGAGATGTTTACTCTTTCTTACTCTTAATTTCCTTGCCTTGAGGAAAAAGAATTCTAATGCTAAGAAAAGATAGAATTTAACATTTTGCATATAATTTTAAGTGTCACGTGATAGTTTACAAGACAAAACTATTTTTGGTTGATACAAGAAACAATAAAATAAAAATATATTATATAGGTTTATATGAAAACTATATTATAGTTTTAACAAAAAAATAACTCTGAGTCTCTGAATGTCTTTTAACCCCAGCCTATGCGTGCCTTGATTGTAGATATTAATTCTTTTTTTCGACCCAATTAAAACGGTAATGGTTTTCGAAAAGGCAAATAGTAAATATTAAGTGATACGTAAATTTTGATGTTGAACTGTTCCCTGAAGATCTTGAATATGTCATGAAGGTGTAGGTAGCATGCTGAGTTCAAGCCTTGTGCCTTCTTTGTAACCTTGCACATGTGTGGGCAGTGGTTGATTCCTCTAGTTGGGAATTACTGTCTTGCTTTCATTGAGTTGGTCTCTGCCCAAGTGTCTGTGCTTCCGTGCATCCTTTCATTCTCCAGGCAAGTGGTGGGCAGGAAAACTGAGTAGGGCCATGGATGAGTGCCTGGGCCTGCTCTGCCTTGCTTGTTTACACACAGTTGGTAAAGGTGTGTTTTTGTCGTTTGTGTGTGCACAGAAACATTGCTCAGAGCAGCAGAAGTGTTTAGCGACTTGTCACTTTTCTGTACATATTCTTAATGTCATCTAAACTTCTGAGAACTGTGGAAAACTATGCCATTTAGCCCCATCAGGTGGTCTTTTGCATGCTCTAGGGGTAGGCATATGGATCTCCTTTCAGTCAAGAGGGTACAGGGTGATTTGACTGTATGAGTGTTAATGTCTGTAGAAGGGTCCCTTCCCAGTCAGGTCCCAGGAGTAAAACACTAGGGTGGTCTTTGTTCTGGACAAGAGTAAGGTGGTGTGATAGAGTGACGGTGCGACACCTATTTTGTTCCTAATTTCCAACCTGGAAGCAGCCAAAAGACCATCATCAAATCCCTGTTTGGCTTTTGCTGAACAAAACTTACCTGTCCCTGATGGGTTATGTACACACCTCATATCATCTGTCTGACCAGTATTGCTTTTGCTTCTAGGTTCCATCCTTTGAAAACAAACAAACAAACAAAAAAAACCCAGAAAACAGAAAGGAAGAAAAATTCCAACTTAGTATTTTGGTAGTAGGCCCTGTGTTAATGTGTTATGCCATATTATGTCCAGCTATTGATTTCCCAAACTCCCAAATGTTCTAATGTGTTATGAGAATTTTAGAGTGATTCTTAGCATAGCATTAAATACGTTTGCGACATTGAAAGTGTCTTAGAATTCTGAGTCAATCAGCAGCTATACTATATTAATTGTGTTTGGTTGTTGTTCATAGTTTTTCATCAGGCTGGCATATGGGGTAAGGTTTTCAGCAGTGGTGTTGTCGCCAGAATTTAACCCTGCACTGTAGCTAAGAAGATGATAGAGGAGCCTTTTTTTTAACTTTGGGTTTAAAGTTTGTTTAGGAAGCTAAAACTATTCAAATGTCAATTAAAATGGGTGTAAAAAAATCTTAGTTAGACAAAACCTAACATTTTGAACAATCTTTTGGACAGAACTATTGTGGGAGTTAGTTTTATGTCTCACTTTTTATGCATTCTTCTTGATTATATATATTTCAAGCCAGGACACTACTTCAGGCATAGTAAAAGAATTTTCCGCTTCATGCTGGGTTAATTAGCAGAAGCAAAACCTCAAATATTCATTTAGAAAAATATTTTTGTTCCTCCATTAGAATGCATTACTGGTTGGCACTTTGTGGGTTGGTGAAGTCTTAGTATTTCACTGACCATTTGAGAAGAATTGTGATCACTCTAAGACAAGATGCAAAAGCAGCTTAAATCCGTAATAAGACAGTTAGTCAAAATGACTCGGATTTTTACAGAAATTTTGGTTGTCAGGCTGACAGAAAACAATCAATCTGTTTTCACTGATCTCCTTGGTGTTTTCTTCCCCTAGTAGCTGTTTGAAAAAAGTAAAGGCCCCTTATTTCCAAATAAAAGAGCAGAAGCAGTGGCCAACTAATCAGAATATAACGGGACTTATTTGATGCTGAGGCCGATACATCATTTCTATGAAGGCATTTCCTTTTCTTTATTAAATATCTAAGGAAAATTAGATTTCTCTGTGCTGGCTCAAAGAGGCTGCTGAGTGCTATTACAGACTTGAAAAATGAGGGAGAGACCCTCCACAGCAACCAAACTAACCCCCCCCAAACCATTTGCTTCCAGTTATGCTGTAGTGCTGTCAAGGCAAGCATGGCTATGGTAAGTAAATTAGTGGGCAAAATGGAAAGTAATGCAGGACCAGAATGTGGGTATGGATTGTTGTTAAACAGAATTGAACATGATGGCTGCAGCTTGTTTATATATGCTTGGTTAGGATAGCTTGGACACCTTTCCGTGATGGAAATTATAATTAGTGATGCTCTCACTGCCTGAAAGTTTTATATTCTATTTCTGTCCATTAGCCACTGCAGGTTGCAATGCGTTGTACGTCACAAAAAGGCTGGTCCCAGGGACAGTCATTTAGAAAGTTTCACTCTTGAGTGTAACGATAGAAATGATAAGCCTTTTAGGATTATTGAAGGAGCAGAATATCTGAAGGTGAGGTGTCACAAACCTCTGTAATGTATGTTTATTATAAGGAAGTAATTATAAAGTTTAGTTGTTCACCATATTGC
>CM031864.1:17519130-17614130 GCA_018697195.1 Certhia americana | reverse complement strand
GGGGTGGGGGGGGGGGCGGGAGCGCCGGACCTCAGAGGAAAGCGCGGATGAGGGAGAGCGGAAGGCGGAGGCGACGCTGCGCGGCCCTGCCCGGCTCGGGGGCAGCGGGGCCGGCGTGTCCCGGCCCCTCCGCGCCTCGGCCCGGCGGGACGGCAGCGGGAGCGGTGGAAGTGCCCTGAGGCACCGGCCGCGGGAGGGGCCGCAGCCCGGGGAGCCTCCGGCAGGTCTGTCTGCAGAGGGCGAGGGCTGCCCTGGCTTACCGGCGGAACGCCGCGCCGGGAACCCGCCGGGCTGTCGTTCTTGAGCGAGATAATTTTCAATTTTCAAATGCGGGAACTCTTGCTGCATCAGCCTGAACGGGATTATATAATGAGGATAAAAATTCGGTAATAATGTTCTGGCTACTTGTTATATATTTCAGGTTTAGTTATTCAGTTATGGCTGTGCTTCTGTGCTTCCATGTAACACCTGCTAATCGTCAGCATTGGTAAAGCAATTTTATAGCAAATGAGAAGTTTGATAATGCGATTTTCAATTTCCAGTGTGAGCTGCCATTAACGCTGCCATTAATACTGCCTGTATCAAAACATTGCATTCCACATCAGTCTAGGATAGCTCTTTCTTTTTCACGAACGAAAGACATAGAAAGGAGGCATTGATACAGAGAAGGACAGATAATATTCAATATGTTTTACTTATCTCCAAACGTGTTTGCGAAAAAATTCAACTTTTTTCCCTATTTTTTTTTTTAAATTCAGTTTGCTTAATGTGCCTAAAGGAGATGGCAGTTGTCTTCTTTGGTTTACTAGTAGATAGCATTAAAATGTTTTATATGAATGTGTCTGTTTATTTCTCTTCCCTTTCCCTGTGTGAGTTGTCAGCTTTGATCACAATTGTACAGCTCCCTATTTATGCTTATAAAGATTTAAGGCTTATTTTGAAATGCACAGATATGAGTTCTTAAGTAAGGATTAGGAAAGGAAATAGAGACAGCCAGTGAAAGAAGGGCATGATCAGGAGGAAAGCACTCAGTCTTATGAGTCAGCATTGCCTGAATTTTATCAAGTGGGCTGACAGCAGCTGTAGTGATTGTCACTGAGTGTCCATCCAGCCCCACAGTACTTCGAAGAGGAACAGATGTTTGAAGAAGAAAGCCTCAACAGAACAGCCCTACTTCCTTCCCATATCTCTTCCTACACTCCCACAGGTTGAGGATTAAGGACTTCCTGAGCTATAGCTGGTGGCTTGGATATTTTGTTTTGGTACTGTTGGTTTCTTTGGCTGGTTTTTTTTTTTTTTAATTTGTCTTCTTATCTTTGTCTTCTGTGGACTTGTTTAATTGCTGTTGAACAAGTAAGCAGGAGGGAGTTGGAGTAGTTGAAAGGAAGAGTCAGGAGAAAAGGTCTTCCAGATTTATGGCAGAAGGGATGGAGAAAGTGGCATGCCTAAACAGTTACCGTCAGTTTATTTTCTGGGTGAGACTGATAGTAAACAGAGAAGTTTTAAAAATGGGAAGACAAGTCCTTTGTCAGTGAATTCTGGAAAACAGAACTGCTTGCTTTGCTATTTCAGCATTTTAATATCACAGTTTAGAAGGGGGAAAGCTGAGTTGGAAGTACGCATACTTATGATGATGTTTACTCTTTCTTACTCTTAAGTTTCCTTGACTTGTAGGAAAAAGAAATTCTAATGCTTAAGAAACAGATAGAATTTAACATTTTGCATATAATTTTAAGTGTCAAGTGCATAGTTTACAAGAAAAAATATTTTCTGGTTGATCCAAGAAACAATAAAATAAAACTATATTATATAGTTTTATATAAAACTATATTTATAGTTTTAACAATAAAAACTAACTCTGAGTTTATGAATGTTGCTTTCTAACCCAGCCTATGCTTGCCTTGATTGTAGTATCTTAATTCTTTTTTCTAGACCCAATTAAAACGGTAATGGTTTTAGAAAAGGCAAATAGTAAATATTATAGTGATACGTAATTTTGAGTTGTTGAACTTGTTCCCTGAAGCTCTTGAATATGTCACTGAAGGTTGTAGGTAGCATGCTGAGTTCAAGCCTTGTGCCTTCTTTGTAACGCTTGGCATCATGTGTGGGCAGTGTTTGGATTCCTTCTAGTTGGGAATCCTGTCTTGCTTTCATTGAGTGGTCTCTGCCCAAGTGTCTGTGCATTCCCGTGCATCCTTTCCTTCTCCAGCAAGTGGTGGTTGCAGGAAATGAGTAGCTGGCCATGGATGTAGTGCCTGGGCCCTGCTCTGCCTCTGCTTGTTTTACACACAGTTGTAAAGGTGTGTTTTTGTCGTTTGTGTGTGCACAGAAACCATCTGCTCAGAGCAGCAGAAGTGATTTAGCGACTTGTCACTTTTCTGTAATTATTCTTAATGTCATCTAACTTCTGAGAACTGTGGAAACTATTCCATTTAGCCATCAGGTGGTCTTTTGCCTGCTCTAGGGTTCAGGCAATGGATCTCCTTTCAGTCATGAGGACAGGGATGATGTTGACTGTATGAGTGTTAATTGTCTGTAGAAGTGGTCCTTCCCAGTCAGTCCCAGAGTAAAACACTAGGGTGGGTCTTTGTTCTGGACAAGAAGTAAGGTGGTGTGATAGAGTGACTGTGGACACCTATTTTGTCCTAATTTCCAACTTGGAAAGCAGCCAAAAGCCATCATCAAATACCTTTTTGTTCTTTTGCCTGAACAAACTTTACCTGTCCCTGATGGGTTATGTTACTTTATCATCTTGTCTGACCAGTATTGCTTTTGCTTCTATGGTTCAATCCTTTGAAAACAAACAAACAAACAAAAAAAACCCCAGAAACAGAAAGGAAGAAAAATTCCAACTTAGTATTTTGGTAGTAGGCTGTGTTAATGTGTTATGCCATATTATGGTAAGCTATTGATCTTCCCAAACTCCCAAATGTTCTAATGTTGTCATGACTGAATTTTAGTGATTCTTAGCATAGCATTAAATACGTTTGATGACATTATGAAGTGTTCTTAGAATTCTGAGTCATCAGCAGCTTATACTATATTAATTGTGTTTGGTTTTTTTCATCGTTTTCATCAGGCTGGCATATGGGGTCAGGTTTTCAGCAGTGGATTGTTGTCGCCATAATTTAACCCTGCACTTGTAGCTAAGAAGATGATAGAGGAGCTTACTGTTAATTTTTGTTATAGGAAGCTAAAACTATCAAATGTCAATTAAAATGGGTGTAAAAAATTATTAGTTAGACAAAACCTAACATTTTGAACATCTATTGTTGACATAACTATTGTGTGGAAGTTAGTTTTATGTCTCACTTTTTATGCATTCTTCTTGATTATATATATTTCAAGCAGTGAACTACTTCCAGGCATAGTAAAAAGAATTTCAGCTTCTATGCTGTCGGTAATAGCAGAGCAAAACCTCAATATATTCATTTAGAAAAATATTTTTGTTCCTCCATTAGAATGCATTACTGGTGGAACTTTGTGGGTTTGGCTGAAGTCTTAGTATTTCCCTGCCCTTTGGAGAAAGAATTGTGATCACTCTTTCTAAGACAAGATTGCAAAAGCAAGCTTAAATTCCGTAATAAGACATGTTATGTAAAAATGGACTCGGGATTTTTACATGAAATTTTTGGTGTCAGGCTGACACGAAAAATCATCTGTGTTTCACTGATCTCCTTTGTGTTCTTCCCCTAGTAGGCTGTTTTGAAAAAAGTAAACAGGCCCTTATTTCCAAATAAAAGAGCAGAAGTCAGTGGCCAACTAATCAGAATATAACTGACTTAATTTGATGATGAGCAGATACATCATTTCTCTGAAGAGCCATTTCCCTTTTCTTTATTAAATATCTAAGGAAAATTAGATTTCTCTGTGCTGTGCTCAAAGAAGGCTGCTGGAGTGCTATTACAGACTTGAATAACATGAGGGAGACCCTTCCACAGCACAAAAATACACTGCTTCCAGTTATGCTGTAAGTGCTTGTCAAGGCAAGCCATGGCTATGGTAAGTAAATTAGTGGGCAAAATGGAATATTACTGCAGGACCACAGATGTTGGTATGGATTGTGTTAACAGAATTGACTATTGATGCTTGCAGCTGTGTTTATATCTGCTCTGTTTACTGGATAGCTTGGACACCTTTCCTGTGTGGAAATTACTAATTAGTTATGCTCTTACTGCTGAAAGTTTTATATTCTATTTCTTGTCCATCAGCCGCTGCAGGTTGCAATGAGTTGTACTTCACAAGAAAGGCTGGTTCCCAGACAGTCATTTAGAAACTGTTTCACTCTTGAGTGTAACTGATAGAAAGTGATCAGCCTTTTAGCTGATCATTTGAAGGAGCAGAATATCCTGAAGGTGAGGGTGTCACAAACCTCTGTCATGTATTGTTTACTTCTAGGAAGTAATTAATAAAGTTTTAAGTGTTACCATGTTGCATAAGGGACATTGCTTATGTCCTTTGGTTTCTCCATTAAGTCTCATTGCATACATCCCTTTGGGAAGGGAACTGTGCACAGCTTGGTAAATGAGAGATGAGCATTTGGGTTCTAACCTGCACATTGTGACATAAGTTTATCTGGTCTCTGTAAAAAGGAGAATTGGAAAATTCTTGAGCTGCTAGTATGTAAACAAAGTTGCATGAAATGGTATGTTTTCATGTGTCAGATAATAAATTCTGTTAAACTTACCGATTTAACTGCTTGTAAATTTTGTGTCCTCTTAAAATTAAGAGTTGGGTTAAAAACATTGATTTTGATTAAGGGTCAATGTGAATGTTTAAAAATAGCACTCAATTGTTTCTCACTTTCAAAATATGGACCTAAAACTTTAAGTAAATTTAACTGCATTTGCATACTTTTGTTTATTTTTATCCTAATGTAGTGTAGATGTCAGACCTGCCTCCTTCCTAGGAGGAAGCTAGGCTTTGGGGAATGAGTTGGAAAGTAAAATCTGTAGAAAGGAGCAATAATTATAAACATGTGTGCTTCAATGTGGTACTCTTTTGTAAGTGCCTGATGATACTTCAACTCCAGTTAAATACTTGCATTGCATTTTACTGAAAAGACAAAACCCCTAAATCTTCCAATCTATTGCATAAAAAACTTAACATGGTAGATTTTATTTTAGCTGATTAATCTGATTGTTCCCTCTGTTTTGTTAGCCAAAGGGATGGTCCTTCAAGTGTATATATGTGTGTGCTATTGACATGCTGAACCTGAAATACAAAGAAATTTTCCACACTGATGTCTGAGAGAACAAAGGAAGTTTTCTGTTCAAGGCTTTTACTGTAGTCCGTCAGTATTTTCTCTTGCAGCTCTGAGGAGCTCTCAGCCATCTTTTGTACAAAAGCATTGTACCTAATTCTTTTCCCTTGAAAGAAGGCCTCAGTTTCTTGAAGGTTGTTACATTCCTGTGTCAGACGTGAAACTTTTTCTGATAAAGGACCATCTCTAGATGGACAGAAGATAGTGTCAGCAAAAGCACAGTGGTTTGTCTTCTCAGCACACTGGGACAATGCCTAACAGACTGTAAACCACACTGGACTGCAGAGGTAATTAAAAAGCTGGAATTGTTCTTGGAAAGAAATGAAATTTAGTACAACTTGGTCAGTGGTGGCAATGATATTCATGTGACTTTAAGCAATGATTTCAACCTTTAGCGGGTTGCTGCAACATTTCTAATGAAGTTCCTCTTTAAAATACCTCATATATTAGTTGTACATGTGAACTGCCACTTCCAGTTTCTCTGGGACCATCAAAACCCTGTGACATGTTAGTCAGACAATGAGTTATAAAAAATGATGCTATGCAAAGCTTTGATAGCATAAATGTTATCTAATCTAAATGGTTAGACTGCTTTTTTTTTCTCTTTCAGAAAGACTTGGAGAGCTAGTGTGTATCAAGTGAAATGGAAGCTAGGGAATCATAGCCATGATATTCCTGACTACTGTTAGGTGATATTACAAGAAAAATCAGAAATATGAGGGTAGGTGAGGACTTCTCACTCGTGCTTCGGCAGAAGTCAGTTATATGAATTTTTAGTGTAAGAGACCCAAATGAAGTTTATAGTGAAGCCATTTCTGAGCCCTGAATTAGGATTTTACCTTTTCTGGGAGCATGGTAGCAGGCTGACTCATGAGATACATCTCCTGCATGTGTCATTGAGTTGGTTTAATCTGTTCTACAGATATTAGAATGCTATTAACTTTGAAGCAGGAAGGACACTGGGTCTATGGAATGCTATAAAACTGGCTTGAAAACCACATATACAATTTCAGACCCAATTATGTCAGACTTCTTTTTATATGTAGAGTAGTATTAGTAGGAGATTATTTCCTATATTCTGGAAGTTCCCATTTCTTTCCAAGAGAAAAAATTGTTGAAAGCAAATGATACATACAGTAGTGTTTGTGTAAGGCTTGCAGTTCTTTTTGCTTTGTCATATAGTGAGAATAGTTAAGACAGTATTTCAAGATATCTGCAATCTTTTGGGTAATCAAGTTATAATTCTTCTATGCAAATGTTCCTCAGAGAAATGCAGGAAAAAGGTAGTAAGCAAATTCAACATGTACAGTGAAATACCTTTTTAAAAGAAATCCAAATAGACTTTTTAAGAAAAAAACAGATTTTGTCTGGCAAATGCAAACACACAGAGTGCTAACATAATTAGGCCTTCTGTAAGGTGCTGCACATTACCTGAGTATTCTCAGGGAAGGAGGTTTATACATTTGTATGTAATGTGGAATTACAGTCTACCTTTAGCTGGCCTTACTTAAAATATTTTATATGCAGCCTCGTTGCAGTATTCCTTTAAGTAATTTGGAAAACTAAACACAGTATTGTAGTCCTCTTGGTAATGAAGCCCTGTAATCATCAGCTAATTAAAGATACTAACCATAAAGTTGAGATACTGAATTTTATATATTTTAGTTGGCATATGCTGCATATCATGCATCTGTGTTTATTATCAATATAAAGATTTATTATCTTTGCAATATCTTAGAGCATGTAGCAGACAGGTCTGTGTCTTGCCTGATTGACTCATCAGGTGGCTGAGAGTTGCTGGTAGTTCTGTTTTCTCAGTGGAAAGTGTGTAAGAGTACCAAGTCTTTGGTAATTAGGTCTTGTGTCCCCCATCTTTTAAAGGATCAGTATGTTCAAATTCAAAATTCACACATTTCTTTAGGAGGAATCTGCATGACCTTAGGCAGGCAGATTCCAATGAATTGTTCCTCTGCTCTGGGTTCATTGGCAAACCAGGAGCAGTGTAGCTGTTAACAGGACTGGGAGCCTGAATGAGTGTGCCTGCTTTGGAGCTGGGAGATTCCTGCTCAGTTCCTTGTGTCCTCCTGTGCAGGGTAAGGAAGATGTGCCCCTGCCTGTTCGTCTCCAGACCTTGCCATCTTCAATGGAAAGGGTTGGTGTCCCAGGAATGGGCTAGAAGTGGCATTTGAATTCAAAATCTTGGATAAATTGGCAGGTTCTTGAGTGATCCCCCTCCAGAGATAAAGCACGTTTTTAAAATTGGCTGATTCTATTTTTGATCACGCATCAATAATAATTAGTAGTAGCTTGAGCATCCTGATGGTGTTCTTGGTGGCTTGGCATACATCCCAGCCAGTGTAGCTTAGCTACGTTGTAGGTTAGCTTTTGTTCTCTTTAAAGGTAACTTGGATTTTAGCATTTGAAAAACGCTGGGTATAATAAGGAAACCAATTCTCTTTGCAGAGTTGAAAAACTGGCTGAGGTGAGTTGAGAAAAATCCTGTTACTGAGGACTTCCAGCCTGGGCTGGTTAGCTGAACGGGGGTGGAGAGCTCGCCTAGACCTGGGCAGTGTTGGGGCTCCGGGAAGCGCCGGGCTGGAGCAGCTTTGTGTGCGGGAGGGCTCCGGCAGTGAGCGGGGAGCGGCAGAGAGGTCCTGTCCCCTGCAGCTGGATTTGCCGCTGGGACCTGGCTAAGATCATAGGAGGGGCACAGCTGTATCCGGCTGTCCTTGTTACTGCTACAAACAGCTGAGTGAGTACATGACTACGATTTCTTTTCCACAGCAGTGAGGAGTAGCAAAGGGAAGGACACTTTGTAACTCAAGTGCAGAGCATCGTTCTTGCAGGTAAAAGGCAGAGGCTGCTGCAGGCCTGCAGATATATCTGTTAAAATAGTAACAACCAGGTTTTTAAAGAAACACTTGTTTAGGAAAGCCTTGAGGATGCTGTTCAGAAAACCCAAAGATCAAAGGTCTAATGAGACTAGTTCTCTTGAGTCTTTCCAGAATATTGTATTAAGCAAAATCGCATCTCTAAAGAAGGGAGATTAAACCAAACGCTCACGCAGACTTTCCTGTGTTTGCTGGAGTTGGCGATGCCCAATGAAACTATCTGCTGTCATTCATACTGAATGTATTCCCAGTGCTGTCACTGTGACTTGTAACTGGGGGAGCCCCAGTTTCCCTGTCAGGCCTAAAGTGAAACCTGTAGCTCTCTCCTTTGTGAGTGACAGATCTCTTGTTGCAGGGGTTGTCAGCAGAAAGGTGGGAGGCAGCAGTGGTGGTTTAGTGATAGCCAAGTACAGCTGTGCGGTAGGGTGGAATGGTGTCCATGGAATTGGAAAGCTGGTGACATAGCAGGGACTTTCAGTCTTTATTAAGAGGAGAGTAAAGAGTTTAAAAGGCAGGTACACTCAGTGTGTCCATAGGAATGCTGGTGCAGTGCTCTTCACAGGAGGAAAAAATAATTAAACCAATCTATAGATATGCAGCTTAAATTTCATAAAATAATTAAAGTTATTAATTAATTCAACTAGATATTTACATGTTACTATTGGTATTCCATGTTTTCCACATCACTGGGATCAGCTCAACAAATGTAACTGCTATTTCCATATTTTTCTAAAGACAATCATGTTACTAATAAACTACCATCAAAATACCAATTTGTTCTCAGATTAGAGGAAAATCACACAGAGGAAAGAAATGCTGAAAACTGTGCATATGGCTTATTTTACAGTTAGTGTTCTGATGCATATTGGGCTCTGGAGGTAGTTTACTGGAGCCATAGATATTAAAAAAATACAGATTCTTCTTTATTAATGAAGTATGCATTTGTTCAGATCAGGTTTCTTGGGATACAGCCCAAGGTTTTCTCATTTTAAAATTTCAGTGACCTGTTTTCTAGTGGTCTTAAATCACTTTTCAAAGATTAACTCTCTGAAATCTTCTGCCACTGTAATAAATTTTGAAATTAAGGTACATGAAATGATAAAATATGAAAAATCCTGTTACTGTATCCTGTTTAGGGAAATGGATGGATGATGAACACATAGCTAAATACCTTCATATCTTGGTTCAAGAGTCTTTGCTGATGCTGACAAGTTGAGAGCTGGCTTTAGATATTTAGAAAACCTAGAAAAGCCTGACAAAAAGGATGTAGGTGTGACTAGTTAGCTGTTAGATCAGAATTGTGTTTTCCTAATTTAGCTTGGCCCTGGTGACTGCCATAACTATTTTCCCCCAAATAAATTCATGTGTTCTTGATGCAAATTTCACTGTGAGCCTTTTGATCTTCAAACATTTGCTTTTAGCAGTTGTGCACTTTTCCTGCTCTGTGTGTCAATGTTTTCAGATAGCTGGCTAGAAATAGTTTTGGGGTACTAATTCTCTGATACATTCTAATGCACTCTGAGCTGCCCTGAGAAACAGTATTGTTAGGTACATTGTTTTGACTGATTTAACTGCTGTCTTGCATGGTTTTCTTGACCATACTTTTTGATATTCTTCACATAATTGGCTTCTTCACACTTGAATTAATTTTTTTAATGCCCAGTGATATGTTGGTGAATGAATGTTAGCAAGAGTCCTGATTTCTGTCCTTCATCACCCCCCTTCAGATCTCTAACTGTGCAGTGTAAGCCTCATCATTTATAAGCCAGATTGACCTTGAATTTTGTTTTATGCCTTAAGTCTTCCCAGTTCCTTTACTTTGTGAAAAGATAAAAATTGAATGTGTATTTTTTTCTTCCTGTTTGCACCATATAAAGTATTACTCAAAATCATTGCTTTTCTAATCCTTATACCTAAGATTCTTAGAGCAGGTGACTCCTAAAGCCTGCTGCGTATGGCAGTCGTTTTTACTGTGTTAAGATTGGCCCTGTTTCTGCCAGCATTTATTTTTGGAGTAGTTGCATTACTTGTGATATTTTAAGCAGTTTAAAGCCTTTGAGAAAATTATCAGTCTTAAGTGAGATGTATGAGTTACCTTCATTACAATGTGATTTTATTCAAAGTGAAACAGAAGTAATTTATCCTTTCATAGCAATAGTGAATAAAGGATATAGACCGAGTGAAATATTAATGCATGTATTCAACTTAGAATTTTGAAACCTCCAGTAATTTTCATTCCTTTCTTTTATAAAAGATAGTGTCAAATGCTAGTATTGGAAGCAATTTTTTTCCAAGATTATATTTAAAAGATATATGTTGGGACCTTTGTGTTCTGGGTTGTTGTGGGTGGTTTTTTTCTTTTTTCTTTTTTTTTTTTTCTGCTTCTTTTTATGTACCTGACTTTTGCTGTCCAACAACAGTGACAAGAACCAATTAGAACCTTTCTGATGCTTATATTGGTATCTTATTATCCCCACCTGTGGTTACATCTCTGCCTCTGAAGACTTCTAGCAAGATTTGAAACCATTTTCAGAATGAATGTTAAACATGTGAAAATTGGACACCTTTTCTAGCATTCTAGGACAGCTTTTGGGTACCATGCTGTTGTTGGAGAGTAATTGGGAAGGTTGAACACCACTTTTTTGGGTTTGGTCTGTGCTCCTCTTGTTTTCTGAAGGCATTCAGTGTATCTTCTTTTGATATGGAGTGAAAATGAAATACTGCAGGATTTGATTGACAAGAAAGTTCTTTGTAGCATTGTATCCAAATAAAAGCAGCTGTTTCAGCAATCAGTCAGTCTATATATTGTGCTTCAGATAAATGCACAGTGTGATGAGAAGGAGTTTTTTATTTCAGTTGAAATTTTGCTTTAATTGAATTCTATTAGAGGATCTTGGGAAGGAATTTTTTTTCCCTGTAGCTCAGTGTCTTTAGTATGTTAGTAATTATTTATAGGCTGTACTGCAGAATTGTTTATGACATTGAGTAATCTAGTGTTTTGAGGAAATCAGCAAGTTCAAAAAAGTTACCAGCAGCACCACTTCAGAAGTTCCACTTCAGCCTTGGTTTTGCCAAGTTTTAATGTTTGCTAGGCAGCTAGCTCTTCCTCTAAGGTGCATCTGGATTTCCTAGTTGGGCTGGGGAAGGATTAAACTCTGATTTACTGTATGTCAAAGCCTCTTGTATTTCAGATGCTGAAGGGAAGCTCTAGCAAGGGGTTCACTGGAAGATGCCCCCAAGAGCTGCTCTTCTTTCCATAGCACTGGTCAAGAAGTAGCAGCAGATAATGATCAGCACCAGATTAACCTTTGCCTTCCCAAGTCCCCTGCTTCCCTGGCTCTAGCTGCACCTCTTGCTTTTTCCCCAAAACCCTGGGGTCTGTCCAGGCATTGGCAGTGAGGCTGGGAATCAAGGACACTTGGTGTAGGAGTGACCTGAAAAGAAAGGGAGGAAAGAAAAGAGGCAGCAGTGTGATGCCTTACTGTGAGATTTGAGTTGTTGTAGATTCATGGGCATAGATTCTTTGTGACTGTTTTCTGCACGCTGGCAGAGCTAGAGGATGCTCTGCTTTGCTGTAAATCAGAAATGTGGTGCCCCTGCTCCTCTGTTTTGGCACTATAGGGATTAGTGAAGGTGAGCAGTGGGTGGTCTGGGGGATTGCACTGATACTCTGTTTCAGTGTCTATCAGTAAAGTAGTTGATTGTTTCTATATTTCTACAATTTCTGTGCCATTATTTTAGTTTATCAAGAAGTTTTAAAATAAGCTTTTATTTCTATTTATTTTTATAATGGGAAGTCGGAGCTGATCCTGGATCCTGTGGTATTTCTGTACTGCAGAGATGAGCTCTGTGAGTATGCATCAGGAGTTTCTTGGGGTTTGTCTTTGTGGATTAGCAACATACTTGCATGTTACTTCTATAATACTGTATTGCTGGTGATGCTTGTGTTACTTCTGACAGCCTTGGGGTCCTGGAGAAATAAATAATCTCAGTGTTGCTTTGTGTATATTGTATATTATATCCTTTGTTCGATGCAGCAGGTTTGCTGGAAAAAGTGAGTTTAAAAAGGACAACTTTTGCATCTTCTTCATTTGTCAATACAGGTGGCGACAGACAAGGTTGCAGGCAAGCTGAGCTCCACTCTCTCATGGGTGAAGAACACGGTATCACACACCGTCAGTCAAATGGCCAGCCAGGTGGCGAGTCCATCTGCCTCCCTACACACCACATCCCCCTCCACCACCCTGTCCACACCCGCCCTGTCACCATCCTCACCCACACAGCTGAGCCCCGACGACTTGGAATTGCTCGCTAAACTTGAGGAACAGAACAGGTGAATGGAAAACTTTCTGCTCTTCAAACTACAGTAATGAGACTAAAATTGATTTATTGCAATTGTGGCGTAGAGGCTGTTAAAGGGGAATTAGTTGAAACTTGATGGCCTAACACTTCAATTTGAAAGCCCAGAGGTTTATGAATTTGTATTTTTGTGCTGTGTTTTTACAAGTTATGTTTTTGTGGAACTCTAAAAGGTGTTTTTCTCTCCTGGTTTTACAGGAGTGTTTAGAGCTGCCTTTAATAGTAAGAAATTACACTGAGTTTTAGTGTCTAATTTAAAGTAGAGTATCTCAAAGATGAGACTTGTGTGTAACCTTCTTACTGTGTGTAAGATCGTAACTATAACTTCTATTAATTTCTTGAAATCTTAAATATTTCTCAATTCTTTTTTCTTCCACTTTTATCCGGTTCTTATTTCAGCTACATAACCTGCTACGTACAGAGATAGAACCGTGTTCAGCCACCTTTTTGCTGTTACGCTAATGGTGCCAGGTGCATGATATCTTAAATTAAATAAAAGTAAATTCCTAATCAGTTATTTCTGTTCATCTTGCCTCTTCATGTATAGCAAGTAACAGTTTTCATGATAGCCTTTCCGTGAGTGCCTATTATCTGCACCATGTACAATTCAACTTTCAGGTGGATCAGTTGCTCTTGATGTGCACAGTGATACAAATTAACAATATAACTAAGAAATTAAATTGGACTGTATAGTTTCTTAATGCTGAATTTCCAGAAGCCATACTCATTGCACTTTTGAGGCAGGACTCCAAAGTTATCTGTCCTTTTGCAAAATATGGTAATATTTGACGAGTATGTTTCAATAGTTTTTGAGAGGTTGGCTGTAAGCAACTAGAGCTCCAAGTAGAATTTTAGACTTGGCAGGTAGCTGCAGGGTTTTGTTACCTGCTGGAGATGGCTATCTCTGAGCTGTGGTGAAGTGCAAGGTTTGATAATTTAGCTCAAACTAGCTTCTGTTCCAGCTTCTGTGAGTGTGCTGGCCTTTGCACTGAAGCAGTTGAGGTACTCTATTTTTGTTTGGGTTGGGTTTGTTTGGGGGTTCTTTTGTTTGGGTTTTTTTGTTTTGTTTGGTGGGTTTGTGGAGGGAAGGGTTGGCTTTTGGTGTTTGTTTTTTCTTTTGTGGTTTTCTTTTGGTGGTGTTTTTTTTTGTGTGTGTGTTTTGTTTTCATTTATTTATTTATTTAATATTATTCTTATTCTTGGTCGAGAGGGGCTGTTTGGTTTGGGGTTTTGTTTTTGTTGGTGTGTTTATTTGGTTGGTTTTTCTCTTTGCTGAGTCACTTCTGAGGATAGTAACTTCCAGTGGAGGAAGGGAGTTGCTAGGGGGGGGAGAGGCAATGCCTGTATGTCACCTGGCATGTCTTCTCTCAGATCTGCATTCTGCAGCCTGACAGCAACACAATTCGAAGGGAATTTGATACATCTATCCAGATCTTGACAATAGAAGGAAGTTTCTAGAACCACCTCACTTGCTCTTCCTTGTCTTTGAAGATGAACTCCATGTAATTTTTGCTGTGCAAATTAAAAATTATCAAAAGAAGCAAAAAAATAGTTAAATAGTGCTTTTAAGAAAAGTGATTTGCATTTACTCTGAGGCTTTCTAGTCTGTTCATGACAAAGCAACTAACTTGTATTTGAAAAGCAAACTGTTCTTTGGACTGCTTATCTATGTTGGAGAATAATGTCTTTACATGTGCAGTCTTCTCATTAAAGCCTGCAGTCAGACTGCCTGGCTTGTTGAAAGAAGAATGTGAGCTTGGGCTTCCTGTCTCAAGTCAGCTTTCTTCATTTAATAAGTAAACTAGTAAACTAAACAACCTTGTCTGGTTTTATTTCATTTAGCCAGACACGTTAGTGCCACACTAGTCTTGTGTGTGAATTCTATTTAGAGGCTGCCCTATCAAGTGTATCTCAGCTGGTGAGATGCTGCCCTTTAACGCTGAAACTCGATGCGCTTACGCTGGCTGCACTGCAGTTCCAGAACAGTTTGCATCTGCAGTTTAGCACAGTGGCACTTTGTTGACAATTGTACTCTGTTCACAGGGAACCATTCTTTCTGCTTGCTGGAAGAACTGCTGCTATGGATGTTTGTAAAGGTTTGGGGTTTTTTGTAGGCTTTTATGTCAGAGGAGAATATGAATTAGGTAACAGTTAGAAAAGGGAAGAAGTCAAATTGTTTCAAGCTATGTCTTGTAGCATTCTGTAATCTAATTATACTGAAAGTCCCCACAGAACAAAGAGGAAGCTCAGTCCAGAGTCCTGGTGGAACTGTTTGGCATTAGTAAATCATTTATAAAGTTTTAAATCAAAGAAAACAGGACTAAACGTCACAGAACTTGCGACTTACTGTGAAAAGAACTTCCTGTTTTCAAATTTAAGGACAATGAGTTTACCCAGGTAAGGTCAAATTACAGAAACTTAGTATAACTTCTACAGAAACCTGTGAAAACTGGAAGTGTCTCATTAGAACCTTGTCTTTATAATCTTAATGTTTATTCTATGCTTTTTCCTCTGTGATTACTTTGGATTTGGTGTTTAGACATTGTCTTGGATTGAGAGGAGTTTCAAACTAATTTTTCATTATGGACCAGTATAAGCCAGGTTTCTAAACATTTGAAATGGATTTTTAAAATATTTTCTTCAAAACTAGATTTTATGCATTCCATTAATAAATGGAAAATTATTTGATTTTTTTAAAAATAAATTTCCAAATGAAAATTTGTCTGGAAAAGGCTTCTTTTTTTTTTTTTTTTTTCCCCCGAGGTATTACCATTTAACTCTTTTCCAAACAAAATACTCCTGCAGAAACTGTACTATTTGTCTTCATTAGTTTAATTATTCTTTCCCTTGCTTTCATAAACACCAGTAGATGAAAGCTAGTATAAGTATCTTTATTGTAGATATAAGAAAAGAGCTTAAAAATCGTAGGTAGCCGAGATTTCTGTGCCATCTCAGATACAATATGCCTTGGGTTATAATTTGTTAAATATCTAAAACATAACCTGACCTTGCTGAAATGCCAGGGGATTAACTTTTGTGCTAATTTTTGTGAAATTATTCAACCACACGACTCTGATGTACTGATGTTGGAATTCTTAGAAGTTAAAGCACCAATGAAACTCCTGGTATAGTGAAACATTTTCAAGTTAGTCTGAATTCTTGCTGTTACTTAACACATGGTCTAAAAAATTTCCCCTGCTCATGGGGCTCAATATTAGTTCAGGATAAACAAAGCATTGCCTTTTTGCCAAGTCCATGGCCACAGCAAGCAGCTCACTGGGAAATCTCAGGAACTTGTCTAGTACTTGACACATCTTTATTTATACTTTGCTGCTGGATAACTCCAGAGGTTCTCATGTTTGAACTCCTCACTTTAATTACACATTCATTAACTCTACTAATCACTTCTGTTGCCTCGTTCCTGGTCTGTAGGTCTGGGATTTCTCCTGTGCATTTATAAAACACCATATTGATTTGTGAACAGTTGTCAGCAAATGTCAGTTGTTTTAAAATTATTTAAAAGGTTTTAATTGTTCTGTCTTTATTTACATGGTCAATTTTTTAAAAGTGTAATCAGATAAACTTCTGGGAGGATAATTTTTGTCTTTTAAATGACTATTTTTTAATGTTCTTTTACATTTGATGTCATCATTTGAAGATATTTAACTTCCTTAGGTTATCTTTCTCAGTCTGATGCATGACAGCTGTGGGTGACATTTTTATCTGTTTCTTAAAATGCTGCAGTGTGAACTATTCTGTCTGCTGATTTACTTGCGATCTCAAGAGAAAGCAGTAACATTGAACAGTTCTTTTCACATTTAGCCCAAATGAATGCTGGTAAAACCGTTTCACTGAACCTCTGGATGCATTCTTTGTCAAGAAAACAATTAATAGTGTGATCCTTTGAGTAGAAGAACTTGAATTTGTTTTTTGTGTGCTTTCCCTGTAGGCTCTTGGAAACTGATAGCAAATCCTTACGATCAGTAAATGGGTCAAGAAGAAATAGTGGATCTTCTCTTGTATCTAGTTCATCAGCTTCTAGCAATCTCAGCCATCTTGAAGAAGACTCATGGATCCTGTGGGGGAGGATTGTGAATGAATGGGAAGATGTACGGAAAAAGAAAGAAAAGCAAGTTAAGGTAATAGTTGGAAACCAGTTTTTGGATATATTTTTAATGTGATATAAATGATACTGTCTTATCTTTATGATGGACTTATTCTTTTAAAATAAATATATAATACAAAATTCCAGTTGAATCTTTCCATCCCTAAGCCTTAGTGCTTCCTTTGTAACTTTCCTATGTGCTGTCACACAGCAAATGTCTCCTGCTGAAAACCAGATGCATTTACTGCATCTTGGATACTAAAGCTTTCAGTTTACCTCTGATGAGAGATTTCCATGAGTACAGGGGTGATTGTCTTCATGTTTCCAAAAATGGAATTACTGAAAATCACCTTAAGAGCATCTGATAGCTTGATTATGTGTATGTATGCTATGCTGCTGTATACTGAGCAGCTCTCTTTTTAACACATTCTTAATAGGAGAGCTGATAATTCTACTCAAAGGCAACAATAAGTATAGGTTTTTGTGCTTGCCAAGTATGTTGACCCCAGAGATGGCCTTAGGCAGAAGAACACATAGTTTCTAAATTTTAGATGGACTGAATGAGCTTTCATCAGTGTGTCCAGTCTGGGTTAGTTGTGGTCATGTACAGAAGTGGAGTTCAATTACACTTTAAATTCGTACTAAAAAGCATTTAGTGCATTTGAACATATCCATGTTTCAGTGGCAGCAAGCACAGCAGCGTGGGATTTTTTTGTTAGTAGGCAAGTCTGTTCTGCTTTGGTTCTTTATTGGCTGTAGTCTGTAGTTTTATGTGTAGAATACAAATGTGTCAGGGTCTTTTGAACAGTTTGAAATGTGTGTCTATGAATAGGTTGTGGGAAGGCGGAACAATGGGCTAAAGTAAAGTATCTTTTATATGAAGCAGTTGTGAAGAGAGAACATGACTTGAGAGAGGAAACAAGGAAAGAAAATGAACTAAAGATTTCTTGCTTGCATAGGGAAAGCAGTTTCTGGAAAGGTGTTCCAAAAGGCCATGAAAGGAAGGCCACAGGAACCTGGCAAGAAAAAGTGTGATGGTAATAAGAAGATCTGGTTTGTTAGAATTTGTTTGAACATTTTCCAGTGTCCCAAGTATCACTTGTTTTTACAGCTGGCCAGGTACAATTTGAGGAGTACTTGACTAACTTTCAGGGAATATTTAATTATATTGCTGATTAATATTATATTGAAAACCAGCCAAGTTTTCCTTTGCTGTTAAGTAATTCTCAATATTTTTTTGTAGTAAGTCAACCTTAACTGTGAGTCTGCATTTATGATGGAATATCAGAACACCCACACCTATTCTCTGATTGTGCCAGCATGTACATAGGTAGCATCATAGGTGTCTTTTTGTCCTGGCTGGAAAAGCTGCTCTTAGGTTATTAGAACTCTGGTAAGTTTTAAGGTACAGACACTTAGGTTTAAAACCTAGCTCCAGAGATGATGTGTTCCATCCTTTACATCTCTCAATCCACTTCAGAATTTGCCTGTTCTTTATGGAGCACTTCTGAAGGATGACTTAAATCCTGTTGTTAGTTCACATGACATGCCTAGTAGATGTGTTTTCCTGCTGTTCATTTTAGGAACGTTGGAGGGGTTAACTCTCTTATTTTATCAAGCAGGTATGTTAACGAGGCATTAGCAAGAAGTTTCTTGCTTTATTAGTAGCCCTTGAGGCTTTAAATGACTGATGTACAGTCCAGTTGTGTTGTTGACAAAGAATATGTAGAGACAGTTGTATAAAGCTGATGTGTTAGGGTTCTTGTCAAGGTGTCAAGCACCTAGGTGTTGTGTTGTAGACAGAAGAAATAGTTGGACTGGCATTACTATGGTGGTTCTGAAGAAGGATGCATTGAGAGCTTTAGGGATATTAGAAAATGGAGGTCAGTGATGCAAAACTCGTGCAGCAGAGTTCAAGCTTAAGAAAAACAAAACTTGAAAGGAAGAGTCTCTTTGAAAGTTATCAGTGCTGCATTAATTAATTGTAATGTTGGAGAAGTAGGAGAAATATTTGGAACAAACAAGAAGAGGAGATTACTCTGGCTTCAGAATAAATAATGAAAGAAATTAGCCTTTAGAAGACAGAATACTTGATAACAGTTCTTAAGGTACAAAAAGTTATTAAGGTACAAAAAGGAAATAGTCTCGAAGAGACAACTTTCTAGGTCAATCTGATTCTAGTTGCAGAACATATCACCACAACAGTCTGTTAAATTCCTGAATAATGCTTCTTTCTCTGTTTTCAGATCAAACAACAGAACTACTTGTCCTTGGGATTTCTTAAAGGACAAGTAACAGGTTCTTAGGTGTACTCATCTGGGCATGTTTGAATTATATAATACCTAACAGATCTTTTTTTTCAAATTATAAAGTAAATTTAGTTAATTTAGTAGCTTTAAACTTAATGTTTTCTTGGTCCAGTGTCTGAAACTGCATTTAAATACTTTCTTAGAAGACAACTTGGAAATACTGGCACACCAGAGAAATTAGACACAACTTGTCAAGTTTGTTAAATGATAGTTGTACTGTGCAAATATTTTGTTGCAGTTGACTGTGCCACAGCTAGTTCTACATTTTGACATTTACCTATTTTGGAAGTAATTTTTAGTCAGTGATTTCTTAGATTTCAATTACTGCAAATATTACTAAGGGTGTTATCTTCAGTAATCTTTCATGAAATATAGACATAATTGTATTCTGTTTAATGGAAGTTCTTGTATAAAATTATGTGAATATTCAGCTTTTCACATAGTTTGCCATGGATAAGGGACTACTTTCAGTGGCTAATTTAGCCATAAAAACGATTCAGAGACTGCTTACTTTTGTTAACTTAATAATCCCAGTAAATTTAACGTTATAAACTGTATGAGCAGTTTTTGCCATGATGTAAATTTTTTTCTGAAATTGTGAGGAACTTGATTTGAAGTTGTTTTTTCCTCTAGTTTTTTTTTGGTTTTTTTTTTTTTTTGTTTTGTAATATTTTCAGGAAATATAAGTTTTCTTTTTGTGCCTTAGGAGCTGGTTCGAAAAGGGATACCGCATCACTTCAGAGCAATTGTTTGGCAACTTTTATGCAGTGCTCAAAGCATGCCAATTAAGGATCAGTATTCAGAGCTTTTAAAAATGACATCTCCTTGTGAAAAATTAATAAGAAGGGACATTGCTAGAACATACCCTGAACACGATTTTTTCAAAGAAAAAGACAGCCTTGGGCAGGAGGTCTTGTTCAACGTAATGAAGGTGAGTTGGTATTTCAGCCCTTGAAAATACATTAGCAAGAACATGCACCAGCTTGGATTGCCTTGTATATAGAGAACTTGCACCAGTTTCATGTATTGTAAATTGGTTTTAGACCATAGACACTGGAATGGTTGAACAAATCCCATTTTAGTTTTGATGGCATTCCTGTAAGTTTTTTTAGATCTCACAAAGCAAAAGCGAGTTGGGCATTAAAACAGTCCCATACTAACTGCTGATAGTGTAATGGAATGAAGTGTGCCATGAATTAAGGGAAACAGCATTGCCCAAGACAAGAACATTGGCAATCAGAACTAGAACAAAATCAGTTTGCAGCTATTTCTGAAGTGCCTGTGGCAGCAGCAAATGGCAGGTACAAGCTAATGTGCGTTTTTTTCAGTGTCCAAACACAAAATGAAAATGCCAATGTAGCATTGTCTGCATTACTTAGTTTTCACTAGAGGTTAAACTTTGAAGGTCAGACTTTTACATAGAACATAGTTTCAGCAGAAAAGTTGGCAGTTTTCCAAGTCATAGTAATTTCCGTAGCTCTAAAACAAAGATGCCACCTGCATGGAGATCACCACATTTCAGCCATCTGTAAATAAAACTGCAACATGTATTTTTTCTGAAGACAACTTGTTTCATTGTCTGCTCTGTCTACTATACTTTGTGAGATTTGTATGCCAGTGGTGTCTCTTATCTTTTGGCAGATTCCTGTAGTTGAAAACTGCCTGTATTTTTGGTAGGTATGCCTTAGTTTTAGCTTTGTAGGTGCTCAGAGAGCAGAGTTTGTAGCAGCAGGTAGAAACTAGAATGTCTGACTAAAACTGCTGGGTAGGATATCTGCCCTATTTGGATTTGGGGAGAAGAAGAGTAAGTTACTAAAAAGATAACAGGAGGAGCTATGATTACTTTTTATTGATAATGAGGTTTTAATTGTTGAGAGTTTTAACTTTATTTCCCAGGCTTACTCTTTGGTGGATCGTGAGGTTGGATACTGTCAAGGAAGTGCTTTTATAGTTGGATTACTGCTTATGCAGGTAAAAATATTTAAAAATCTGTGAACCTTTAAAATCCACACTAGAATGTGTGATATACACATTTATTGGGAATTTTTGCAATAGTTTTCCTTCATAATTTTGTCGCAATGGAGTTGTCAAGGGCAGCTGTTTAGTCTAGAAATGAGGTTTACTTTGTGTCCTTCTATTTGCCAAGATACTGTATTGGAGTGGCAGAATGTTTCTCAGAGCTCAGGTGGGATTGCAGGCTTGCAAGCTATTTTGATGAGTGATATTTGGTGGTGAGATATTTCAAAAGTCAATGAACTTCTCATTTCTCTTCTATTACGTGGAATCTCCTTAAGAGTTCAAATGGAACTGCACAGTTGATTTGATTATCTTAAAGCTGCCTTTGTATTATTGGTTTTTGGTTTATGACAAAGTAGGATATATAATAAGAAACTTACAGACCTCCATTTCTGTTTAGAAATCATTTGCTAGAATTTAATATATACAAATATATTAGTATTTGTAATCGGAGTAATTGGCTGTAAATCCCTTAAACAAAGCAAAAACCTCAAAACAAACAAACCAACAACCAAAAAACTCCACTGTGTGCACATGCACACACACAAAACCCCAACCTTAAATCCTCCCAGGCTTTTACTCTGATACATTGTTATATTTGTCGAGAGTTTTTACTGTGCTTTTTTATTTTTGATGTAGATGCCAGAAGAAGAGGCATTCTGTGTGTTTGTTAAATTAATGCAAGATTACAGACTACGAGAACTCTTTAAACCAAGCATGGCTGAACTGGGCCTTTGTATGTACCAGTTTGAATGCATGATACAGGTACATACAAAATCTATCAAACTTGCTCTTCAGTAACTATTAATAAGGAACTTGGGAGTTATAGCTCAAGAGCAGGCATGTCTGTTGGCTAACAGACTGTACTCTTGACAACAACTAGTTTCAGAACTTCAGAGGTAAATGCATGTGGCTCTGTGAGCAATTTTTTTTTAACCTTTGGCAGACAGTGACTGGCTTTTTAAACACTGAAGCATGAAGACTTGTATTGCTGCAGTTTAAGCATATGAATGTTTGAGTCTCTTTGGATTGAAGACTCTGAAAGTCATAGTCTTCATAGTCAATTTATAGTATCTTAAAAGATGAAAATTGGTAGATACCCTCATATGTAGAATTTAAACTTTTTTCAGATTTGGAATGCAGATTCTTCCTGGTCAGGCTGATGAAGGAAACAGGTTTCTGTTTTGTGTTCCACTTTCCAACATGATCAAGAGTGAGATATTAGATAGCCTTAGATTTTGTCAGTTCTTTTTAGTAGCCCATTCTAGATATTACTCAGGGATTTACAAGCTTGATTTCCCTGTATGATCAGGAAGTGCTTTTGTTACCTGTTTTGCAGGGTAGACATTCTACAGGCCATTCTGTATTGGGACTTTTTTTGCATGGTTCTTGATAATGATGAGTCGTATCTGTCCTAGTCCTGTTGCTAGTACAGGCAGCTGCTATCTGTACTAAGTATCAATTATTTTCTTGTATTCAAAATCTGTCAAAAACATGTCTGCACTAAAACTACAAGCAGAAGCTTAACATATTTGTGTATTTTATTCCTCTTCTTTTTCAGGAACATCTTCCTGAACTTTATGTGCACTTTCAGTCTCAGAGTTTTCACACTTCTATGTATGCATCGTCGTGGTTTTTAACTATATTCCTTACAACTTTTCCACTACCAATTGCAACAAGAATATTTGATATCTTTATGTCTGAGGTAACTACTAAATAGTAGTCTTATGTTATATTTCAAGAGTAGCTGTTGAAAGCAGTTAATTTAGGTAGTGGTATAAATCTCATCATGGTGGACAAATCTCATAGTCTTGCTTTTTAGCTCTTCTGCTGATCAGATTAATTTAAGGGAACGTGTCAGTGTGTGCAGGTTGTGAAGGAAGAGCAGCTAAGTCACTGAATGTTGATATTGTGTTTAGCTTTGTTCTCTAAGCCTGGAAGTTTTCCCCTGTATGTTCTTTCTGGATGCAGTGCATTACCATTGCATGCAGCAGGGACATCCATTCCTCAGTATTATGGTGAGTTTGCAGTGGAAAGCAGTGTTGTTTTTGGGCCAAAGTTAAAGTTCATTTGGGATATGCAAGCCAAGAAGAGGGAGTGTTAGTTTTATTGTCCAGATAATGATTGGTGCCAAAGAAATTTAGGGAATTATTTAATTCACATTCATTATCACAAAGACACTTATGCTGTGTTTAGGATTAGAATTTTGCATAATTGCACCTAGTAACGAGTCATAGCTTATGTTTGCTCTGCAGTCAGCTTTTAGAAAGCAGTAAGTCAAAGTTGGATCCTTTCAGCTTGTCTCTTGAACTTGTCAGGGAAGTCCAAGGTGGGGTATATAGTGAGACATTCCTTTTTTTTTTTTTTTTTTTTTAAAAAAAAAAAGAAATTAACCTGAATTGTACTGTGTTTAAAATAAAAAATAAAAATAGCTTTTTTGAGAAGTACTGGGGATTTTTCTACTAGATATACTTAAAATGGTTGATAGAGCTGACCTAGAGAATTCCTGTCACTCGAGATTTTGCCTCATCACTAACTTCTCTGAAGGAGATGTCTGGCATCAGGACAAATACCCAGACTGCTTGTCCTTGGAACAAAAAAAGAAACACAGAAGCAGTTTGCTGAGAGATTTTTTCAGTAGCCCTTTTACTTGTGCTAACTTGGGTGAGATTTCCAGTGTTAATAAATAGTAGAAAAACTCTGTACTGTTGACAATGCCATGAATAATTGTTGGATATTTTTTTACTTCTCTTTTCAGGGTTTAGAGATAGTATTTCGAGTAGGTTTAGCATTGCTTCAGATGAACCAGGCAGAATTACTGCAACTTGACATGGAAGGAATGTTACAGGTAAGCTATGGTTATAATAATTTTAGGAGATAATCTGAAATGTGTAGTGTGTATGTTTTCTTGCAGCTGTTAATTATACGTAATCTTGTGCTCTGATTTCTTTCAGCACTTTCAAAAGGTCATTCCACATCAGTTTGACAGTGGTCCAGACAAATTAATCCAAGCATCTTACCAAGTCAAATACAATGCAAAAAAGATGAAAAAGTAGGTATTATATTTTGAGAAAAATATATTATACTGTTGCTGAGTTACTGTTTATTTACCCTTAACAATTGTTATTCAGTGTTTCCTTTTTATTTTTCCATCTTTAAATTTTTTGGGGGTTTTATACTACATAAATAGTTAAAACTGAAGTTCTGTCTGCAAAAAAATGATCCTAAAGTAGCATTTGCTGTTTTTCTTAAATATAATAAAGCTATATCTCATTTACAAAAATAACTAAAAGGGCATTTGAAGAAAACTGCAAGTTTTGGGGAATTATAGCACTTCTGTAAAAAGCAACTGAATAGGAAGGCTGGGTGGGGGGTGGTTTTCTGGTGGGAGGGGAGATTATTTTTGTTTTTTTCAGAGTGAAGCAGGAAAAGGAGATGAAACTTATGATCTGGCCTAAATTCTAAAGATTCTAGTTCTCAGGAACTGGAAGAATAATCATGGTGCCAAAGTGTGCATTTATAGTCAAAATTAGTGCTGTTTAAAATATAAATTGATAAAACTTTGTAGTAACATTGACAACAGTAAAACAACTTTCATTTGGGGTTTGAAATCTTGAGAATACCACTATTTGTTGTTGTTGTTGGTTGTATAAACTAACTTCTGCCCTTGGTAAATTTTGTTTTGATTAGCCAAGCTGCAGATAGTGTGATTTGCCAGGGTTAAGTTTGGTGGGTCACCTGTTGGTTGTAAAGTATCATAGGTTCATTGTTGCACTGCAGGTTGTGCCTAGGGTCTTCCAAGCTGAATTTGTCAATCTTTTTCTTTTTTTTCTGTCAGCAGCCTATGGTCAGTAGAGTGAACAGTCTTCTCTAAAAAAGAAGTAACAACAAAGCTTTCAGGAAAAATATTTTCTTTGCAAACCAGTACAAGTATATGTAGTTGAAAATCCTGCCATTCCAAGTCTGAACTTCTTGATCTGCCTTCTGCAGAGGCATTGTTATCTCAGCTTGAGGGTTTTTCTTGCTGCCTTTTTCATTTGGTTTGGGGAGAGACTAAAATTGGTTTATATTTTAAGGTATTTTTCTCAGATTTCTTTGCATCTTTTTCTTCCAGGCTTTCCAAGCTCTGATTTCTTTTGGCTGGATCTATTGAATTGATGACTATATTACATAAAGGGGTTATTACAAAGTAGCTCCAAATTGCTGCCACTGTAATGTATCCAAGCAAGCTCCTGCACTTCAGAGTGCTGGTTCAGTCTGTTCATATCTACTGAAATCCATGTTTAAATTTAAGCATTTATAGGAGTACATTTCAGAGGAAATATCAATAATCTGTATGTCTGTTCTACTGTTTTCTGTTAGGTATTACACCAACAAGTAAATTATCCATAATGTTTCTGATTGTAATTTACTGGTTCTAATTTTTAGGCTAGAAAAAGAGTACACTACAATAAAGACAAAAGAAATGGAAGAACAAGTTGAAATTAAAGTAAGGAACTCTCAACAAATTTATTTGTGACTAAGTTTAATGCCTAGATGGGGGGCTACATGTTTGATCTCTGCATGTAGCAGGATGTAATTAAGGTCCCCAAATTCTTTTCTTCCAGCATTTATATTTGGGATATCTGTTCATAAAGGACACCTGCAGTGAAAGTATTGAGACTTCTGGTGGACATGAAAAAAAATCTTTGGGGACCGGCTGTACTTATTTTTTTAGTATTTCCTGCTAACAAAAGCTTAATAACAGATGTCCTCGTTTATCAGAGGTTCCAAATATGCTGGTTTAGATGTAGGTCTTCCACACAGAGGGTTTGTATGACACAGGAATGTTAAGATAGAGTGCATAGTTGATAGAATGCAGTTAAATGGTTTGTCTTTGGTTTTAAGATCTTGATTTTTCTTATGCATTAGACCCAAATTGTAGTACCTTCTGTCCGCAGTCACTTTTTTCTTTTGGAGCTTTTGCAGTTAATACAAACTGGGGGAAGAAAGCTAAGCTGCCAGTGGTTTATTTTCCCTTTTTTTACTAACTGACCTACTTCTTGCATATACTTAATCGCTGCATCTTTTTGCTTTTGTGACATAAATAGGCTTTTGATGCCTTTTTTTCCTATTTCACTTTCATTTTTTTTCACAGCATGTTGTTTGATCTGGATTTTCTTCCTTGTGTTTTAAGCCAGTTCTATGAGAAAAGACAGTGAGAGAGAAATGATATGCAAGTGTATTATATACAGCTTTTTTGAGGGAGTTAGGTACAGCCTTCCTTCTTTCTGTCCACTGCTAGTCATTTTGCCTTTCAATATCAGTTTTTAAGGCATCAGTTCTTCAGAAAATGACTGTGAGATGCACCTGGGAGCACAAAAGTATTAGGAGCCTTTCCAAGCAGTTTGTTATTGTACCAGGCAGTGAGGCAGTTAGCAGCATGAATACCTGCTGTAACACTAGCTGAAAACAGATTTGCAGAGCTCAAATGACAGCTCTCTGCAGAACAGGACAAAGTAAAACCATTTGGAAG
Source organism: Certhia americana (assembly GCA_018697195.1). Lineage (NCBI taxonomy): Eukaryota > Metazoa > Chordata > Aves > Passeriformes > Certhiidae > Certhia > Certhia americana. Next base: position 17,587,672 of record CM031864.1, on the reverse strand, counting down.
ACAACTGTAACTTTAGATTTTAGTATATGAACTCATTTCAAATCCTTTCCTGCTTCTTGCCACCATTTCCCCCCCAAAAAAAAAGAAGGAAGAAAAAACCTTCCCAAAACAAAACCCAGGAAGCCCACCCCAACAAAAAAACCAAAAAACTCCAACCAAACAATGCAAAGCTATCTGTTTCTAGGCCCTGCTTTGGGACATATGTAAATAATTTCTGGCTTAGCAGAGCTTCTTAGCAGAAGAGATCATATTAGGGGACATAGAAAAACCAACCATATTTTGAGTTTGCCTTTTAACCTGGTAGAAGAAAGCATTTACTGAACTGATGTCCAATGCTCTGTTCTGAGGGGTATGGATCTCTTCTATCTGAATGCTGACTGCTAAAATTTACAGGAAATGCACTGGCAAAGTATAGGGTTCAGTACAATTCTTTCTTACTTCTGGGACATTTGAGGTAATTCTCAGTATAACATTACAGATTAATGTAAATTCTCGTGAGGAAGGGGTTGGAAACCTTGGAGCTGCCTCAATAGCCTGTCCTAGTGCAGGGAGTGCACTTTAATGTCCCTCAACCATGAAGACTTTGACTCTGTTTGTGAAGGGGAGGCTGTCAAGTCTGGTGTGGAGTTAAGCCCCATGGTTCACATGGTTCATACAGCTTTCAGCTAATGTAACATGGACTCTTTCACATAACATGACATGTATTCTCATTTTTGCTGCACCAAGCTGTTTAAACTCATATTTTGAGCTAGTACATAATATGAAAGGATGTTAAGAAGGTCACTAATTATTTTTGTATCTATACTAATTTTCATGGATATGATGAGATAAAAATGTTGTTAGTTTGCTTTTATCAGACTCTCAATTCATAACTTGAGAAATGGATTTGTGAACTGTTTCCTTCCAGAGGTTACGAACTGAAAATAGGCTCCTGAAACAGCGCATTGAAACACTAGAAAAAGTAAGTATGTTGGGGAATATATTGAATCTCTGTTAATTTAGACTTTATTGATGGTAATTTCATTATATGAAATGGGAATCTCAGAATTATAATTTACTGTTTTCCTGATAATCTCTGGTGTTTACTAGCAGTGCTTAGCCAAATAATATGGCTATCAACAGGCAATTAAGGTCAGTGCTTTAAATATGTAAGGTTGTATTTGCTTCTTAGTGGATATAAAATCAAACATTTTGACATACCCAGCTTGTGTTGTGCTGTTTCCTTTATGAATTAGAAGCATATGTCCAAAGTCCAGAAGACTCCATGAAATAGTGGACTGGTTGGTTGGAAAAGAGGTCATTGCAAGAGAATGCTCAGTCTTGAAAATCTAAAGTTGCTTGGTGTTTTTATGTAGGAGCAAAATGACAGACTTACCAATGACCAGAGAGATGTTGCAGCATTCATTCTGAGAACAGGAACACAGGCATTCATTTGTTCAGTGTAGTTTTGAGGTTTTGTGGTATTTTGGGGTACATGGTGGAGACAATATCTAAAGACTTATTTCTCGTACGTTTAGTCTGGAGTAGAGTTTTGTTAGTTTTTTCTGTAACTGATTGAAACTTCAAAAGTGTGCATGAGGACTGCTGTGGATACATTGCCAACTGTTCTCCAGTGGCCTCTCCTGTATCCTGGTATCACACTTCATCTGGCAGATTGCATCTGAGCTGCTCTGCTCAGGAATGAGAACATGCCTGTCCATCTTAAGCACAAACAGGGACCATCTTTCAAGAAAAGGAGTTGAATGCTCTTGTGAGTTGCAAACAGTGGTTCACATTTCACAGGGAAGAAAATGGTAATGTATCAATTAAGAGTGACATAATTGAAAGACGTCACACTTCAGATGTTAAACCCCATTGCAATTTCTTGAAAAGCAGTCTGTGTCAAATTCTAATTAACTGATTTCAGAATTCAGTTTGGAAAAGATGCATAATAAGGACACATTGTGAAAGTTGTGACCAAAAAAACAATTTTATGAACATGTTTATTTTTAGTATTGGAGATTTATAAAATGAATGGAAAAGGATAGGCTCTCTTTAAGAAGCTTGAAGTTGTAGTGAATCATTTCAATGTTCTTGGCAAATATATAATAATTAGTAACCTTGTTTTATACTTTACTTGTAGAGGTTTGAAATCTTTTCTTTTTTAAATTATAGAGTCCATGATGAACTGCCACATGCTAGTGCTTTTGCAAATTCTGTACTTAGAATTTCAGAATTCACCTTCAGACTATCCCAATCTGATTGGAATTAAAATAATTCAAAATGGGAAAATATTATCTATTAATAAGAATTTCTGAAGATCGTTATCATTGCAGCATTTGAAAAACATCATAAAGTGTGAAAAACACATAAGTTCTTCTGCTGGAAACTTACTTTTAAAATATTTTTCCATCATTCAAACCCATCTGATTTAGTTGTGATTTCCTTAGTGTACCTTAGCTTCTAAGTAATAGCTCTTATCTACTAGTTTGAAGTTCAATTTTAATAAAAGTTTCAAGGACAAAGAAAATCTATGTGTAGATGTTTCTCTGTAGAATGTTCAAAAAATTGAGTGGTTTCAGGAGTGATAAAGTAGAAATTATTTAAATGCAACTGCAGGGCGGTAGAGCTTGTTAGCATGCAAAAATGAAAATTTTTCTTGCAAAAGTTTGTCAAGGAAAGAGAATCTATGAACTGCTCAATGAGTTACTGCAAGAGTTCAGTAAAACAAAACGTTAGCTGTCAGAGTTGACATTTCCTTAACTTTTCTGTCAGTTTGCACCATTTAACTTCCCTGCTTCATCTTAGTGGAAGCTGTAGTTATGCATGAGTGCCTCAGTGCTTAATGGAGTTTCCTCTGTGCTCAAATTATGCCTTTGTTTCATATTTTGGGGGGACTGTAGATCATGTCTTGCATCTCTCTAATTGATCATACCAGATAATGCTTTAGTAACTTCTGTTAACTAGGGAAGCAAGCCATCCAAATAAAAACACTCAGTGTCCTGTAGGTGAATTTTAAATGTTACAGAAATCTGGCTTTGAAACCTTTTTGTATCAAAGATGGACTGTATTAAATCTGTTGCAGAAAAGGCTGCTTCCTGGGACCTTCAGGCTGAGTTATATTCATTTATATAAAGAGTTATTAATTTTGAAAAAAGAGTTTGCACAGAAAATGGGTAGAATTTGGGCATTTTCTTTCTATGAGCTCTTGGTCTTTTTTGTCACTATTATCAGCCCTTTGTATTTTGGTTTCCCTTTTCCTCATTCCTATCTGAATTTTTCCTTTGTAGGAAAGTGCTTCCTTGGCAGATAGATTGATACAGGTATAGTCTTTTACTGTATGACTCTCTTCCTACTCAAAAAACCACAACTGCTTTGATGCATGCATATTTGCATGCTGTATTCTATCCCTGCTTTGCTGATTTGGAATAAATACAGAGCTAATATATCGTGCTAGAAACTTGCTTAATTTCGTTTACTAAAAATATATAAACCCAATACCTGCACGTTATAGTAATTTTCCTAACCTTTTATAATTTTTTGTACAAATTCTGGTGGCAAATGGATTCTATGACACTGTATTAACAATGAAATTGAATATTGTGAACCTCAATCTGTGCATGTACAACCGAGTAATAATGCATGAAAGGAATTTTAATGAATGCAAGTACAAAACTGTGCTTGCTAAATGGATGCTAAACTTTGTAATAAAGTACTAAAGCTGCTGTTTAGTACTACTTTGTCCTAAAATTTCTGCCAATTGTACTCTGTGCTGTTTGCAAAACCAATCTGGTGAAATAAGCAGCTAAGCATCACAAAGGTAGTTTTCCTTGGATTTGTCATCAAGTGCTTAAAAAAAAAAATTATGTCCTAAGGGACAAGTGACAAGGGCCCAGGAGGCTGAGGAAAACTACCTCATAAAACGGGAGCTGGCCACCATCAAACAGCAGAGTGATGAGGCCAATACTAAACTGGAGCAAGCTGAGAATACCATCAGGGAGCTCCAGCAACAGCAGCAATGGGTAAGGAGCCTGGCAGCACATTCTCATCTTTTTCACTCACATGTGTTTATTTTTCCTCATCATTACATGACATGGTCTCTGTGCTGTCTTTGTAAACCCCTGTTCACTGTGATTTGCATTCTTAAAATTACACAAATTGGATTAAATGAAATTTTGCTCTGTTTTACTGATAGATGAGATTCATAACCGGATAGGTATAACTTACGAGTTAATTAAAAAAACCCTAAGCAACATACCCACAATGAAACACAAAGCAAAAAACTCAAAAAAACCCCACAAACCAACCCAAAGCCCTTCCAACACACAAAAAAAAATACTATCAAAAAATCACACATACAACCTCTGATAGCTCTTAATGCTAAGAATCTAGTCATTGCAAGTTGCGTCACTCTGAATACTCAAATTTGAGAACTGAGAAGTGCCCTTACCTAGTATGTAATTTAAGTCAGTTTCTTTCATGTTAATGTTTTTTCTGTGTACCTGTATTTGTTTTTTTCCGGGTATGCTAATATATACTGCTTGCTTAAGTAGAAGAGTATTGCCCCTGATTTTTGGAACTACAGAACTTAATTAAAAAATGTGGGTTTACGTGTGTATGGAGCAGGAAAATAATTTTTAGTAGACTTTTATAGTGCTGTATTTGTTTGCACTCTGTATTTTAGGCAGTAAAATGTTCAAGACTTCTGACTGTTGCTGTAAGACTGAAGTTACTTTCCCTAAGACACTTGAAGTACTCAGTATCTTCTCTTTAGGGGGACAGGGGAAGCATTTTAGCATCTTCACTTGCTGAATAAACTGTGCACTACTAGTGTTGATGTAAATATCCTCATATTGTTTTAAGCAAGTGGTATCCAAGTTCTTGTCTGGGAATTCCAGGTGTAATACAACTTACTAGAATTAAGTATAGTGCACCAGCTTACCAGATTTCTTAATGTCAGTATGGCAGTTTGTTTTACATGTCTTCCACCAAAACTCTAGAAATACCTGTGTCTCGCATTAGAAGGTAAAGATGAGACTTACTGTTAGACTGAAAAGAAATCACAACTTAAATTTAACATTCTGGAACTAGTTTATTATGTCTGTTTAATGCATTTCAGTGTAAAAAAGATACACAGAAATGTATATTTTAGAAAAGTTGTAGTAACAAATAAATAGTACTTTAGAATAGTTGTAGGAAGTGATTAATGAGCTCATTACTCTCTCATGTGAAATACTGCTTTTTACAGAACTTGAAGAATTTCTTTAGGGGAAAAAATATGAAGAAATTATGATTAGGAAGATGGGGATGCTCTAATAATGCTTTACAATATTTTTAGGTATATTGTAATCTTCCAAGTGAAACACAATGACTTTAGGATATCCAGCTGTTTATTGTCTGATTACCATAGTACACACACCTTTGGAATGTGTTTTTTTAGAGGCATCTATGTTAATGACCTGTATGCAATTAAAAGTTATTAGAAGACTAAGATACTATATTTATTTATTTATTTAATTGGTGGGAATATGACTTTGAAAGCTAATGCCTTTAACTCTGCTGGGGACCTTATGGAGTAGCAATGATGGGGAGGCCTGAGAGGTTTCCTAGTTATGAGAGCTGATCCTGAGCAAAACCTTAGATAATTGTGATTCCAAATTTGGCTGGGTTGGAGCTGTGAGTGCAGACAACTGGACAAGTACTGCAGGAATGGAGAGTAAGTGAAATTATGGGCATGCTTTCTTCTTTCTATATTTGCAGCATTGTTTTCCTCCACTTAAACACGAACATGGCTATAAGAAGTTGTCTGACTCTGTGTGTGGAACTGAGTCTGTAAATCCATATGTCATAGACAGACTTGTGCCTAATAGCTGGCATATTCTGAAATGCAGGGAATAGCACTGTGGCGTTGAGACCCATCAGAATTAGACAATGTGATGAAAGTGTTAAAATGGTTTAAGTGAGGAGCGTTCGCTAGATTTTCTGCTGCATCAGTAAGAGTGTAATTGAACCGGCTTTTAACTTCCCAAGCATGGAAGTGGGAGCAGCAAATGTGAGCGGCTGCGTGCGTTTAGGGCGCCGCCTGGTGGGAATGCCTGGATTTATTTGGAATTTTGGCTTTTTACTGTACACCGGTAAATTTTTTGCCACTTGCTAGTGCCAGTAGCTTTGTTGTTGTTTTGTCTTGTGAATATCTGCTTTAATGCTTTCTTCTCTAATCATTTCAGCTTTGTTTATTGTTAGCAAAAGTGACTGCACTGTAAACTTGTAAATCACTGCATAGTTTCTGTGGTTATTTAAAGGTACAGCATCTATTGTATGTATTTTTGTCATCTACATATTTTTCAGTCTTGAACTGTCTGTTTCAACATGATAAAAACTGTAATGTTTGTATATATGATTCTCTGAAGAAAAATGTACGAAAAGAACTCCCTAAGGGTACTTGCAACTGCCTCTTCTGAACACTGTGGGATTAAAAAAACCCACTGTTTGTTGGTAGCAAAAAATTATCTAAACAATAGTGTTTCTAAGGTTAACACATCCTTTGTAAAAAGGTTATGCATTTGTATTTGAGTATTATCAAGGGTTTATACTATTCTGTTTCTATGAGATTGGACAGCATAGGTTGGATGGCTTAAGGGTAAGTGTTGAAGGTACTTACTGGATTTGTGTCTAAAGAAATTCTCTCCTGCAGCACTTCTGAATACAAACATGGGTAAATGAGTACTCTTTTAATCAAAGCCCAACGCCAGAAGCACAAATTACATAGAAGTTTATTTTTTCCTGTGCTAAACTATTTATAGGGAGCTTTTAGTTGAACCAGAATGACTTCATTATGAAGTGTGGAGTCTACTCAAAGAGGTAATCATTATACTAACGAATAGCACTAATCTCTCTTTGGCTTGCCTGATCTTTAAATGCAGAAGCTTGCCAAAGGCAAGTCGTGGTGGGTTACCAAATGGTTAAGAGGAAAGTGGCTTCTTCCTCATACTGCTAGCAAATCAAGAACTTCATAGAAGAAGTTGTGTCTGACTTGAACAAAATACAGTTTTCTTTTGAGGCATGCTAAGAGCAATAGGATTTGAGGAGATAGGGGAAAGGGTAATCAGCTTGTTGTAACTTACGCCTGAAAATTATGTGCTTAAGGCTTATTCTCTGTTCTTTTTCCCCTTGTGTTTCTAAATAAAAAGGGTAGCTTCTTGCTAGATGTAAACACCTCCAGAATGCAAATCTTGTCTTTCCCTGTGACACTGTAATTGTCAATGATTACCCAGTTCCTCAGTCTGAATGCTTTAAAATTGAGTCTGATAAACTGGAGGCTAATCAAGCTAAAATTAGTTTGCATCTTATTTTTAAATAGGCTCTTCAGCTATATTATGTGAAGATAGAATTTTAATTGACTAAGCATTCAGATGGAAGCATATGCATTTTGCAAGGTAATTTATAGTGATGTATTTGGTTATCGTTACAGCAACTTCATAATGCATAGTTTCTTTTCAGGAACTCATGCTAAGATGACTGATAATAATTAAGAACATAGTAATTGATACTGAGAATATATGCTTGTAAATGAATGTTGCAACTTTATGGAAGGCTTCACTTTATTTTACAGTATACTTCCCTAATACTGTGTTCTGATTTGCAATGAAAAAGCAGAAAATAAGAATACTGTATTTAGGGAAGTACTACAGTTAGTGCTCCAGTGTGTAAACAAAGTTAGCTGGGAGCTGCTGAATCATCTATTAATTGCTCTTCAGTACAGTGTACTGGAGACACATTGTGTAATTACATCTGTCATCAACCAAAATAATATTTGGTATAGTTTTATTTAAGAAAAGTTGGTAGGAAATAAATCCAGTTGTATGAAGCCAAGAACTTGCTTCTTTCAGAATTAAATGGCTGTAGAACTACTACTATTAGTCCCTTATATTACATATGTCTCTTCAACATAGGCAAGAAAGTGTTACTGTGGTTAAAATGTTTGGCAGTGCCTGAAAGTCTGTATTTGCATTGAGGCTCTTGTCAGAAATTCTAGGGCTTAAGGCTAATATGTAAAAGCAGATCTTTTTCCTGCAGTCAATATAAAAGCAATTTTCAAACACTGTTTTACTATAAACTTGTGTTTCCTTTGTATACTAAGTTATTGAAAGTGTGCTTTGTTTCACTAGGTAGCAAAACTCACAACTTCTAATTTGTGAATCTTGATTTCTTCAGTCTGTTTTGATCTTGGCTGGGGGTTTCCACCAGTGTATCAAGCCTTCAGTTAGAGTTTCTAGTGGCTAAGTAAATAAGTACTCTTAACATACTCCTTAGGCAGGCGAAATCTAAAGACAGATTTAAAGACATGACTTGTGCCTGAAACTGGATTAATAACTTTTCTTACATTCCCCATTACTAATTATTTGATAAACATCAATTAGATTTTTATAGAATACACTTAATTATTGCAAAATCAGCATGTATTCAGTTCTTCAAATCTGCTGTTTTCTCTCAATGTCCTGGAAAATACTAGGGAATTTCTTACCTTACAAGAGAGAGAAGATTGCATTTGCTCTCATTCCGTTACGTATCACAGACAGAAAACTGGAACATGAAATGTAGAGTCCATCTAAGTTGCTGTGTGTATCATGGGATGAACCTGTACAAACAGCCAGGGAATAAAATAGAATGGTTGCTTCTTTGCCTCTACGTGGTGTTATGTATGGTACTTGTGTTGCTACATGATGTGAAACAACTACAGAAATGAATCAGCGTTTGTCCACCATCTTCTTCCTTACACTCAAATCAGGTCTGTCTCCACTGTTTGCTGAGGCAAAAACATTGTGTGGGTTGAAAATAATATGAATTTGATTAGTATTGTATAAGGGAAAAATAATACTAATGTACAGGGATCATACTGTATCTGTGTTCTGTGTGTTCACATGCACACAGTATGCCGAGTGCTTAAGTGGACGGTGTCAGTGACACTAAAAACTGCCTGCCTGAGCTGCCTTTGCCTTTCAATGCTTTGTACATATCTCCTCCATTGCAGCTTCCTGTAGGCACATATATGCAAGAAATACAGTAACACTAAGAGTAGTGTACATTTTGAATTTGGACTGTACTGTAAGTCATGACAAAAGGTATAGTTGGCATGCAGAAGTGTAAAAGCAAATGATTAAATTATTTCCTTGACCATACAGTTACGTTTAAATCCTTGTTTTGTCCTGTTTCCCTTTTATTTGTACATAAAGAGTCAGGGAATGGCACACCCTAACAGAAGCATGTGGAACTGAAAACTTCTGATAATTTTTTTACTGTTTTTTAGATGCAGAAAGCTCAATTGTTTGATGCAAACATAAAGTAAGACATAGCTGTATCTTTAGTATAATGAATAATCTTTTAAAAGTTGAATTGTTAATTAAAACTTGTTCTATTAATCCAAGCATAGTACTTATATTTAACAATGTAGTTAATGACACCAAAAATATATTATTTTCCTCTAAACAATTTTTTCAGGGTAGCTATGTAAACACAATAGCTAAACAACTACACTTTGAGGACTTCAGCACCCACTTTTTTCTTCAATCAGAAATTTAAAGACTGATTTAGGTTGGTGTTGCCTATCAAGCAAGTTTGACAATCTGTCAAACTGACCCAGGAAAGAAATAAAATGTATTTTTTAACTAACTGGGGGGAAAAGTTAAGTGAGCCTTTTGAATATAAGTGCTTCATTTGGATGCATCTGAATCTCAGAATATATAGAGTGTGAGTAAACGAGAGCCTAGAGCTGGAGTGAAGAAAGGGGCTAACCAAAGTCATTGTGCATTGAAGTGGTTTTATTTAAAATCCAAGATTGTGGAAAGATTCTCCAGATGAATTGGAGTGCAAGTGAACAGGGACTGAGTGATACTTGTATTAACCTTGTAATTAGCTAGGCTTTCCTGAACATCTTTTTCTGCAGATCACAAAATAATCATGGATTTTTTTGAGAATATTTCAATTTATTTGGCAATGAGAGAAGAGTGTGAGTTGTTGCTTGTCAGTACTAGTAGAGGTCTCAGTTTTATCAGACACATTTGGCTGTGTGGAGGTGCAGTTGTTTGAGAGGCAGAGCAGCAGGGATATGTTTGTTAGCAGTCTGGATTGACTTTAATAGATTTGTATACGGTAAGCACTTATGCTGGCGTTCCTGATCTTAAGCATTTGAATGTACTTTTCCCACCAAATCTGGTACATAAAACCCCTTTCAAACAATCTGTACTTCATACTAAACATATTTCTGCAAACTTTGTAGCATAAATGCAGTTCACGATACAGTGAAGACTTTGTGCTACAGCTGGAAAAAGAGCTGGTCCAAGCCAGGCTGAGTGAAGCAGAATCCCATTGTGCCCTGAAGGAGATGCAAGATAAAGTTCTAGAGATGGAAAAGGTAAATCAAACCAGGACCCTCTATATAGAACAGCACTAGAAACAGACTACAGGTCCCTGTCATTCTTTGCAGAACTGTGCTCTAGAACCTTCTCTTCTGTGCTTCTGTGATTGCAAGATGCCTTTCAAACCTGAAAGTACAACTATAAAACTAAAGTCTGTTTGCACTGGGAAAGGTTTGTGAATAACTGATCCCTTTTCTTCTCTTCCTGAAGCCTGCTGTAGTGGAAAACTTGGATTCTAGTGAAGTCTTGACAGGAAACATCACTTGTTTCAAAATTATATCCTGCAACAAGAGCAGTGGGCTTAGAGTGAGCATTGAGAATATGTGAAAGAATATGGGATGGGAAGAAGAAAGGGTTCAATATTACCATTCCCATCCCATTATGGGCAGGGAAAAAAATTCCTTCACTACTCAATATCAGAATCTCTACTGCTTTTTGGGTGCCATGCTAGCTTGTAACTTATTGATGCCAGAGTTCAAGCTGTACTCAAACCTACTGTCAAACATTTACCTTTCTTTGAAGCAGAATTAAAATGCAAGATAAAATAGCAAAAAACCCCAAACAATAACTGGCCTGATATAAAGCATGCTTTTCAGATCCTGTTGTACTGGCTTTGGAATTAGTTTCCTTTGGAAATTTTAATGAGCTATATACCCAGGCTTTGACTAGAACTTAGTAGCTAATTAGATTAAACCCACTGGAGTCAAGATTTATTTTTCAATTATCTGATGGGCTTAGTATTAGTAGTGTGGGAGTTTCTACTGTATTAACCATTGGTAAGAATTCAGGATATAATAAGAGTTCAGGAGACTACTTACTCTTCATCAGCATGGAGACAGCATACAATGAAAACTTATCTGTGAAGAAAAACTGGAATAGTGGGGTCAATTCCAGTGTACCAGACAAACTCAGACATCTAGTAATATTTCAGTCTGTCATGATGAACTTCTGCATGTGAGAAAGTAGCTGAAGTAAACTCCCTCAAATTCCTACAGTACAGTTCTTTAGTTCTGTTAGTGATGAGTTGTGTAATCTGGGGATCTTCTGCTGAATAACCCGAGACTTGCATGGCCATAATGACAGTGCCATAAACATTCTGAAATGTATGCTCTCATTTCCTGTATTTTCCAATACTCAGATACTATGGTTTTGAAACATGGAATGCTAATGAATTACTGTTGTGCTGTGTTCTGTTAATCATGTGCTTTACTCAACTCTCAAGAAAACCTGACAACTGTCACAGGATTATACATCTGCAAAAACACTTGATTTTGATGAAAACAACTACTGGGAAATAAAGTAGAAAGTGATGAAGAACAGTTCAGCTTTGACTATTTGGTAACCAAGGATTTGTTGTAGGGATATTGTAGACAGCTTGTCCATTTTCTTCCCCTCTTGTTTTTTCACCAGATTTCCATTATTAGGATTTCATCTCTGTTTTGCTTCTCCTGGTGTTTTCATGTTTTCTGTTTAGCCTTCTCACCTTTCTGCTTTTCCCTCATGTGTCTTGCACTTTCATCTCTAAGACCTCTTGACTGGTTGTTTATAAATATTAACGGATGGTTCCTTTGTTAGCATATCTGTTCTCCTTTTTAAAGGCTGATGACCTACTTCCTTATAAAATATATTTCCATCTTTTTTTTTTCCCTGTAAACCTAAATAAAAGTTATAGCTTAAAGGTGTCATTTCAATTCCGTGTTTACTTTCATTTTGTCAGCTAGTTCAAGAACTTTCAGATTACTCACTGTATTTTTGATGAAGTGTTCAAATATTTTGTTTTGTAAATCTTTTGTTAGGGATACCATTAAGGGAATTCTTGAAATCAGAATACCTAGAACTACTATGTTATACATTTTTTTTGTAGTTGGCAGTTGGAAGTTATTTATATACATTCACTATATCCAGAAGCATAGATTTTTGATGTTTTTTATTTTGCAGAGGATGTGCACTTAAAATTTTCTTAGTTATTGTTCCATGTCTATGTTCTTGGACTGGGTTTCACTAAGTACAATTTTATTCAAGTACATATTTAAGAGGATGGTCCTTGTTGCAGAGAAACAGCTCCCTCCCTGATGAGGAAAATGTTGCCAGACTACAAGAAGAATTGATTGCAGTGAAATTAAGAGAAGCAGAATCGTTGATGGGTCTCAAAGAACTAAGGCAGCAAGTCAAAGATTTGGAGGAGCACTGGCAGGTATGGGTAGCAATACACTTTTATTTATTTTTATTTTCAATGATAAAGGAAAGGACTATAAAATTTTGAGATTCTGCAATCAAGTGGAAACTAATGATTATGGATCAAACTGCTGAGGTGACAAAATCCTGAAATCCAGCTGTCACAAGAAACTTAGCTTCAAAAGTATGTTAGAAATTGGTGCCTAGTTGTTACAAATGGCAGAGGGCCTGTGCTACCAGCTAGCTGTAATGGTAGGAGGAAAGTACCTGATCAGTATACTCCTACTTTGCTAAATGTTTAAAAGGGCTAGAAATAGACAAAAGTCTCAGGCTTGCAATTCACTGACTTACTGTAGCTGGGTATTAACGTGTTCAGTTTTTTAATTGTCTGTTCTTAAAACCAGTAAGTTTCCATTGGTTTCTAGCTTTAGGATCAGCAGGGGAACTCTAGCTATTTGTCCTCAGGTCACTCTGAGACCTTAGGTGAATTAAAGAAATACCAGGAATAATCAGGCATTACCAGCAAAAACATGCTATTTTTCTAGCGTCATCTAGCTCGTACCACTGGAAGATGGAAAGATCCTCCCAGAAAAAATGCAGTGAATGAGCTACAGGACGAGCTGATGACAGTGAGGTTGAGAGAAGCAGAAACTCAGGCTGAGCTGAAAGAGACCAAACAAAGAATGATGGAGGTGGAGACACAGGTATGTTATTGTACACTAGGACGTGTGAATTCAGCAGGCTGCTAGCAGTTTGGTGTTAAATGGTAGATACCTGATGATGATCTTCATCATCTACAGGCAGGACATTAGTTCCAAAATGTAGAATGTTTTTATTTCTGTTACATGGGGATGGGAGAATCTTGTGCATACATTCCAACTTTAATGTCTCTTCTTTAATCTTTCCCAGGACCATTGGTTCCTGAATTTCTAATATGGGTTAGTTGGTAGACACTGTGTGTGTATATTCATTAATTTAATTGTACAGGTGTAATAACAACAAAAGTATGTTTAAGGTTTTTTAAATGTCATAAATCTAATTGGCAATTCTGATAATAGTAATGTTTATATGGCAATGTGTGCTTTCTTGTGATGACATTGATGATTCATTTTCTGCTGAGATCATGAATCTGGTTACTAAACTGTAGACTCAGCAAGGCAGCTGTGTGTTGGTCAGTATTTTTTGGCACAAGGTTTGCCTTTTATGTGCCAGAATAGAAAAGCATGGATTACTCTTGGTGAGGTTTGTGCAGAAAAGACAATCATACCTTGACTGCAAAGAGTGTTTTTGTATAACTAGGGAATAAGTTGCTAAGCACCTGAAATGAAAGTGCATTAAAGTGGTGAGCTCATATTATATTAGTAAACTTTCACTCCAGTTAATAAGCACAACGTTCTGATGATTGAGTAGGGTTTGTAATAGACTTCTAAGAAATCTTCCCATGAAATATCTGCTAAATGTTACTTTTTTGAAAGAGATCTATGGATCCTAAAATCTAAACGAACAATGGCTTTACTTGACAAGGTTCAGCAATTTCAGAAAGCAGGAGAGCATGTAAAGATGTGCTATTGAAGAGAATTAATCAACTGCAAGGCATATGAAGGCTTCTTTCTGACAGAGGGACCACTTTGTCTGTCCCAAATGAACAAGTTCCCTCTTGCTTTACTTCTTAAAATTTTCAATATTGTTGGATATTGAGGTGTCAATATTGTTTTGGTCAGTAGGGGGCAGAGAGATCCTGCTGCCTGGTTTACAGGTACTTTCTCTTCAGCGTTATGCGTGGAGTCTTTGTACGTGCTTAGGTTGTTCAGCTGTCATCTGAGAAAAATGCCATTCTCGTGATATGGTGTGCACAACTTCAGGTACAAATACTGTGTGACTTGTACTTGTGCACTCATCCCAACTAAGGTGCCATGTTGCTTTCAGGAATTCATTGGACAGTATTTCTGACATACCTGATCTTTCCTGGATGCATAGAATAGTTGGGATACAAGTTCACAACATCTATCTTACCTAGGTGGAAATTGGGAATAACAGGTCTACTGAAGCTTTGCAATAATGTTCTTACAATGAGTCGTCTGTTTAAGAACAATTTGAATATGCTGGTCATAAACAAAATGTCATGCAAAGTCTTCTGATTACACTTGGAAAACTGAATGCTTTTCCATCAAAACTTTTTTTATGGTAAATGATCTCTTAAGTCTGTTTCGTCAGATTTCAGGGAGTTAGATTAATATCCTTTAACATGTATTTTGTTTCCTTTTTTTTGTCATAATTTTTTGTGATAAAGAATCAGATCAATAGTAATCACTTACGAAGGGCAGAACAAGAGGTCTCCAACCTACAGGAGAAGGTGCAGTATCTTTCTGCACAGAACAAAGGACTTCTGGCTCAGTTGAATGAAGCAAAACGTAGACAAGCAGAGATTGAATGCAAGGTAAACATCCTGAAAAGAATACTTGTGTGCTAATACATGTGCATTTTAGTTACATTTGCTATTGTTGGATAAAATAGTGTCTTAACTGAGAGGCATAAATCATAGAACCAAAATTCTTTTTACTGATTTTGACAATACCATCTTGAATTTACCATCTCACAAAAAGCACCTGAGGTTTAGACAGAGCTGCTTCTTTGTAGTCCCATGAAGATAAACGTTTACTTTAAAGCATGGTTCTACTCAGAACAGTGTCTGTGTGTAATAAAAAAGGACACTCCTCAACAACAGACTCGGGTTTTCATTTTTCTTACTGTCTTGCCAGTTCCATTTTTTTTCTAGTGGGACCTGAATGTACAGTGCAGCAAAGAAGTAACTTCTGCTGACTCATCAAACTCCATCACAAGCTTTTAGAAAAAAAATGCTGAATCTTAACTAGAAGAAATTGCTTCTACTGACTTTCTTGTTTGCCATAATCTCTGGTTTCCTAAGCACTATTTTTTTAATTGCTGATTTTTTTTAATAATTACAATCTTGGTGATGTCTTTTTCTCATAACCCATAACTTATTTTGTTTAATTAGTTTTTGATACTGAAGGTGCTCATTAATCCTCAAGAGATTGAGCATTGAGAGTGTGTAGTCAATATACTGTTTTTATGTTGACTATATAAAGAGCAATATGTCTTTAACCTGATTAATGATTTAGTACTCATAACTATTCTCAGTGGGATAATACATTTGTAGAACAATGTTCTAGCATGGGCTAGAGAAAAGTGTGACAGTAATAGACAGCACCAGTCATACTCTTTAGAGATTCTCTGAAAGTAGCTGTGGTCAAGAGCTAGTGAAATATCTTCACTGACATACATTAATTAGATCTTGAAGCCTGTTTTGCAACTTACAGAAAAAAGATTGCAATTTACACTGGAAGATGTTTTACAAGTAATATTTGATTATATATCAGAAACAACAACAATTACTCCTGATTCTATTAGTAACTGATGTTGGATTTTTTTTTTCTTCTGTTTTTTCAAGTTGTTTGCAATCATGCTCTAGTTTTACTTTTGTCTGGGCTAGGTAGCAATATTTCTACTGTCTTAAAAAGTATGTATTTGGATTTTCAACTCCCCAGTTCTTTTATGCATAGTAAATGGGTATGTTATTTCAGGAGCTTGTATTTTTCTTTTAAAAGGTATCTTGAAATATTTAAGCAGAAATTACATTTTTTGTAGAGAGTTGCATTTCATGCCACCTGTATGGCAACAGTTTTTGTCACAGGTGTGTATTGTTGTTTTTCCCTTTTTATGTGACTACTGCTTCTACAGCAAGGACTCAATTTCAAATTTTTCATTAAAACTCACCACTCATCTTTCTAATCAGTTGTACTAAAGAATTTGCAACTGAAGATTTGTGCCCCCACCCAGTCTTGTCTTTCCTACCATATCAACTTCTGTGGTAAATATTGAGAACAGGCTCTGTTTCACAGGTATAGCATCAGTGCCATCTAGAGCAGCACTACTGACTCATACCAAAGTAAAACCAAGCCAGTCTTTCCTTCAGCTTTCAGTTAAATACATGCAATCTTGTGGACTTGTCCGTTTGGCTTCATTTGAGCAATCATGCAACAGAATTTAGCAAGAATGGCTAAACTTCGGCTAGCACACGATAGATTTCT
This sequence comes from Certhia americana, assembly GCA_018697195.1. Taxonomy (NCBI): domain Eukaryota; kingdom Metazoa; phylum Chordata; class Aves; order Passeriformes; family Certhiidae; genus Certhia; species Certhia americana. Next base: position 17,570,994 of record CM031864.1, on the reverse strand, counting down.
CTGAAATGGGCTCCACTGATTACAAATGCAGTTAATTGGGTTCTGTAGATTATATACCTCCGTTACAGAAAGATTTGACAAAACCCAAACAAACGGCATGTTTAGAAGTAGCTACTATTGATAAGCTTTGATACATTTGATTTGATCTCAACTGTACTGTCTAATGAAGGGTGATTGAGTACTGTTAGTCTGCAGCACACATAAAATAACTGAAGCACTGGAATTGATTTGCAGTAAATACTGTTTTGTAACACCCGTCTGCTATAAAAGTAGGTGTACACCTGAGCCTAATCTGTCTCTTCCCCAGAGCTGTTTGCTCTTCAGCGGATAGTATTGCTCACTAATTATCTAACATTCTTTTCTCTCTGTAGTTGTACCAGGCTGCTGACAATGTAATACTGTTTTGTGCTTTGAAGTCTTGAGGACTTTCCTCATAAAACAGGACATTTCTTTCTCTCTTTTTCAAACTCAAACTACCTATCATTTATAGACAGACTTGTAGGTTAACCTTACAGTGGGAGCCCAATTGTAGGTTATGTGCATTAATATTTTATTCTAAAATGTCTTTGTTATATATAAGGTAGCTGAACTAAATGGGATTAAGAATACATTTGCTTTTGTATTTCTTTTATTTTTTAGGAAAAAGGAAATGATGAAATAAGTAACTCTTGTGTGGCTTTGCTATTTCTATATATATAAAATCCAATATTAAAGCATGAGCTGGTTTCTTTTATTATGTTGATTCTTTTTCTTAATTTATGCTTTAATATTTCTGGAAAATAAGACCGTTGTTTTCTGGACCTTGCAGTTGATAACAGCAAGTTTTCAAAACTGCTGATTTTTTTAGATTATTTTAGTTTACAGTTTATGTTAGATTATTACATACTCCTCCTATGGGTTAAAATTAAATGTGAGTTCTTTAGAATAATGGTAGTTTGCACAGCAGTGTACTAAGTTTTTTCTGGATTTTGGGTAAAAGCAGTGCACAGTCTTTAATCAGCTAAACCTGGTACTAGTTAGCTCCCATTTCTGACTTCTTCCAGAGTAAAGAAGAAGTGATGGCAGTACGGCTCCGTGAGGCAGACCGCATTGCAGCTGTGGCAGAACTCCAGCAGCATATTGCTGAATTAGAAATCCAGGTAACAAGTGATGGCATTAAATGTGAAACTTGATACTGATTAGATTTTGTACTTTGTGAGTTTTTTTCTTCCTCTACTGTGTTTCTTTGTTAGCCTACTGTGAATACAAGACACTGCTTTGTCAAGTGGGATAATAACTGTATTGCTGAATTCCTGTACAAGCAAAGCCTTAAATCTAACTTGGGTGCATACCTGTGAGCTGTTAATAGTTCCTTCTGTATGAACACCATGTTAAAGGCAACACTCTTTTTAACTCTGATTTCTGTTGTGGATTTTTTCTTGTAATTGGTACTTCTTACCAATTAATGGATGGGATTGAGAACATCCTCTGTCCAAAAAAAGATGCATACTATTTTGATTCCAGCCACTTTTTTTCTGTGCTTACTCTTCTGCTATGATCAGTATTGAAGGATTTATTGTAAAACTCTTACTCCCTTTATGTAAATCTTGAAACCAGAAATATTTATTGCTACCACATCACTGTAGGATCTCAAGATGCATCCTTTGGCCTCTGTGTTGTTCCTTACACTTTCAGTTGCGTTTGGGGCATTCATCGTTCCATTAACTTGCTGCTTGCCTTGATGAGAAAACCAGAAGTTGCTGTGCTTTATATTTTCTTGGCTTTGGGAAATTTTGATGTCTTACTGTGGTCTGACCTTTCTATACTCATATACTGCTGTCCTGTCTGAATTCTGATGCAAAGTTTTTCTTGGTTATTTTTACTGTTACAAGCTAGTTACTCTCTGGTTTACATTTTTAAAAACCTGGTGTTGCTATCATGTTTCTTCCCTTTGAAATCTTTCTTTTCCCATGATGATCTCATTATATTGTTTCAAAGCCTTTTCCCTATGATTTCTCAACTAGTTGTATCTTTTTCATCACTTCATATATGGAATGTACAAATAAATTTCATTGAGCTTGCATAAAGAATTTTTGCTATATTTCCTCTAGTGCAGCAGGAACTAAATTTATTGAAAATTAAAGCAATCATTCCTTTAAATCATGTAATGCTTAGATAATGCTGTGATCAGTACATTAGGCATACCTAGATAAGTACGGTAAGCATTGCATATGAATCATTTATCATCTAGTAAGATAACAAGAGAGTAGCTGAGTTAAGGTCAATCTTCTGCTGAAATTAACATTTTAAAAAAAGAGAGGGGAAGTTTAAAGGTTTCTTCAAACCTTTAGATATGATTTTGTAGGTAAGAAGTGAATACTCATTTTGCATTATTTTTACTTTAGCACAGACTTCAAATGCCATCCTGCTTCTATTATTTGATTGATAGACATCTCTCAAAATGTAGTCAATACCTTATGAAATGGTGAATCCCCTAATGATCAGTTGGGAATTTTTTGATAGCTGTCACACAATTCAAATTGTGTTCATTTTTTAGTGTAAATACATCTGACATGGTTTTCTGTTGTTTGACTGGTCAAACCATCCATGCTCCATCATTTAATTGCTCTCTCCTATTCCCTCTCCATGTTTCTGCTTAACTTAGGAATCCCAGAATTGCATGTGGTTTTTTATACTTTGTAATGAGACAGAAAGAAGTGCAGGAACATAATCTATTTTATGATTCTAGCTAATATATCCAAAGATCACACTGTTCCTGTTTTGTCATAATATTGCATTCTCTCAGGTTCAGTTGTTTATCCACATCATCTCTCCTTCCTTTTCACAAGTACTACTTTGCACAATGTAATTTTTAATTATGTTTTTATTATTATAGGTGTTTTGTTTCCTTCTGAAGTGCATTTCAAGTTCCAGTCTTTATGGTATTCTCAGATTATCACCTGCTAATGATTTCTTGAGTTTGATCTTAGTAAAATGCTTGATTTTCTTCACAGAAGTGAAAGTGGCTGTGCTTTCTTTGTATACAGTATGGAGTATGAAGTAATTTTGTGGCTGAGGTCCACGTTCATTTGATGAGTTTGCACTGTTAGGATTTTGGTGAACATCTGATCTCAAATTTACACTCTGAAAGATAACTTCTTCAATTGTGAAATACAGATTTTGAGTGTGAACTTTATAATATTTAAAACAAATGATTTAGCAGAAATAAGTTCTGCTAATGTTAATTTATTTAATGCTGTAGACATTACTTGAAATGCTTTTATTGAACAGTGATAGATGTTTGGGGTTTTTTAAGAGTCTATGCAGATATTTTGGGCCAGTGTGTTTTGCCAGTGAATATGAAACTTATGATCAAAACTTCCTTTTTGGGTACTCATGCTCAAAAGCCTTTGAAACACTGCACCAGAAGAAATGTAATAATGGAGCTGGAAATTCTGAATTCCCAAACCTTGTAAACTATAAAACATATAATTGATAATAGGGCTTAAACAAAAGCAAATTTTAAAAGAAATTGAAAAAATCTAGATAACTTCTTCCTCATTGGAGAAAGAGCTGCCCCCCATTCTCTTCTGTTCAGCTTGTTGCTGTAATTGCTGTCACCTGATGTGGGGAGTGGAGGCCCGTTTAATCAGGACTTGCCTTAATGACTTGAAATGCAATATTTAATACCAAAAATACATTTAGCCAGTCTTGGAGCATAGGCACCAGGATTAAAGTACAGATGCACAGAGCATCACAAATAGGTCTGCTTGTCATGCTGTTTCAAAGCTGATAAAAATGAAGGGAGGAAGTTAAACTACCACAAAACCTTCCCTTTTTTTTTTGGGGGGGGGGGGGGGGGGGGGGGGGGTGCTTTTCTAAGAAGCTCAAGGGATTCATCACCAGGTCCACATTGGCCATAGCAACACTTAACCTAAATTGCAAGATTTTCTTTTAAATGTTTATGTAGGTGTAGGTGCAAGACAGTGATGTTAAATTTGTAATGCAGAGTATCACTACTCCCACATAAGAACTGATCTGACATCACACACACACACACACACACACACACACACAAGATTTAAATCACAGTTTCTGGGTCACTCTTAGTTTTAGTTAGTAATAACGACAGGGATGAAGAGTGAACTGTCATTCAATAACAGAGGTAATTCTGCAACAAGCTGTCAGTTCATTATTACATTAAGAAGTTATTTCTTAATATATTCTAAATGTCATGTCTTGTTTGAGCATTCAGTTCATGATGCTGAGCTTTCAAACTTTTGTGTAAGTGTATTGAAATGCAATGAGTTGTCCAATACATGATGGATATGCTAAGTCTTTCTTTAGACTTTTCATGCAAAAATACCATGGAATTGAAGTACAACTGAAGTTTAACTTATGTAGCACATACCTAAGCCCTAGAAGTGACTAAGAAAACCCCTGATGTTATAACCCTGTTACATGAAAACAAAGGTTTACTTCGTCAGCATTTGTTTACTCCTTTATCATGTCTTTATTTTTCTCTCACTTGCTATGCAAGACAGCTTATGTTTGGTAGGCAAACATAGAATCACAAAATGGTTTGGATTGGAAGGAACCTTGAAGATCTTTTTCCAACCTCCCTGCCATGGTCAGGACAGCTTTCCCTAGACCAGGTTGCTTCACCATCTTCACAGTAAAGAATTTCTTTCTAATACCCAGTCTCAATCTACTACTTTCAGTTTAAAGCCATTCCCTGTTGTGCTATGACTATATGCCTTTCCCAAAACTCCTTCTCCAGCTCTCTTGTAGCTGCCTTAGGAAGGGGCTCTAAAGTCTCCCTGGAGCTTTGTCTTCTGTTGGCTGAACAGCCGCAACTCTCTCAGCCTGTCTTCCTAGAAGTGCTCCAGCCCTCTGATCATCTTCATGGCCGCCTCTGGACTCACTACACCAAATCTGTTGTTCTGGTGCTGGGGACCCCACAGCCCCCAGGTGGGGTCTCACAAGTTGGAGCAAAGGGGCAGAATCCCCTCCCTCAAGCTGCTGCCCATACTGCTTTTGATGCAGCCCAGGACACATTGGGTTTTCTGGGCTCCAAGTGCACATTGCCAATTCATGTCCAGTCTCTAGGCCACCAGCACCCCCAAGTCCTTCTTGGTGAGGTTACTCTTGATTCATTCATCCCCCTGCCTCTGTTGTATGGGTTTTGCCCTGACCCAGGTGTCGCACTTTCCACTGAGCCTTATTGAACCTCATGGACCTGCTCCTAAAGCTTGTTCAGGTTTCTCTGGATGGCATCCCTTCCCTAAAATGACTCAGACATATTTAGCAGGTTTCTGGGCTTTGAACAGGACATTTGAACAATTTATTAACAAATGAAGGATGGATTTTTGGATGACTGGGCTGCTATTTTTTGTATTTCCACACTGGAGAGAAGCTTACATAGAATCATACAATCATTTAGGTTGGAAAAGGCCCTTAAGACCATCGAGTCCAACTGTTGACCCAGCATTGTCAAGTCCACCACTAAGCCATGATCCTAAGTGGCACATATACTTGTCTTTTAAATACCTCCAGGGTCGGTGACTCAACCACTTCTTTGGGCAGCCTGTTCCAATGTTTGACAACTCTTTCCATAATGAAATTTTTCCTGATATTCAGTCTAAATTTTACCTGAGGTAGCTTGAGGCCGTTTCCTCATGTCATTTTGCTTGCTACCTGGGAGAAGAGGCTGATCCACACCTTGTTATAACCTCCTTTCACGTGGTTGTAGAGTACTAAGGTATCCCCTCAGCCTTCTTTTCTCTAGACTAAACACTCTCAGCTCCCTCAGCTGCTGCTTGTAAGCCTTCGGCTCCAAACCAGCTCTGTTGCTCTTCTATGGACATGCTCCAGTACCTCAGTATCTATCCCAAAACTGAATGTAATATTTAAGGTGCAGCTTTTACTTTCTCACAAAGGTTAGAGATTTACTCCCTACAACTGAATGATTTGTCCTGGTCAGGTTGCATGCAGTGTGATCCTGTTTGTCTCATCCTTTCCTAAGATGAAAAGAGCCAAGGAGTGGATATTCTCTCTTTCTATGTCTACAGTAAATCAGCAAAGCATCAGGTTTGCTTCCTCAGGAAGATCATCTTATCTTTCTTGTTTTCAGCTGTACTGAAAGCTTCAAACTGCAGCAAGCAAATATTTCTGGCCTGATAATTAGCAAGCATTCCTTCTAATTGCATATGGGCAGTCCTGTTGGTCCACTGATGTTTTGGTTTTGTATTTTTAAGGGTTTTTCTACAGTAATTGAAAGAAGAATAGAAAATTCAGGCAAGGTTAAATCAGTTACAAGCTACAGTCACTCAGCTGCCTAGGGTGAGGAACGCTAGACCAGTGGAAGTGTAGGCAAGTTGAGGAAGCAGAGTGGGGCAGCTGTAGCCTCTGCTTGGCAGCTTAATCCCTTTCCCTCAATTTTTATGCAGATATGTAGTATCCTCTTAAAATTATCCATGGCTGGGTTGAATTGGGTGGTATAGCGCATACTTGTAATATGAAAAACTAGTTTTACATCCGAGTGTGATCTTAAAGAAAAAAGTATCCATAAAAATTAATTCTTCTTTTTGTTAGGTTAATCTGGACACACATCAACATCACTACTTCCTGCTGTGTTTCCTGGCAGCTTCAGAGAATTTTCACATTTACGCTATCTCTAACCTGGTCAAAGCTGCTTTGAGCACAACTGTAAAGGAAATCCATGATTGTGCTAGTAATCTTTAAACTTTTAGCACTATTTCTTTAGAATGAAGCCTTTCTATGACCTCTGTTTAATAACTTTTCCAAGTACTGACTGCTCAGTAAAGAAATTGTTTCCATCTTTTCAAATTACAGGAAACCCTTTTTTACTCTTATCAATAGCAGCGTGTGATGTTAGTGATGTGTTTTTTGAAAGTCTAGAATGAGTCACTGTAAAGTCACTGAAAGGACACTAGTTACCACATCTACTCTTCTGAATGTACTTCATTTACGTTTTTAATGCAGTGTCTTTTGCCACAAAATAAGCATTTTAAAGACTCTCCTGAAAAATAGGCTGAGACAAATTGTTACCAAGTAAATACTTCTAAGTCAGAAAAGATCAAATTAAGGGTGTTAGGGAAACATCCTATCTTCCAGTCATTTTTAGTACAGATGTCATCTGAGGAACAGCAACTGTCTAGTGTGCCTGGATTTTGATTGCCTATGTAAACACTTTTTGTTTTTCTGTGTTTTTAAGTTCACAATTATTAAAATGTAAACAACCCTAGATGTTTTCCTATTATTTAAAAATACTTATTTTCTTATTGATGCATATTTCCTTTCCTATCCAATGTGATAATTGAGTGTTTTAGAAAATTTGGGATGAAACACCTGCAACTGGAATTTGATTACACTGATCTTCTGTATCTTAAACTTTGATCAAGCAGCAAGAGCTGGCTTAAGACCTCCAGTGTTTTCAGGTGGTTTCTGGTGATTTATTTATTTGTTGTATAAACCTTTTTTTATTATGAGTACTAAACTTGATTTTGGGAAGCCATTATACAGTAATGGTTTCAGGTATTTTAAAACAGCATTTTTTTTTAAGCAGTCTGTCCCTGCACTCTTGTGTTGGCAGCTATACATCCTGGTCTGATGCTAAATGAATTTGAGAGGTATCCCTATATTCAGGAGTTCTCAGTAGCATCAAGTGGTTTTTTGAGACTAGCTTTTTTGCAAGATGCTGTTCTCTTAGAAAGCCAGACAAAAGAGGATTTAAGTGTGATATAAAAATTATGATTCTCAGCTGATAGTTTTTGGTGGACAGAATTTTTCCTCATTTTAAGGAGCAAATTTTTGGAGTGCAGATTTTTCTTCTCAGGAGCTCTCAGTGTAACTCTTGGTATGCACACAAGTACAGTTGCTCTACTACTTCAGAGCAGGATGAGAGAGGTGAGAGCTTCCAAAATTGTGAAGGGGCCTAAGTGAGTTGTGTTTTAGCAGTGGGGTTTTTTGATCTATAGAGCTCATTTCCTGCTTCGCTACCCGTGCTACTCCCACTATAGACACAACCTCTGGGGCAGGGGGTTGGACTGTGTGTTGTCTGCATACACTGCTACAAGCACCTGTCCCTAGGCTAGAGGTCATACCTGCCACGAAGGTGTTTGTTACCCTGATACAGATTTCTAACCCTGGTGGTGCTGTTTGAGCTGGTCTGGAGCAGTTAAAAAGGAGCAGTTAAAAATTTTCAAAAGCCATGAAATGGAGATGATGCATCTTTAATTACAGTGTCCACCAACTGCCATTGCTCTTCTAAATACCCTTCTGGGCAGAGGAGGTAGGCACTGCAGTGGTGCCAATATGCAGACACAGTACACCAGGGATGTGGGTGTAGAGAGATTCATTCACATGTGACTGCAGAATGTTTTAAACAAATTCCTACATTCTAGAATTGGCTAATTTCATTATTTTGCAATTCTGATAATACCCACACTTTGCTTATTGATATGTTCTCTAATTTTTTTATCTGTATATTAATTTTAAATTTAAAATTACTGTGATTTGCCTAGCAACCAGCTAGTTTTTGTGTTGAGACTTCTCCAAATATCACAGATTTGCTATAATAGTGCTCCCCCTCCCCCCCCGCAAAAAAACCCGAATCAGCAACCCACATCCTATGTGAATAACTTTAGATTTAAGAAAATAAAAATAAACATGGAGATTACTAATTGCTTATGCCATTCTCTTTTAAAAGGTGTGACATTCATACTTTAAAGAATTATAAATTCTAAATGGAGCCTTAACGTTGTTTTTTGAATCCATACTGTTGATCTGAGTGCTTTCCTCAGAAGTACAAAGCTGCTCAAGCACAGCAGTACTAAACTATTCAAGCACAGAATACAAGAAATGTAGAGTTAAATGTCCAGCTCCTGCTAAAGTAAATGCTACAATAGGAGGCATTAAATGAAATTAAGCTGCATGAAAACAATTTAATTTTTCTGATGTCAGTGTGACTGTGTAGTAACTGGTAGTATGGCCTCACCTTGACTACTGTGTGCAGTCCTGGGCTCCACTATTTCAGAAGGATGTGAAGGTCCTTGAATGTGTCCAGAGGGTAATAAAGCTGGTGAAAGGGCTGGAAAGAAAGTCCTGTGAGGAGTGGCTAAGGATTTGGGGCTTATTTAGTTTGGAGAAAAGCAGGCTGATGGGTGGTGGTGTCAAGCTCCCCTACTGAAAAACTACTGTTAAAGAATATTGCTACCAAATTTAAGTTCCTCACATTAAAATTTGCCTTTGATTAATGAATGCTCATCAGAAAGTGGGAATTATTTGCATGAAGTTCAGATTACTTTCTAACATGAAATGTCACTGGAAGGTAAAACAATTTGGAAGATCCTGATAATACTTTGTACTTAAATAAGAATGTATGTATTGATGAGAAATATTAGTCTCATTTCATAGTATTAAAGAATATTGTGTAACTTAAAAATCATACTATGACAGATAAAACTTTGAAGGACTTTTTTGTTCATTAGATATAGGTAAGCTTTCAGCTGTGTGCTTATTTATTCTCTAAATTAGATAATTTTAATGTAAATTAAAAGGTATTTTAATGCTGTGGTGTCCTGCATGTTTTCCAGGAGTTTGCTATCACACTTGCATAAGTATCTTTAAAAGACAATGGCATGATCAACTTAGTAGACTATATTTTGCTGTTAGGGATGAACAGCAGCTGTAAAGAAGACATTGTCCTAATTTTTTTTTTTCTGTCATCCTTCCAATTTATCCACTCTAGACAGATTTGGTAGTCCACAGAACATGGGATTATTTGATTAGGAAGATGATTTTTTTTTCAGCAAGTTAAAAGGATCAGCTTCTGATCTCTTGCATTTTGATTTGTTGCAAGAGGAAGTTACAGCATGACCTTTTTAAAAGTATGTTTATAGAAAATGCTATTGCAGAATTACTTGCAAAAGTAACAAAAAGCTGTAGTTCCAAAAAGAAAACTGAAACTTACTTGCCTTTCAGTAATAATGGGCGTCTTGCAAGTCAGGTTTATGCCTTCCATTCAGCTGACTGTAGCTACAGTTCTTCCGTGAGCAAATACACACAATTATTCTGTAATATCTGCATTAACTTTACAGTGTTACTCCTAAAATAAAAAGTAACCATAACACCACTTAAATGTAATGGAAGTGTGGAATTCTCTTATGATATAAGCGAACAGCTTTCAGGTGTTTGTGTGCCAAACCCAACCTGCTAAATGTTACTGCTTCTGCTGTTAGTTTATATGGGCTGACCTGGGGAGTGCCTGTTTCATGGCCTCTTGTGCACCCAGTTTCTATGTAAGCTCAGCTGTATATTACACTTCTGTTTTAGAAGGGCTATGGCACCTCTGTTCTAGTTCTGCTAAAACCTTGCTTTACTGTTGCATTTTGATTGCACAGTGTGTAGTGACATAGAGTCCATAGAGTAAGAAGCTTAAATGGGAAAGTCAAGGTTTCAAACAGAGGGAAAGGACTTGAGCATTTCTCCCATATATTTCTGCTACCTCAAGAGATCAGGTCATGCTCATTTTCTGGAATCTTAGTGTCTGAGAGCAAGGAAGATTTTTTCATATGCTGATGTATTTTTAGTCTGCAGGTTATGTTGCTTTTGTTTCATAGGCCAGTAATCATTCTTGTAGAGAAAGATGATGGGGTTAGGCTACATTTGGGGTTTTTTTTATTTATGTAGGACAGGACCTATTGTTAAATTGATACTACCTTTGTGTATGTGTGTGAATTTGGCCATAGGTTACCTTGGAAACTAGGTTCAGTATGCAATTATGCATTAAAGGATCTTGTTCTTCATGTTACAGATTGTGGGAATTAATAGTGAATATGACAAAATTGTTTCTTGAGTAATTTTGTAATGCACACCTCACTGCAAGAAAAACAAACCCTGAAAAAAGAGATATTGCTTTGATATTGCCAATACTGACAGTGTTCTAGATTGTTCTCTTCACTCAGCAAAAGGGTTTCAAAGGTAGCATTATCTCTCCTCACAGTTTTCTCCTGGGGTTGATATTTCAGAGGGGGGTTTTAAAGGCACCTCTCCATTAAAGCTTTTTGTCTTATACTTGGACGAACAGTTAACACTTTTCATTCTAAAAGGTATTTGGCCACTCTTTGCTAATGACTTTCAATTTGGCTGTTGAAGTAAACTGTTTACTTTCTTCAAGTGTAATTAAAACTTCAGCAAGATGACCTATAGGTAGAAAAGCAAGATATTCCCATTATATTTGTATTTTTGTAATATATTGCTCCTATGTGATTTACAGTCAAGATAAAGAATTATATAAAACTGGGATGCTTGCATTCTCCAGAGCTTGTGGCTGCTTCAGAAATACTTAGATGGAAAAAGGCAAGAGCAGAGTTTTCTGCTTTTTATCAGTAGCAAGTAGAAGACTGTGCATGAGGAGTGCATTCCTCATTTATGGTGATTATTGATCTCAGATCTGCCACATTTGGCTCAGTCAAATTAGGATTCCCTTTAGGGACAAGATGGAAACCACTGCTGGAAGTGAAACCTTTTCAAGCATCCTGAAATGTAGGAGTTGCATTTGATTGACAAATGAAGGAAGAATCATATTCCTCTTCATCTATTTTTTTTTTGGTAGTTTGGTTTGTTTTTGTAATTTTTTTTACTTGCTAGTTTTTCTGTATACCTCTTGAAGCATTGGTATTAGGAGACATTCCTCTCTTCATTTATAGTCTCTGTAACTCTTACATGACAAATACTACAATATCTTGCATATTACAATTCTTCTTCAAGAACAAAAGAAGTTTGTTATATGTAGTGTTTCCTGGTGCATGTCCCACAATGCAAGGAAAGAACTCTTTTGCTTAGTTGGAGACACGAGGAAATGTCTTATTGCTAAATGTAAACTTTACATTAGTGAAAATAAAACACACTAAGGTATGTTCCATGTATTGATAGCATTCTATAGTAGTGGTTTACTAAAATGCAACCTTATGTACATAGGATGTGGATTCCATCTGTTAATTCTTCGTGCTCCTCTACAGAATCCTTGTACTATTGAGAGAGTCAGCTTGGTCTGAGCCACTGTCACCTCTAGATACCTGCTGTAACTTTAACCAAATGAAAGTGCTGGGTGATGTTTAGGAATAGCTTCTTTTGTGACAAAAATATGCAATTAAAATAAGATTTTTAATATAGCAGATCTCTGAATAATCAGAATATGATTTCTTTTTTTAACCAAAACAGAAAGAAGAAGGAAAAATTCAAGGGCAGCTTAATAAATCTGATTCTAACCAGTACATCAGAGAACTGAAAGATCAGATAGCTGAGCTGCATCATGAGGTAAGTGATATTATACTACAGTCTCTGATTGCTTGTACCTTTTGTCCTTTCACCTGTGGCAGGTTTTGGTTATTTAATAGTTAATACATCTTCAGTACCTGTTTTTGCTGAAGTACATTATTTTTAATGAATTCAATAAAACTCTTATATGTGGATCTTGCCTTTATCTTGGAAGGTAAGAGAACAAAATAGTGTTTAGTTATGTCAGTTGACATTTAATGAGATTGGTATTTATGTTCTCTCTTGGCTTTTTCCTTCATTTCATGAGTTGATCATATTCGTGTTGCATTTACTCCATTTGGAACCCCATATATGAAAATTAGCCCCTTTATGTCTTTATTTGCTACAAATATTAAGGCTCCTACAGTTAGAAACTAAATGTCATTTGAGCAAGTAGAAGAATCCATGTGTAAATTTTCTGGTTCTTGCTGTTGCGAGGACGAATTTTATGTGGTTGTATACTGAGATTGCTGAAAAAAAAAAAAAAAACAAAAAAGGATGCTTGCTTAATATCAGTTAACAGGTTTTTAAATTTTAAACTGCCAAAACCTTCAATCTATGAAATGTCTGTCTTCAAACTTCCTTGCTCTAATAGTTGTAGTAACTTTCTGTTAGTTAAAAAGATCAGAAGGTCTTGAAACCAAAATGGCTTATGTAACACCTGTGCTCACTGGCTTATTTCAGTTCATGCTGCATTGTGAAGAAATATCTTTACCTAATACTCCATCGTGTGCAATATGTCTGGTCATCTTTGCAGTACAGTCTCTTTCTAGCCTTTTCATACACAGCTCTGAGAGTGTTGCTTAAAACCATAGGATTGTGGAGCAATTCAACCTAATTGTTTGCCTTTTCGCTTTTATTAAATAATCACATCCTTTCTTTAAGTGTAGATAGTGTTTTCATTACAACCTGAGTAGATCCAAGCTTTTAGGATCAATCCCTTGAGACTTATAACACGGTTGAGGATTTTGGAATGCTGTCTATGCTATAGATCACTATGCTATAGATGGAGGTTAGTCTCTAGGGACATCAGTCCAGCACCTTTACCAATCATTAAGCTCACTTAAAAACAGATCTAAAAATCAATAACCTGGCTTTCTCCATTAAAGCACTCTAATTAGTTTTCTTTGTTACTTGCTTGAAGAATACTCAGAAAGTCAGATATTTAGTTAAATTTTGCACTGTGAACAAAATAAGGCACTGTACGGACTTTTTCCTCTGTTTACTGTAGGTTTAAAAGTAAGAAACACTGCTTTGAGGGAAAAGTAGAATTACTCTTGCAAAGCTGTTGCATAATTTTCTCTATACAGTCATTTGTTATGTGCCTGGCTGAGCAACTGAATTGTCACGTGAAGGCAAGCAATATCATGCATCTTAAATGTATATAAGTTAATGTGAATAGGTTGGAAAGAAGATCTGAATTCTAAACAGTTCAGTCTAGTCAAATCTTTATCAGCATTTCAATTTGACAGAAAGGAAATGCTATGAAGAAGGTGAATTTCAACAATAGCAGAGTTTGAGTAATTCCATGTAGAAGAGCACTCCTATTCCAGATACGTGCTTTGTGGTGACTGAATTTTTAATTTCCAAATTAGGTAAACACTATAGGAATGAAATCATTCTAGGATATATAGGAAGAATAAGAAGAAAAAGGTTTGACTTGATGATTTTACAGATCTTTTCTGACTTTAGTCATTCTATGATTTTATGAAACTCTGAATGTAATACACATGTGCTACCTTGGCAGCGTTCTGCATGTTTCTTTACACAGACTATTCAAACCTGGAAGTCTTTGTTTACTAATGACTTATTTTTCCCTTTCCCCCTTACTGTTACCTATCTGTCTATTTTTTAAATTAAATCTTAAGAGGGAAAGCAGTGTTGCCTCAAAAAGCAAAACCTGAAGAAAATGGCAACAGGAAGGGGCAAAAATATTTGCTCTCAACTGCTAATTGCTAGAAGTATAATTCAGTCAATGCCAGTTAAATAAACAACTTCCTTAAATCTGCACTGAAGTGTCTTCAAGCATACATCCATTAATGACCATGTTCTTTGTTTTTTGGCTATCTTTCTGATTCTACTTCTGCAAAAGCTAAAAGAAACGTTACACATTTGCAAATGCATCTTCCTGAAGATAGGGTGATGGTGTATGTGACATGCTGACCACAATCTCCCAGCTGGTTAGCATGTAAAAGGCACTGGAAAAGGAACAGAACTCTTGGTGACTGTATGGTTGCCTTTGTGTAACTTTAAACTGCACAAAAATGCAAATGTTAATTAAAGCATAAGTTGTAATTTAAGGTAGGGCTGGGAAGGATATGTGTGAAACAAGATGAAATGTCTCGGTATGGCTATCAGTGTTGATTTTGCTTGTTTAACTTTTTTTTCCTCTCCAGCACTGCATTTTTACAGATTTTTACACCAGACAAGCTGCAGGTTTTCCATCTGAAGGATGGAACAAAATAATGACCAAATCCTATATTGAATACAAGTAACTGCAGACCGAGTCTATATTCTGGCCTTCAGATAAATACTATTTTGTGCCCTTGGCTAGCAGTATGAATGTAAATGTTTCTGTGTCAGTGGAGCCTGAAGGAGCTATGTACATTAATTCTGTTCTGTGATATTGTCCATCAGATGGCGATGGTACCAAGTTGTGGCAACAGCATGATTCCTCCTAATTGCAGAGTTCTTGTGAAAGGTCTACTGTTCCATCAGGGTTTGCAAGCCAGGCCAGTAGCCAGGCACGGGGCAAATCTAGAGTATCAGTGAGGAATACCAATAAGGGCAGCAATCTTTTTTACTGCCCAGTGTCTACAGCTGCATTCTTCACTAAAAGGTGGGTTGGGGGTGGGTGTTTGCTATGGCACAGGTGCAATAAGCTGCTGCTGTACCATCTCTTGACTTTCTGGGTGAGAAAGGTTTGGCCCTTAGTATTCAGATACTTCTCTCACTCGTTCCAATGTGATAACCTAAATCAGCTACATGTTGGAACTCTGCATGCTCTATCAAATGATTAATCAATGGATTCAGATTAAAAAGAGCAGTTGGTTGGGAGGTTTTGTAAATATAAACAAAACTTTTAAAAAATCAAATTAATCTTCGTCATCTTTTTCTGAGCTCAAAATTTTGCATGCTTCTTAAGAATAATACAGCTTGCAGCCTAGAGGATAAATTTCAGCTGTTTTTATTACTCATCTAGGAATAGTAATGCTACAGTCAATCTTCAAATAAAATTATAAGAAGACTTATTTGTAGTAAATTCAAGTTGTGTTCCTGTTATGGAATAAAACTGCACATACTGGAAATTGGTAGTATGGCACCCAAAACTGAACCAATAAGCCACACTGGTATTCAATATATACGATAATTAAATAGAAAAATATGCCTTTTTTCTTATCATTCAAATACAGTAAAATAACTATTAATGGAATTACTGGATTTTTGGCTTGTTCTAACAAGCTGACTGCCTGATTCCTTTTATACCTAACCAGAGGATTTCTGTAGCATGGTAAGCTGAGTTGAATATTAGTTACTTCAGAGTAAGTCTTAAACATGTAGTTGATGAACACTTCAGGAGAACAAACAGACAAAATTTGGACCTTTGAGAACATTATAACCAGAAGTTGTCAACTTCTGCTCTACTAGACTCTAGATTTCTATAAACTTCTACTTTACTGGTGAACACTGCAGGGTTAGATTAATGGTTGGACTCTGCAGAGGCCTTTTCCAACCTTAAAAATTCTATGGTTCTATACACATTATCTTAAATCTGTTTACATGCACGTCTTCCTTTGCATTGATTTAAACAACTGAATATGGGTTAGAATATAAATATTACGTGTAATTTATAATGTTATGTAAAATAGTGAATTAATTCTTAAATTTCTCAGTGCAACCATAACTTCACTCAGAAATCAAATACATGTAGATCAATTATTACTTACTTGCATTTTGAACTTTAGTAAACATACCTGGTTTTATGCTCATTCCCTAGAAAGTTACTGACAGCTATCCTGTAATCTTTTACACAACCTGTCAGTATTCAAAGAACAGCTGATGCATAATGAAAGGACACTCAGATTGAAGTATTTCTAGTTAGCCAGTAGCTAATCCTGTGATAAGTCATGTATATTAAGTGCTGTACTTCCTTTCTTCCTTATTGGCTGACTTTGTGATTTATTTGGCACAAAGTTGTTAGGTGGTTGTTACTTATGACTTTCTTGAAGGCTGAAACTAGTATCAAAACCCGAAATGTTGAGGATCATCACAAGCAGGAAGTCATGATGTAAACTTCTTTGAGAGCTTTTATTATGTTCTCTGCCTTTTCAGAATCTCATGTTCAGTTGACATTTGTTCTATTCATTAATTGAAGTCTTTCCACATAGCATTTTCTTTCTTCTTCTATTTTCCTCCCATTCTTAAAGCTACCTCTGCAGCATTCTTGACTTATAGCTTAGTGGGAGTTTTAACTTAAAGTGCTTTGTCATTGTGCAGCCCCAACAGGCTGCAGCTTCTGTGAAGCAGCTTTTGTTACTCTTGTCAGTAAGTACAGAAGCTTGGTTGCCCTGTGTTTGGCACAGAAGAAATAAGGTCTAGTGCTCAGTCTATTCTGTCACTTGACCTTCCAGTCCATGTGCTTTAACTGATGTAACACAAATGGCATGAGCACACAGACACTTTCACTTAACTTTTCTGTATCTAATCAAAGACAACTTCTGTGAAACATTTTACTATTCAAGAGAATATCTCACTTAATAGGTAGTACTGAAGTAATGCTGTTAAGCTCTGTGGAAATGAATACATTGGAAGTTTGGCCTGTTACAAGTTTCCATTAAGTAAATTGGAAGGCTTAAGAAAAACTATGACTATTAACAAGCTGTTATTCTTTTAAACACAAATCAAATGAGGAGGTTGTTTGTCATTTCCCACCTTTTCCTTTTAATTCAAACTGAATTGAATTAAATTATTTATAAACTACTGAAGTTCTGCATTTCATGCACTACCCCTCTGTATGTGCAGACACTTCATACATATTACCCAGCAGCTGCTTCTGCTTCCTGTTGGATGTTGCAAGGCTTGTATGTGTTACCTAGATTACAGGGGTGGTACAAAAGATTAGAATTGATGTGCTTACCCACAAACTATGCTGGCAGACCACAAGACACCTTTGGAGACAAAAGCAAGTGGTTTCCAGTCTTTCAGACTTTGTGATTTAGGACTGAAGTGCTTAAGTTTAAGTTGTTTCACATGAAATTTTACAAAGTTTGCCTTTGTCACGCTGTTAGGTGATTTTTGTCGTTCTTGGAATCCTTTAATGTGTTTGTTTTGCTGTAAAATTTCAGGTTTTTATCTTTATATACTACAGTATTTCAAATGTGGAATTGGTTTAATCTTGTGGCACTTTCCATATTAAAAGCTGAATTCTGCCTAACATGTGTTGCTTGTACAAAAGCAAGTAGCCTCTACAGTTTGGGGTTACAGATGTGTATTGGCTGTGTTAGAGGACAGCTTTATGAAGGCAACAGCAACCTACAGAAACAGCGCTTCCTTCACTTAAAATTTTTTCCTTAGAAAGCAGGAATTTGGATGTTGAAGATAGCCCATTTTTTGGTTTTACTATAACATCTGTGTATCTTCAGCAACTATTCCACCTGCCATGAATTTGGAGAGATGATTGCTGGAGTTTAGGAAGAATATTGTGAAAGTACCACTACATGTTTTGTATTTTTTTTGTGCATGCATCTGCGATCAACCAGTGTCAGAGGGAGAATAGAGTTTTGCCCTAGCTGTTTTTTTCTAATGAGATATCCTCTTCACAAATAATTAGTTGCAGTATTTTGAGAAGCAAGAATTGCAATATGCAAATCTTATGCAGGTGTGATATTTGAATGAAAATCAAAATTCTGATGTTAGTGTGGTACACTCATCCAATATTTAGAAACTGCAACTTGTCGAGTTAATATCTTAGCATGGCTGATGAAAAAGAGCAAGATGGCAAATAACTGGAGCATTACTATTGTGCCAAATTATTTTTTAGGTATTTAGAAGATTTTATAATAGTATCTTTAAGTGAAATTCTAGAGATTAAATTCTTGCATATTGACATTGCAGAAAATGGGGTGTTTTTAAAGGTAGTTCCCATTTTGGTATCTGAAAGCTTGATGGCTCTTCAAAGAAGTAGTGAGCATTAGTTTACTACTCTTCCATTTCCATACAGGTATAGTTTATCTAGGAAGGGGTCTGATATTATGTTTTAAGAACCTAATGCAGTCAGTAAGATTCTGATATAGGTGCTATCTGTTGGTCTGATCGTGCTCCTGGTGAGCTAACATTTTAAGATTGGCTTAATGAAAAGAGATATAAAAGTTGGAGATTAAATACTGTGCTTTTAAAAGATTTTGCTTGTGTAAATAAAATTCAAGACACTTTAAGTAATGACTTTGAGGATAAATAATATATAAGTTGTGACCAACAGAGTAATTGGTCATATGGCTGAATTACGGATACATCTTGCAACTTGCATTAGCTTTCTAGGCTTTCACTGCTGAAACTAAAATGGACATGGGAAAGTGAACTTGTAGCCCATCAGTGTGAAAGATTAAAAAAATTCACCTATATAGGCTACACTAATAAATACCTAAATAAAATTCAATGCATTATAGTACATAGAATAAAATATTAAACCATATTAATAGTTCCTTTAGTCATAAGTAACATCAACTTATATGGTAGGTAAACTGTGTTTTAAAGCTGTTAAATTATTTCTTGTATTTTTTACTAGCTAATTGTCTTAAATCGGTTAGTGATTCTGGGCCCCAGCACAGATTGAACCAGTTTTTCCCCTGAAGAGATGAGGGAATGTCTTTACAAGCAGCTAAATGATGATTCCTGCATTGGCCATAGATGAGAACAAAATTATGATGCTGCTTGTGGCCCACTGGAGTAGCACGAGATGGGGTGGCCACTTCTAGCAGCACTCCTAGCTCCTATTTCTCTCATAATTGCATCTGGGCTTGAAGATAGGATGCCAGGGGGAAGCATTATTCCTTTTGTCCGTTAATTTTATTATTAGTCTTCCATGAGTCAGATTACCAAATCAAATGTTCTCCTATCTGATGCACCACTAGACTACATTCAGAAGCAGGGCAAATAACTTGGAGTAAATAACATAGCTTTGCATAATGGAGATGAGGAGTGACTGAGAAAAGTGAATTCTAGTTAAAGTTCAACCTACTAGAAATTTTTTCAAGTTCTCTGAAGACATACTTAGAGAGTGATGAATAGCAGTGGACCAGATCATATGCGCAAATGAGAATGAGAGAAGATCAGATTTATCACCATTTAAGTACCTGAGGAATAGAAAAAGGTAATCTTTCTTTCATCAGAACTAAGGCAAAACCAGCAAGGCCCAAGAGGCCGCATCCTCTTCCTGTAATATTTGCAATTATATATAACCTTGTACTCAGTCTCTTGCCGTGTTATTTCCTCCCCCCCATTTCTTCTGGAAGAAGTGAACTATTCCTTTTTCATGTGGTACAAGCACACAACTACATTTGGAAACTGTCATTTTACTTGCTCACTTTCATAAAACAAACTAGGATTTGTGGGATTCATTCCAGTAAATTTTTACTTCAGTAAGTCCTTATCCCTTCATAGTTCTCAGTAATGTTGGTTTAAAGTCCTGTATAAACTCTTGAAAAGCACTTGTTTCTCCATACAGACTAGAGTCACATTAACATCTTCTAATAGTTTCTTGCTAGACAAATGCTTTCAAAATATGTGACTCTCTATAAATGTTTTTTTACTTGATAGGAAATGTTGTCCCTGAAAGGAAATGTGTTAGCCCTCAGATTTACGAAGTAAGCATTTCAGCTTGTGGTGGAAGTTTATAGCACAATAAATCATGTGCTTTTCTTTTACCATATCTTGCAAGAACAGTTGGACAAGAGATGATCAGATTTTTCCCTCCCCACGAGTAAAGCTCTTGCAAGGACAGCTAAAAATGTAGTTGCTGTACTAGTATGTGTCAAAGTTACAGAACCCCTGTGCTGGCAGAGTCTGATTTAAGTGGTTGTGGTCAGTCTGAGGAACCTGTGATGTGATAAGATAGCGTTTGTGAGGTCATGTGGTTTGCAGACACCCAATCTAATGTAGCAGCTTTGTCTACACAGGATAGTTAAATATATACTCTATACTTTAGAAAAGTGAATTGCTTTATTCCTTTAACTCAGCTTGTCCTGACAGTCAGAGATGTTATACTGGCTTGATAGTACCCAGATTATTACTGAAAGACTGAACTGATTGGAAGACTTAATTATCCAGTAACTTTCTCCAATTTAGTTACCCTTAATTAAAGAACTAGTTTTAGAAACTATCTCGCTAAATAAGTAATCAGCAGGCAGATGGAAGATACAATGGAATCCCTGTATATTTTATGATCATTTGTTTAATTCGATTAACTTTGAGTGGTCACAGTGAACATGTAGTTAACACAGACATGTTACACATTCCCAAAATGACCGTATTGATTCCATAATGATAGTACTTCATTCCTTGAATCGTCATCTTTGCATCAGATAAGGTTGATGCCTCTCCCTTCCCCCCTCAACAAAATATTTTCCATCCCTCATGATGGTGAAGAAAACCTCTAAATGTGATCAATGTAACCAGGACAGTGATGTAGTCTGTCCTTAAATGGAACAGGTATTCGTTTACTTGCATGAGGGCAATGGTTTTTGGTATGAATCTTAACTGTTTCACTACCACTAGTGACAGATTGAATTCAGTGCTAAAATAAATGAAGACTGCTGTTTTTTTATAAGCATTTTCCCCCTTCTTCTTCCTGACTATATCCTACACATCACAGCTCCAGATCTGTCTTGCTCAGCAATATAATAGTTGTTGATTGCAGCATTAAAGATGAATATAGCTAGATATAATTGTGTGTTAACACACATACACAGGTACCAGCTATGGGAGAAAACAAGCTCAGAAGATTGCTGTATATTAGTTTGTAATAGGTCTCTGTAAGCTTATCTGAATATAAGCGGGGCAAACAGTGGAAATGTGGTGGAAACACCTCCTAAAATTCTTTTAGTGATTTAGTAATTTGAGAGGCAGCCAGCACAGATAAAAGTAGTTTCTGCAGTCAGGGGCAAAAATGTTACTTAGTCCATTTTAAAATGCTGAGTTTAAGTCCTGCTCTTAAAGGACAGAGTAAAAGTGTGAAATGTTCATTTCCTGTAACTGTTGCCTGTAATGGGTGCATTTTCAGTCTCTATCAGCCGGTACATTCTAGTTAATGCTTGAGGTTTCAGTAACGTTTGTATCTATGCATACGGTAGGGAGAAGGAGTATTGAGATTTGGGTGTTTTCTTTAATATAATAATTGCAGTATATTAAGTGTAATTATACTGCTGTTTTAAAATATTTTTGTTGCTATCTCCTCACTTCAAACAAACACTTCAATTAGAACTTCTTGTAGAAAGAGGTTCTGTGAACTTTCTATAAATAACTAGCTAGTAATTAAAGGAAAATTCCTAGGCTTGCCATCCTGAAACTTCCTTTGGAATTCCAGTCTCACTACAACAAACCTGTCAGCTCTTAGAAAAATTCCCTCAAGAAATAAAACCTGACACAGTTACCAAATACTGACTTATTTTCAAAATAGCATTAGAGTTGGGTATTCCTCATTGCTGTTGCTATTTCAATTGTATATTTGATACCTAACTTCTAAGTTTAACTTGATTACACTGCACTAGATCAAAACCAGATACTTTAACCATATAGTGCAGTGATCAAAAAGTCATGACCTCCCATTGATCGCTTTATTGGTTTCCTGTTCTGATTCACTGGAAACCTTCTGGTCTGAACACTTGTTGCTGGTTTTTATCTTTGTCACGTTTACAATACAGCAGACTTGTCTATGGTAAAACTGATATACAACATACATATATTTGAACATCATATTTCATTTTAGCTCAAGTACTCTCTAAACAGTTGAAATAATGTTGAATTATATATATATTTATATAATATATAAATATATATTATAATATAATATATATTATATTATAATAATGTTGAAAAACGACTTTTTATAAAAACTTAAGAAATGTAAGAGTACATTCAGAGTAGTATGAAATAAACAGGTGGACAATTGGAGATGAGCTTTTTTTTAACACATTAAAATGGTTTCATAGATTTTAAGCTTCCTGACAGCTCTAGGGATTTCATAACACATTTTGTATTACTCTTAGACTGAATATGACTTATGGAAGCTGGCAATTTAAAACAGAGGCCAAATATTTCAATGCTGTTAAAAAAACCCCCAAAGCCTGAAATTACTCAGTCTTGGAAATTCTCTGCTGCTTTTTTTCTTTTTCACTTATAACACACTGGAGGGTTTTTTCCCTTTTTAGTGCTATGGTCAGCAAAGTTCATTTGAGATAATTATTTTAGGTTGTACAGCAATATATTGGTCATCCTTTTAGAAGTATGAGTTTAAAAAGGTAATAGTTTCCTTAATCACAAGACCTTAGTAATTAATCGCATACATAATCTTGGTTTCCAAAGAGCTAATAACAAATGGGGAGATTCAATTTATGTTGTAGTACCTTATAAGTGTTGCTTCTACTGTAGATGGAAAATCAAGTCAGTCCAGAGACTTCAGGTTTTTTAACTTTTAAGAACAGAAGCCATACTGGCACAGCCAGAAAAAGGAGGCTAGGTCTGTTCAGGTATTTAACATTGTCATTCACTGATGGTGTGGCTTGGGCCCACGGCAGGATTATCCAGCCTGGAGTTTACTGCTTGCTCTGCTTTCTGATTAGCTACTGTTGCCAGTTTCAAGAGGGTTTTGATGCCATTGCTTGAAGAAGTGGATAAATGATACTGCAGCTGTATTAGATTGAATCCATTTATAAACTCCAAAAATCACAGAATCACAGAATTAACTAGAGATCATCGAGTCTAACTTATGACCTAACACCACCTTATCAACTAGCCCATGGTACTAAGTGCCACATCCAGTCTTAAACACCTCCAGGGATAGAGACTCTACCACCTCTCCCTGGGCAGCCCATTCCAATGCCCACTCACTCTTTCTGTGAAGAATTTTTTCTTAATGTCCAGCCTAAACTTCCCCTGGCACAGCTTAAGACTTTGTCCTCTCATCCAGTTGCTGGTTGCCTGGGAGAAGAACCCCTATCTTGTATAATCTCCTTTCATGGAGTTGCAGAGAGTGACAAGGTCCTCTGAGCCTCCTCCTGTCCAGGCTTAATAACCCTAGCACCCATAGCTGCTCCTCATAAGGCTTGTGATCCTCATAAGATCTTTCACCAGCCTTGTTGCCCTTCTCTGGATGTGTTCCAGCATTTCAACATCCCTTCTAAACTGAGGGGCCCAGGTGTGAAAACAGCACTTTTCTGTAGCCTACCCAGTGCTGAGTAGAGAGGAAGAACAGCTTCTGCATTGTAATACCTGCTGGATGTAGTATTTGTCTGGATTGATATTTGGGTCCTTAATGGCAACATATTTCCCACTAATTCCTTTGGAGATGCTACAATTACTTAATTTGCTGTGATAAGCATTTTTCCAAAAGTAGTTAGTGGGAGTGTTTTTAAAGTGATAGTGTACTACTGTATGTCTTAAACTAGAGTCATCTTGTTAAAATGGGAGAGTCATCACTAAGCAGCAGTCAGCTGTTATGTATGATAAGGTGCTGTTAAATATGAATAGATGCTGTGGAGAGTTTCAGGAATTTATAAGAACTCAAATTAATTTTCCTTTATCATGTGAAATGTGATTATCATTTGATGGATCATAACTAATTTTTTTATTGGCTTGTAATTTTCTAAATCTCTTATTTTTTATGGTGCCAAGTTGATAATGTTTTTCTGAATTATAGGAAAGGTATTTGAAAATCCTTATGACTTGTTTCTTCAGCTAAATGTGGTTAGATGATATTTTCAGCAACATTCTAGTTTTCTTTTGAATCACGTCTGGGTTTTAAGTAGGAAATCTTATGAAGAGTTTCTGTTACTAAGGTTGGAACAAATAAAGAAGGAACTCTGATTTTTAGATTTCTCTTCTTATAAGTAAAAGCACTGAGAATTCAGGATCTTTATTCTTTAAATGAACATTTAAATTTGCATATTGCCTTCTGCCAAACCAAATTTTATTCACCAAAGGTAGTGGTCATATTTTGATCTCACATGTGTATTTCTTGGTTATCTTACTGTGACTAGATTTAATATTTATTAGTATTTATTTGTATTTTATTTTTGTTAAAACCTGTCTTTACTACTTTGGAGTTGAGTAAATTTCAAGAATTAGTTACTGAAGCCTTTTAAAGGGAGTGGACAGTAGCATTTTAGTTTGTCTTTTCACCACTGAACTCGTAGCTTAAAACCTCACAGATGGCAACATAAAAATGTTTCCCAGAGCTTAAGTCAAACTCTTTCACAAAGTCTCACTTGAAAGTTTAACCTATATTCCCTACTAAAAAAAACCCCAAAGGGACTTAGAAATATAACTTGCTTGTAACTGATTATCACCCTTGAAACTTGATTCTATGATTTAATATAGAACACCTTTTGAATTGTTTAAAACTTCTAAATTTCTCTTTACTGTTTCTCCTTCATGCCTGGCTTGATGAGGCAGTCAGCATCAGGTAAGAAAGTTTATTCTAAGGTTCAAGGATCTGACTGTTAGCCTTTTTTCAGCTCTTCTATACTTCTGGAAGTACACTGTTACCTGTTAAGAGTATGTACAGTCAAATATTTTCATATGTTTACCAGCAGACATACAGCTTGTCTTTAAAATGCTGAATTCTTTAGACACAAGAAGGTATATAAATGCACACATTATTAAGATTTTGTTCTTGATTCAGCTGGCTTTTGAAGGGATAATGATGATATATATTTTGATCACATAATGTTATTAACCCTTTGAAATGTCCTAAAGACCATGTGAATGTGCTGTAGTGAAAACTGGGTTGAAGCTGCAGTCATCTAGACAATATGACCTGGATTTGAGTATTTAAAGCAAAACACATGAGGTTTACCAGACCTGTTTTTTTATTGGTTGCATTTTTTTTTTTTTTAACAGATATGATCAGATTTGAGATTCTTGCAATACTGAAGCAGTAAGAAACAGGTTCCTCTAAATGTTACTTGTTTGAGTGACAGAGATCTAGTTCCCTTCACATGAAGGAAGGCCAGACCCAAAACTGAAAGCCTTTAACCAGTAGCAACTGTACAAAAGAGAACAGAAACTAAGAGACCCTGGGGTGCAAGTCCATACTTTTCTCAACATGGCTGTAGTTCCTTCAGGGATAAGTCTAGAGTAAAACTAGGGTATGAGGGGAGTGTTTGGATTGAGTCCACACATCCTGCATTCCAAGCCCTTAGCTGGATTTCTCGTTGTCTCCATATGCTTGGTTAGGTGAATGGCAAGATCTT
Organism: Certhia americana; assembly: GCA_018697195.1. Taxonomy (NCBI): domain Eukaryota; kingdom Metazoa; phylum Chordata; class Aves; order Passeriformes; family Certhiidae; genus Certhia; species Certhia americana. The sequence goes on along the minus strand of CM031864.1, from coordinate 17,545,207 downwards.
GGCCTAATGGTTTAGTTCCTACCTTAAGCTCTTTTTCCATGTTCAAATGAAACACTGGCAGCAAGAATCTCAAATCTGTCTTAAAAAGCTGGCAAGTTAATTTCAGTGTGAATAAGGTGATTATTCATCTATTGTGAAATCTAAGCCATACCTACACAATGGCAAACATAGAACCGGTAGTTACAAATCAGGAAAGTTGTTTTCAGTCAGTATTGATTTCTCTGACACTGGCTTAGCATGCAGCACCAGCCAAATCAGACAAGGCAACATTGGGCATTAATAGGAAGTATATTAAAGACCAAACAAAGAGAGTTGTACTGCCACTTGGTATCTAGATGGATATAGGGAGTTTAGAGGTCTGTAGGGAAGTTAAAGGTAACTGAATGATGGTTATTTTGATTACTGCCTATTTATGAGAGGCTAAAATGGACTGGAACTCATCTGCTCTAGAGAGAAAGCTGAATAAGGTACGGTGACATAAGTTTCAGAATAATGACTGTAGAACTGCTTTTCACCGCTTTTTCCTGAATTGTTAGGATCTGGGGGCAGTTACTAAAACAAGTAGATTAGTTTAAAACAAATAAAGAAGTTCAGTCATGGACGGCTGGTCTATAAATGTATGCCGAAGCAACTAGAAAAAGATTTTACTCATGTTTGCTACAACAACTTCTGGACAAGTGAATGGAGGTTTGGTAATATGAACATCCTATTGTCATTATTGGAGACACAATATTTGGCTGATGGACTGTTGCCCTGAGCCAATAGGATGGTAATGTTCAATGTTCCTCCCTTGAAAAAAAGATAATGTTTTTTCTTTTAGAGGTGTAGAGCCTCACTTGTTAGACTGTAAAGTTATGTGAGAATATGAAACTTCATTTTAGGATACCTCCATTTTACAGCATTGGCTGCTGGTATTTAACTGGATCGGAGTGCAGGCTGTCTGCAAGTTGTTTCAAATGCTTTGAGAAGCCATACAAAGTCTTCCTATTGCAATAAAAATTCCAAATAATCAAGCTCCTTCAGAAATGCTCCTGAACAAATATTAGGTTGAAGGGCCCCTGAACAATCTTCAACTGTGAAAGTACACTTGTCCTTGTCAGTGCAGCCTAGTATGCTGTTAGCCTTCATCACTGCCCAGGGACAGTGTGGATTTGAGCTCAGCCTCCCGTGTGTCAGGACCCCATTGTTGATCCTCATAATACAAACAAGGTCTGTGTGTTCTGGCTGAGGTGGCTGTTTCTGAAGCAGACAGACCTTCCAGAGCTCTATGACCATTGACAGATGTGTAGTGTGTATTCTCTGCAGTATGCTCATGTTTCTTCACAGCAGTGTGTTTCCCCATGCATGTGAAGAGTGCTTAAGAAAAAAAGTCAGACAAGTGTAAAGCTGCAGATCCAAAGTGTTTCTGGAAAGTCAGAGATTTGTTATTCTAATGAAAGGATGCACAAAGATAACAATGTTTTCTGAGACTCCCTTTAGGAACTGCCAAAGGCTGTGTGTATTCATGATTATTTTCACCAACAGCATTTTCCACTGACTCCCATTTGCAAAGGCAGCTGCCTAAAACTGTGAAACCATGATTTTGTCATGTTACCTAAATAACTTCATCTAAAGGTATCATGTTTAAGTCTTCAGGAAAACAGCTGAGGTCATTGGCTTGGCTTTCTGAGTGTTCAAAACAGCTAACATTGAGTATCAGCTTTATAATTTCAGGTGAACCAATGGCTTAACTGTACAGACCTAAAAGCATATAATTTCTTACTCTAATATGAAGTTTGTAGTCACTTGTACAGCAGTTCTTTTTTTTCCTGTGGTGAGGGTGGAGAGAAATTGTTGGGTTTCTGTGTTTTATTTTCTTAGTGACTAAAATTGATAGCTGTTTTGGAAAATTCATGTGGTAGCTAATCTGATCATATTGCAGGATATTTTCTAGAATAATATTTCTAAACACAAGAATTTCTGTACCAGGCTTTCTGCATCTAGGTATATAAACTAGTAAAAATTATCTATTCCAGGTATAAATATAATTAGTATAAGCTGATTTTGCTTGCATCATGAGTTATGCTGTACAAGTGTGGAGCTCTGTTTTGCTTGTTATACAAAGTCCTCATAAAACAACAGCAGCCTATGTGTATGTGAAGAAAATGCAAAAAATTAATGTTAGTATGCATAGTAACAACAAAGGTTTAGATCTACATCATGTACCCATATTCCTAACAGGGATTTTTTGCTGTAACACCAAAAACTGGAGTTTTTACGTGCTAACATGCAATTTAATGGCTTCTAGCATGATTGTGACTCTTGTGATCTTTTTTCAACTCATTTTTTATTCTCATCTTCTGCACAAGCCCATGGTAAGTACAGAGATTCCTTCTTCCCCGAATGGACAGGTAAAAGTTTCCTATTGGTGTCAATACCGAGGACATGCAAGCACTTCTTATTTATCAAAGTGAATATTGCTTCAGGTTTCTGAAACATCAAACAGATTTCAGTGAAGAAACTCTTCAGCATTTTATTCCTTCTATTCTCCAGATCTCTTAGAGTAAAAATTCACTTCCAAAGTAGCACATGGTCCATCTTCCTATTTAAGCTTTTAGAGTGACATTAGGAAGGTTCTATAATCCATTTATAATGTTTATCTGTACCCTCAGGATTTTTTATCTTAATACTCTTAGACTATCAAACTGACCCTGAGGTGTTTTCTACTAAAAACTAACAAAAATGAAATTCTAGATCAAACAAACCAAAATACCACCAAAACAACTAACCTCTAGAATGTCTTCTATGAGTTGCAGGTATTTTTCATTAAATTAATAGGGGACTTGCCAGACTTCAGTGCTTTGGGTCTTAGTTTGGAGTAACTTGAATGCATGGTTGAAATTGTGTATCACTGCAGCATGTTTAATTAAAATATTATCTGTCCATAGTCAGACAATAATTTTTTTGTTTGATGTTCTCTTAAAATTGCAATTACAATCTCTTTATTCTGTACAGAGATGTTTCTCTCATACTACTTGATCTGAAATCTCAGTGGATCTGAATTAGATAATTAAGACAATGTTACAAAGTAGACCAAACTAAACATACTCTAAAAGATTTTTTTCTGTGACTGTGAGAAGCTGGCAATATTCACTTGGGACCCTGTTCTTTGAAGAGGGGCTTTCTCAAGTAAGAAATCAGGCAATATTAGAAAGAATAGAGCTGTAAAAGTAAAATGTTACGGTCAAAAGTGCTGTTGAAACAAATAGGCCACTCTAGAAGATAGAAACCATCCTTGTGAGCATATTAAAATGCAGTAGAAGAGGAATCTCTCTCCACTGATTCTAGATACCTTGATTATTAAGCCTTAAAACTGTAATACTTGAGGTGATCATCAAATGTGCTACTTTCAGATCTTTCATTTTATCCTCTTAGAGTTCAATGAGGCATTTCTTGAAAATGCGCTTGGTTTTTTTGGTTTGTTTTTTGTTGTTTGGGTTTTTTTATTGCTGGACTCTTGAGCTCTGATTAACTGTCAACTTCCACTTTTTCTAACAGATCAAATGTCTAAAAGGCCAGAGAAACTTCTCAGACCAACCCACTTTTGATGGGATTCACATTGTCAACCATTTCACAGGAGATGATGAATCATTTCATTCTTCTGATGAAGATTTTATAACTAACTCCATACAGGAGAGTGGGGTGAACTTTCATCTTCCCAGGAGGACTGGTCAGATGTCTTTGGATCACACTCTTGTAGACAGCAGTGACAGTGATACTGAGGAAAGTGCCCTTCAGACTGGAAATTCAGACAAGATGGTTTCTAAGCAGAGAAGAATGGAATCTTACTCTACTACTGTGTGATTATCACTGTGACTAGCACTGAAGACTTCCATGTTTCCTTAAGGCTGAAATTGTGAGAGAACTGAAACCATCCAGCAGCTGATTTAGGTAACTATTGGATTTGGTCTGGCCTGTGAAAAATGTATACATGTACTGTCTATCTGCCTTCTCTCTTTGCCAAATCTTGCTGATAATATACCATTGCCATAAAACAGACTGGGAAGAAGTTGATGGATGACAGTTTTGACAGTATTACTGAATGTTCTTTGGTTTAGAAACTGCAAATATATTATTTCTTTAATGTGTAAGAAGCAGTTTTGCTGTTCACAAACACAGGAATTATTTTCCTCAAAAGAAATTGCTTTTGTGCAATATTTTATGCTCTGAACAAATGTGTATGTTTTACATTGTTCTCGTTTTGTGATCAAGATGGAACCTTGTAAACCATCTGATCATGACACACATATATATATATATAATTATCTTATGCTTCTCAATTAGTTTTGTTTTTTTACTAAAGTTATTGGATGCCCACAGAAGGCTTGGAAGACAAGCCGTTATCTGTACTACTTCATATATGCAAATAACGGTCACTAATGTCATAAAGGTGTTTTTCACCATTTTCACTTAAATCTATGTGCATCTGCTTTTGATGTTGCTAAATAATAAATGGTCTGAATATGTTAATTACAATAATGTTTATTTTGTACATATTTATGTATCTACACCAAGCTGAAAATGTACATTACTCCATTTTATATGAGGAATGTAAATGTTGCGATATTACTGTCTCTGGTATTCTAACAGGAAAATGAATTCTGTATATATACACTAAAGGTGAATTACTAAATAAAGGCAAAACACTAACTTTGCATTAAGTTTCAGCCTAGCTACACTAACGGGCTCATGTCAGAAATGCTTGTTCAAAACACTATTGACTGAAATCTTTTACCTTCATGTATATGTAATGAAAATAAATTTTTCATGATTTAACAAGGTTGCAGCATTTACTGTTTAGTCCCTTCCAAGCTATAGTCCTTGGTTACCACATAGTTACTTGTGGGCTCTAGCTAGGTTCAAATAAGGTGAAGAATTATTCAGGTCTGAGTTTTAATGAAGACATGGTCAGTGCAGTGGAAATACGTGCATTCAGCGCTCTTAGGGTTTAGATTACAGAGCTATCTAGGAAAAAAGCTATTGGTGCCATCAAAAATAGCTGTGATTGAGCAAAGCAGTAAGAGCTGAGCTGGGCAATCTGCTTCCAGTCTCCTGAAAACTGAAATCCAGTCAAACAGCCTTAGCTTCTTGAACAGAACAACGTATTTTACTGTTGTCATATTTACATTTGCATTCTAGTCAAGAATATTCTGTTATTGCCATCTTATGTAATTAAGCAATCCCTAAGACTTATTTTAGCAATGTTTTCAACTGTTCTATTCAATAAACAGTAGCAATGCAGAAGTTTGGTACTGATAGCAGTGTGTATGTTAACTGGTTTGCTACCCACGAGAAGCAGTGTAGTTGTTTAGAATTGGGAGAAGTGTGGAAGCATTCTGTTCTGTCCCATTAGGCATTTCCTTTCCCTTTATTTTGAATATGTTTTCAGAAAGGAACAGCATGACTAAGAGATAATAAAGGCTCAAAGAATGATAGAGAATGCTATGGAAACAGCACATTATGGGCATCTCAACAATATTATCTGCCCAGGTGCAATCTAATTAAATCTTTAAGCATGTAGGTGACAAATTCCAAATTACTGATTTCTACAGCTCCTAACTTGTTTGAGTGTTTCTGCCAAATTTCCCCACATCCTACCAGTGAATATGTAGTTCCAAGTACAGCCTGTGGAAATTGCCACTTCTGAGTTGGATTAGCTGAGTGATTTTTATTCCTGTTGAAAATGCCATGTAATGCAAAACCAAACCAGGAGCACTTTTGTTCACAAATGAGTAACAGTTGTCTTCTTTCCTTCCACTGAGCATCTGCTAACTTATGTTTGCACCTGGATGGTTGTTGCCCAAGAGGATAGGTGACAAATGTCTTGTTGCCTGTCATCAATACCAGCTGCAAGCCTCTCTTAAAGGTAATGTTCTGTAACAAGTGGCAGGCATAAAATTCAGTTGGAGGGCCATAAAAACTGTCTGTTTGAATAGTGAAATGTTATGATTTTGCAATAACTGCCTTACTGTTCTAGTGATAGCAAATGAGATTAGATGGAAAAGGTTATTTCCTGGACTTTTGTGGGTTTAAAGTATACAAATAGATAAATACTGATACTGAAAAGCAGCATAAATAAAAATATGCAAAAGTCCTTATCCAGCTGACTACATCTCTTAGTGATAAAAGTGATTCACTGAACATACTACAGTTTCAGACTTGGTTATACACAGACTATGCTGGAAAGACAACCCAGGATAAGCTCTTCAGAATCATTCTGCTTTTTCTCCAACTCTTCTGGCAAATAAATTGCACTAATCTCTTTGCCTATGTATACTATAATTTGAATACATATCAGAATAATGACAGATCATTAACATGACAGATAATATATATAATTACGTGTCAATAAATAAAACATGCTAATTATGCTACACACCATGACCTCTCTTTCATGAGCTTCTAACATTGCTGTTTGCTGGGATCTGCTCTTGCATGTAGGCTGTAAAAGCTCAACATGACTACTAAAAGCGTAAGGTAAAAAAGCATGTAAACATGAAAATTCAGATTCCTGAATATGCAAGTGCTACAGCTGAGAAGACAGGTGCAATAGGGAAGGGGAGTGCCCTGCTACATGTGGAATTTTTGTGCAAGTTACATTTTATGTTTGGTAGTGAAAATGATTCTGATTTCCCCAGTCTGATAATCAAGTGTCTTTGCTAATCAGAGAATCCTCAACATTGACATTTTCTTATTTCTCCATACTAGAGGAGTGAATATTTTAGGTACTAATATCATTTATCATTAAGTCATTTCATTTGATGTGTTAGAAGTTTGTAACATTTATGAAAAATTTGTAATGTGATTAGTTGGGAGAAAGTACATCTTTGGAGTTAAGAAATGTGTATTGTATACACAACTCAAAAACTATTTGTTTACTTTGGTCAGGTTTTTTTGTTGTTTTGTTTCTTAACAAAAAGCAGGCATCATTTATATACACATCCACAAACTACTTTCCACTAAATTCAATTTTTAACTGTATGTGCAATTTCTATATTAACTAAAATACATTGCTACAAAAAGGATTAAAAGAAGCATTCACGTTGGAGTTTGCCTAAATATCAAAACCACTTTGTACATCCTGCTGTTGAACTTGATTAATACTGAGCCCTTTTGTGGAACAGCAACACAGGAGGAACTGCATGTTTTTTTCTGAGGTACTAATGTGCTCACTGCTTGATATCAGAGACAGTGTTAGTGACTTAGTGAAACTTGATGCTTAAATGCTTAAGCTAGAATGACCTAAAGATATGTTAACATAAAAATATTCACATTTATACCTGATATGCTGCTAATTCCCCTACCTGTAGAGGCTCCAAATAATGTCATTCGCTTGGGGGCAAGGTAGAGATCCCCTAGGAAAGCCATTATGGCAGTTGTGGAGATTAAAACTAAAAAATCAACCTATAAGATAGAAGTTAGTCTTCTATCTTACAGATTCCAATCTATATGGAAACTACAGTGTTATGTTCAATCATGCACACCAGCTACTAACTCTGCGTGTTAAGGGGGAAGATGAAGGCCATGAATAACTATCAGATTTCTAGAATCAATGAAGTACATTTTTATTCTGTGAAATATTCTTACCAGTATATATTCTGTAATTTTCTGAGGGTTTTACCTGCTGATGGAGTTTGGTTGGTTGGGTTGGTTTGGTTTGGTTTGGTTTGTTTGTTTACAAACTAGGCCAAGACATAAGAAAAATCAGCCAAATGCATTTAGACATTAGGCAACAGAACCAGAAATTCTGAATGAAGGGAAGTACACAATGAATTGACTTTCAGTATAACTTCTATATAGCACGGAGTTTCAGCTTTGGACTAAACATGCTAATGTATGAATGCCTACTCATGCCTGGATACTAAGATACATCTGCTAGATCCAAGATACAACAGCTTAATGCTTTCCTTTAGCAGGAACTAATGTTTACCTTATTTCACAGTTATGAAAAACAAAAGCAATGTGGCCTACTCTTTGAATTGCAAAGTACTGCACAAGCGACTGAAATTTCTACTGCCCCACTATGAGAACTAGAATTCCTGTGAGAATATTTTGCATAGTTCTGTGTTCCATAACCATTGATTGAACCTTTTTTTCTGTTCGTAATGGAGGTACATTCTGGGTCCACTCCTTCTCAAAGCTGGAATCCCTCTTTCCATCCCAGCCTTCAACACCACAGCCTACAGTCACCCTCTCCACTTTGTACTCACAGTGAACATTTTCTAATCTGCTCTGGGAGCACCAGAAGTTCCTTTAGTTTCCCCAGCAATCAAAAAAATTGCAATCAAAATTACTGATTAATTTCTGACATATCTACAGCATGTATTTGTGCCACAAGGAGGACCATAGAGAAGGTAGTGACAAGATGCTGGGAGAAAAAAATAAACACTAAGCAGCATGATAAAAGTAACTTTAAAATAAAGTTTTAAAAAAATAAAGACACACTTCCCAACAGAATGCACAGTGATACAAGTTCTAGTTCAGCTTTTCATAGTGGAACTGTTCTGCGTAACTGTGACCAAGTTTTATCACTTTGAAGTGGGTATAAATTCCCCATAGTATCATCCTTTTTGCTGCCTTCTCCCAATCCTGACTCCCCCACACAGGAAACTGCTTCTCCTCCCCTCTGTACCAAGCAGCTAACCTGTCAAATCCTGTTCTTCAAATCCTTCCTCCTGTTGCGAAGTGTCTCATCACTTCTGAACGCGAAGATCTCACCTCCAGCTTGTCACCTTTGGTGCCTTATCTGATGTTTTAGCTCTAATGCTGACACCTGGCAGCTACTGTAAACCGTGCAGTCAATTACACTGAGTAGCTCTTCAATTTTAAACACGGCTATAACATAATCCCACCCTAATTTGAACCCCTCCTTTTATTTATTTCTTCCCCTCTCTTGTCACTATGGTGTAACAATCGTGTGCCATTGCATTCAAATGCATCTTAACAAGCTTTTATTGTTTAACTTTGAGCATCACACTCCCTTTGAGAAGCATTAGAGTAACTTCGTTAAAACCCAGCCCTACATTTCCCATGAATTACATCACTATGCCAGCTCTGGGTTTGTTTTATGGCTCTTCCACGCTGGAACACGGAACACTTGGCATTGTCACACAGCTCGACACTGCACACGCAAGAGCATCTCAAGGGATACTGAGCTGCGGCACACAGGTCACACCGTACATCAAGAATAAAAGCTGAACCCCTTCACCTCTGCTTTTTTTGCCGCGCTGGTACTGCAGCTAGCAGCTCCTGTGGGGTGAGAAGAGCCGCGGACGATGGCGGAGGCGGCGCTGAGGGCTCCCCTCAGGGCTGAGCGCGCGGGAACGCTGCTCGCCTCCCCGGCCTCGCGCCGCCGCCCGCGCGCACGTGACACAGCAGCCTGCGCGCACGAGGCGGCCACGCGCCCGGCCCGCGCTAACGCCGGCCATGCCGGGCCCTGAGGGGAGAGAGCGGGGAGAGAGCGGGGAGAGAGCGGGCAGAGAGCGGGCAGAGAGCGGGCAGAGAGCGGGGAGAGAGCGGGCAGAGAGAGAGCGGGCAGAGAGAGCGGGCAGAGAGAGCGGGCAGAGAGTGGGCAGAGAGCGGGGAGAGAGCGGGCTGTGCGAGCCCTGCCGGGCCCCGAGGGCAGAGCGGGCTGTGCGAGCCCTGCCGGGCCCCGAGGGCAGAGCGGGCTGTGCGAGCCCTGCCGGGCCCCGAGGGCAGAGCGGGCTGTGCGAGCAGAGCGGGCAGAGAGAGCCCTGCCGGGCCCCGAGGGCAGAGCGGGCTGTGCGAGCCCTGCCGGGCCCCGAGGGCAGAGAGGGCAGAGAGCGGGCAGAGAGAGGGCAGAGAGCGGGCAGAGAGGGCAGAGAGCGGGCAGAGCGCGGGCAGAGCGGGCTGTGTGAGCCCTGCCGGGCCCCGAGGGCAGAGCGGGCTGTGCGAGCCCTGCCCCGCGGCCACGGAGCGGCAGAGCGGGGCTGTGCGAATGCGCCCGGACCCCGCTAACACCGGCCGTGCCATGACCCGCAGTCCGCCACGTCCCGGCCGAGGCTGCTGCCCGCGCACCTTCCGGTGACAGAGCTAACAAGTCTTCGCAGGCAGGCTTGGGTCATCCTCGGCACCGCTCGGTGGGCAGCGCCCTCGTCCCGCTTCCCCCGTCCTCACCGGCGGCGTGAAACAAACCGCCCGTCCAGCCGAGACCTGGGAAGGCAGAAGATGTACTTCAGGCACGAATTAGTTTTGCAAAACACGAAACGCAGCCAGTTTCCTACCTTATCTCCTCTAATCGTTTGAGAAAGCTGACATCCCAGGAGCCGGAGGTCCGTTCCCTGTGCCCATGCAGCACTCATCCTCACACGAGAGATTATGTGCTGGATTTATCATTTACTCTGTTCAGTCGTTTGATTTATTTCTGATGAAGGGGTTTAACCTGACTAGGAAGCAGTAAGTGAGAAAGGGCCGTCCACAGGTGGGCTGAGCACAAGGGGCACAGCAGGGAGCGTCCCGCAGGACAGCCCCGAGCGGAGCCACTCAGCGCCCGACTGCCCATCCAGCTCTCCGCTTCCCGGAAGGCTGAAAGCACCCTCCGAACGGAGATCACCCGCTTTACAGCCCACGGCAACACCTCTATACATTGTGAAATTAGATGTGTAAAGACGAATGTGTATTTTCTTGTAATCACGTCACAATTATTTATGAGCGTTACTAGTAATTTAATGTGTTCTGGTGTTTTCATTGCACAGTCAAAGAGGTGTGTAGCAAAGTAGACGAAAGGGCATGAATTTGTCACCCCATTTCAGTCGCAAACGAGAAAGACAGTTTTGCAAAAAGTAACAGTGAGTCAACGAAGACGCGTGCATCAAATTATACCGAGTTGTTCTAATCTGGTAATTTCTATTGATTCCAGCATTGATTCTTGAAGCTGAAGGTGTGAATGATTTTCGGAGTAATCAACCTAAAGGTGCAGCAAGGTGACCGGGGTACACAGATTCCACAATTAAAACTGCTGTGCCCAGCAACAAGAACTTTCCGGCAAAAATGAAGGTGTCAGTCGTGTTACTCAGCTTCCTTTTGTGTCACAGTAAAGCCCGCAGTTGTTGGACAATTTTACTCGAGGTGATGTTCGCTTGCTTAGTTAGATTTTGGGAAGTCAGGCTAGTCCTATGAACCGTAGGGGCTCACAAGCATCAAGTGGATAATTTTTCTGTAAATGTTTCGGGGCTGGTAGTGAAAAAAAGCATCTGGTCTCAAAGCCAGTATGAGCGCACGAGGGAGGCTGAAGTTTGCTTCTGTCATGTCCGACTTCAGTCTCAGTCGTTTCTGAACGGGAAATGGTGTTAAACCTCGAGCCGCACTTAAGGCGACTCTACGGTCGCCGAAATGAAGTTGCTAATGTCCTGAGATGTATAAGAGCAAAGCCCAGAACCACCTCAGAAACATACCGAGACCCGAACCTGACTTCTTGGCTGCCTTAGGAATCCGAGCTCAGACCTGGAAAACTGTATTTTGGAGTCGTGTGAGTACATAAACCAAGGAGAACTTTTTCTTTTTGCAGGAGGGAGTAGGCTTCCCCGTTGTGCAAAACAGGCGTCCCTACAGGCGCAGGATGCTGCCTGACGCGAATCCCGTTACCGTGCTCGGCGCCCGTGCCCCACGGAGCCTCTCCGAGTTAGCACCTGAGCACCGGCACGCAGACGAGGAGGGTAATCTCTTCCATTTGCCTGGCTGCGCTCTGCTTTCGCCTTAGTGATTGAATCGCTGTCAAGCAAGAGTAGCCGGAGAGGGGGGGAACGGGACGGGGGGACGACACCTCTCGCCTACCCCTTCCATATTTAACCATTACCTAAATCCGAAGGGAAATGAGCAAACCTCTAGGCTTGGGTCTTAAGGTATTTTCAGCGCCGTTGGGCGTATTTATCCCAGAAGAGTTTTCCACAACAAGTTATTTCTAGTCTAGGAGAGGTCTCCGTCGCCCAGGGCCCAGCCTTATCCCCGATTACAACGCCACGCCCGGCCCGATGGCGGCGGGAGGTGTGTTCCCGCACTGCCGGGCCAAGCGCAGGCGATGCGGCGCGGAGCGGGCTCGGCAGGGCGAGCACCGGCTGCCCCTGCCCTCTGCCCGCCCGAATCAATCTGTGTTTTGAATCTGTGACTTGTTCTCGTTGCGGAAGTCGAAGGGGATCCAAGAATAGTTCAGATAGACGTGTGTAATTTTTAGAGCAGAACCCCGAGAGAAACGAAACGCCCGATTCCAGAATGACACTTCGATGTCACTTCAGCGAGCTCTGAGGTGGAATACGGTAAGACGTTTTCATTTAAGGAAAACAGAGAGAAACAGAGGCGGGGAACACTACTGATTTGTGAGGCTTTGGCGCTTTTTTTTTTTTTTCTTTTTTTTTTTTTTTTTTAATTTTTGCAGAAGCTCCTAGCTAACGCTCAGGAAGTGGAATTTGTGGTTTAGGGGGCCGAACTCTGAAGTTGAGAGAGAAAGAAAAGCTAAAAAAAAAAAAGAAAAAAGAAAATAAAGAAGCCAACTCAAGCACCATTGCTCCTTAAAGGGAGGCTAAATTTAAAGTCACACAAACTAGCAGGTTGCCGCGCATACCCCGTCCGCAGCCCAGCTTCCATCGGCCCTCTAGATGGGTAAGCGTTCTTCTTCTCTCGCCTCGCGTGGGCAGCTGCCGGGACTGGAGCGGTTGGGACTCCGCACGGCCCGGCGCCAGCCCCACGCCCCCGCAGCGACGGCCGCCGGGCGGGCCCGACCAGGGGGAGCCGGGGCGAACAGCGGCCAGGTGAGCTGCGGGACTCGCCTTCCCACGGGCCCAGCACCTGCCTGGCCAGCTCCGGCCTTGGGAAGCCGGCAGCGCCTCTGCGGCGTGACTTTTGGAGGGAAACACGGGGCAGAAGAGGCGCTGGCGCCCGGAGCCCCCAACGGCTGCAGCGGCCGTTGCTGTCGGGGCGCGGGTGGGTAACGCGTTATCGGGCCGCTTTGATTTCTCTGCCCCCTCCGTGTGGGCCCGCTGGCTGCTAGCCCCTGCTCAAGGATGAACGCGGGCACAGGTGGGTCTGGGCAGCAACGCTCCCACCCTGCTCCGTGCCGGGGGGCGGCGCCTCCCCAGCAGCCCTGAGCAGCCCTGCCCCTGCTGGGCGCGCACGGGACAGCAGAGCCGGTGCCGCCGCCTGCGGGGCAGTTCTTGGGCCCCAAGGCCCCCTGTCGGACTGGGCTTCTTCCTTCTCTTCCTCATTTGCAACTAAAACTAATTGCTCCGAATTCCCCAAACCCCTAAAAGAACGTGAATTACACTCGCTATTTGCAAAGTCAATTGTAACGGCAGAGGCGGCCCGATGCTGGATGGGTTCGAAAGAACCTCTCCGACCTCCCCCGAAAAGTCGGCTAGAGGTAGTTTTGTTTAACCCGGTCCCCTCCGACTCCCGCAGGAGGTTTCCCACCTCGTCTCCTTTCCCCGCCCCGGCTTTCGGTGCCCGCAGCTGCAAGGTGGCACGGCTCCGACAGCTGCGGGCTGCAGGAGAGATTCCGTTTTGTTCGTTTTCGTGTTATCGTGGTTCGCGCGGGATGGGTGAATCAGTCCCTCCGACACCAACAGCCTCTCAGGCGCCAGGTTTAGGCTGTCGGGTTTGTAACGACTCCCCCTCCCATCCCGGTAACAACCCCGCACCGCCTGGCCCGTCCAGGCTGGTGTGACGTGAGGAGCAGTTTCGCAGGGGCTATTTGGTGGCGCCGCTTCTGCCGCGGCTGCTGGCGGCAAGGGCAAACACGGAGGAGCGGTGCGCCGACTTGTAGGGACGGGATAACACCCGTCCCTCAGCCCCGCTCGTCAGAAGAACGGTGCCCAGCTGCTGTTATTGCCCGTTTCCCGCAATCCGGCAGCGGCCGTCGGAGCGTGGCCGGAGCGGCCCCAAGGCCACGGTGGGAGGGAGGGGGGAAAAAGGCGTTAGCTGTGGGCGGTTGGAGGCTGAGTTATCTGCACTCCTGGAAGAGGGGGCGAGGCGAGCGGGGCTGGGGGCGGTGGCCGGAGCCACCTGCGCGCCGCCACCTGGCGCGCCGCCCCTGGCGAGCGGCCCCTCCTGGCCGGCGCCCCCGGCCCTCACCGGCGGGCGCGCCGCCTTTCCGCAGGTCACCTCCTCGCCGCCGCCCCGCAGCAGATTCGGGGGTGACGCTTGCCACCGCCGCCGTGCCTGGAGCCTAGAGAGGGAGTGCGGCCGTGCCGGCAGTGGCAGCACCCCACCATGCCGAGGTCCTTCCTAGTGAAGAGCAAGAAAGCGCACAGCTACCACCAGCCTCGCTCTGCCGACGAGGACTACAGCTTGCGGCTGGAGACGGTGCTAGCCCAGATCTGTGCAGGTAGGAGTCCCTCTGTCGCAGCCTCCTGCCCACCCGCCCCACATCCCCCGGTGCTCGCGGCACCGAGTGGTCACTTTGCAGGCTTGGAGAGAATTGGGCATCAAACCTGGCGGGAGCTGCGGAGGTGTCTGGCTCCCACCACGGACCCACACTAAGGAGTTCCCTCTTCTCCTTTGCCCTGCAGACAGCAAGATCCCCGAGGACACGGAGCTGTGCCGCACTGCCCTGCCCGATCCGGAGCCTTCCCAAGGGCGCTTTTCCCCGGAATCCCACCTTACCGAGGCTGCCGATGGCACCTCCGAGTCAGCGCCCAGCTGCGAGGGCAGTGTCTGTGACAGAGTGTCCGAGTTCGAGGATTTCTGGAGACCTCCCTCGCCCTCCGTCTCGCCAGGTAGGACCGGGGCGAGCCGCGCTCAGCGAGGCTCCGGCTGCATATTCGTGCCCGTGTCGTGGGGCAGTAGAACATGCATCTCATGGCTAGGCGCCACCACCACAAACGAGTAGAAGGGATAGATGTGCCTATCCCTTTTAAAAAATATTATTATTATTTCCCTAGATTTGCCAGAATCTGTTCCTTCCGCTCGTTTTCGGCTTACCTCTTTCGGGTTGCTTTTTCAGCCCGTATTGTGCTGCTGAGGGAGCAGCGGGTGACAGGTTGTAGGAAATTTGTGATGACATCGGGTGTTAATTTTTTTGTTTGTGATAATTGTTAGAGACAAGCCCGGTTATATTTAAAAGGTCCGAGCATTCTCCTACAGGGTCGTGCCTTCACGGAGTTTTTACGTCTTTTAAGACAGTACAGGCAATCTATATACCTGTAGTAAACAGAGCTGGTTTTGTGTTTTGTACAACTTGCTAGACATTTTTCCTAACGCCCTTTCAGGTTATTTATTGTCTCTTGCCTATAAAAAAGATCTGGCTCTCCCTTCCCCCATTCCCCTCTCTTTTGCTATTTGGTTGGGTGTTTTTGTTTGTTTGTTTGTTTGATTGATTGATTGTTTTCCGTGTTTTTTATTTGGTAGGTCTGGGGTTTTTTGTTTGTTTGGGGTTTCGTTTGTTTGTTTAATTTTCTTTTCTAAAAACACATTTGTAAAAACCAGAGGAAAGAAACGCAATGACGGTCAGATTTAAACACCCCAAATCCAGGAAACTCAAGGCTGCAGTGCCTGTCTCTAGCTCCCTTGCTCCGCCTTTGATGTGGTTGAAGAGGTGGGAGATGCTGTCCCCAGCCTGGCACAAATACTTATCTCGTTTAAAAATACAATGGTGTCATTTTAGAACAAATATATGTGTGTATATATATATATAACCGCTTTTTATTTCCTTGATTAAAAAGAGACAGCTGAAAAAAGGACATTTTTTGTTTTGATGAAGGAAAAATTGTGTCAGCCTTACCGACTGACAGCAAACGCCAGCAAATACTTTGTCCCGATTTGCCACCGTTTCTCATTTCGTCCTTACAGTGTCCTTGCATATGAATGGCTAATTGTAATGATGTGGATTTGCATTTTTAAAGCCTCATCTTCCTTCAAGAGTCCTAACCTCCTTTGCGAGGACATTCAAAATGTTGTCTGCATCACCCACAGGATGTTTGCTTTCAGTCTATGCAGATGACGAACCAGAACAATTGCAGCATTGCTGTATTACTCTCCTGGTGATATTTCTGCACAGACTGTAGCAATATGTGTAATTTTTGTTCTAATGACTTTTTCCTGCTCATTTTTTCCCAAATAACTAAAATTTCTGCACAGGAAACAGACCATTTTCACGGGGTGTAAAATAGAGCAGGTATTTTACTAGGTCTGCTCTGCCTTTTCCTCCTTCCCTCTCATTTCTTCCCTCACTGTGGGATTCGTCAGCTCCCAGCCAACCATCAGGCTGTCCCGGGAAGATAACTTTACAAAATGAGGATGATGTCCCCAGATGAAGATTTTTCAGGGCAGTCCTGGGGCTGTCGGATCCCATTCACAGGAGGTCTGGGAAGGTATGGGACTACAAGTACTGTAAGAAATTTATTAAATTAATCTCATTGCATTGAGAGAGGTGCTGTTTATATTAATGGTGAAGGCTTAGATAGAATGGTGAAGGATTAGATAGTTTGGCTTCCTCCCACAGCTTGCCTCCTTCAGCCCCTCTGCCTTGCAGCTGTTTTGTCAGATTCGGTGTGAAGCCGGAATTTGTGTCTAGGTCACTTTTGCAAAATGCAGTGGTGAGAGACAATCCTACAATTGCATTTGGGTGAGGAACAATTTTTGTGGTTTGCCAGGCAGAGCGGATGAGAAATATGGTTCTAAATTGTACTGAAAGTGTGTGTGGGGTAAAGTCCCTTACCTCTAGAAATGAATGTAAGTGCAGATTGCACTTCAAAATGCAATGAAAGCTGTATTTATTTCACTCTTGTCTTTGAGTGCTGTGCTGCTGATGTAGGTGGTCATACAACATACAGACATAATACCTGTTAACTCCATTGATGCAAATAACTTCGTTATTTAACCTCACTTTCTACATGTGTCTGTACTCACACGCATATGCAGAAGGTGTATGAGAGCTCAGTGCCGAAGTACCAGTACCTCCTGATGAGCCTGTTGATACTGCAGAGGGGGAGCAGAAAGTGTGGGAACGACACACCTAAGAGGGCACTCAAATCTTTATTTGCTGTGCATATCAATCTGTTTCCAACATTTAAGGCTGAGTTTGTCTTGCCTTCAAAAACAAGCATTGATTTTTTTTTTCCCCTCCCCAGAAGTAGTCTCTATAATGGCTGCATAGAATTTCTAGGAAGATGAGGGAGAATATTTCTCTCGGTCTCTGCTCCCTGCTAGTTGCTGTGGAGAAGAGGCACAACCAGAAATGCCCTGCAGTGTGGCAGAGCAGGGTTTGGAGGTTGCTTTGCCACTGGGATTGGATAGCTTGAGTATAATGTGAGGAATTCCCCTGCATTTGTGCATGAAAGGGCTCCAAAGCATGTGAGGTGATGGAAGGAACATTGCACGCAAACTGATCTCTGGTGCAATGTTCACTGTATACTGTATTGCCAGTTCCAAGGGCTCAAAAATCAGGTC
This sequence comes from Certhia americana, assembly GCA_018697195.1. NCBI lineage: Eukaryota > Metazoa > Chordata > Aves > Passeriformes > Certhiidae > Certhia > Certhia americana. Next base: position 17,527,771 of record CM031864.1, on the reverse strand, counting down.
AGCCTTCCCTCTCATTCAATGAACTGGCTCAGAAATCAAGATTGTAAATAATACCTTATGGATATTCAGTTCTAGTGTTGAAATATTGAGGGTTTATATTTTCATGCTTTCCTTACAGTTTGAGCTGGAAGTTGACTTCAAAAGGAAGAAATAAAGTTATAACAAGAACAAACAAAAACAAAGCTGAGGGCCTGATGAAATCATGCCATTTTAAGAGCTGAGACTTTAAGATAGGTTTGAATTTTGTGATAAAATCAAGAGAGATGGCAGCACTGAAACTGGTTGCAAAGACACAAGATAGATGATGCGATGCTGATCACAACTTTGCAGTCAGTGCAGGAAAAATCATGCTGAACACCATGTCAGCTAATTTGATTTCATCATTCTCTTCAAATGTCCCAGCTGGTATTATGTGTGTATGTATTTCCAACCAAAAGATTGCTAATTTCAATGGAAGACTTTGAGACTGTTAACATCTGAAATTATGTAAAAGATAGGAAAAAGTCAAGTCATTTGAAGCTCAATTTTAACCTCATTTCCTACTGCCTTCTGTAACCCCACAGTGACCACTTACCTATTCAAATGGATAGCCTAACACATTGTGCCTTCTTTCCCTAGTCCTCCCCCATTTATCTTGTTTTGCCAAAGGCTGAAAAAGCCACGGAGCTGCCATGAATAAGTAAGAGATCCATTGTGGGTGGACAAGTTTCTGGTTAAATCAGGTTACTCTGGCAGCCCAATTTATAACAGATGCAAATAACTCTATGAAGGCATCAACATTTCAGTAGTAAATTGATTCATCTCTTCCTTCTCTCACTAAAACTGCCATCCAGTGGAGATGTGCTGCTGTCTGCTATGATGAGCAGTGAAAACAGTTCACCTGGGCAATAATCAGCATCTCTGGCAGACAAAATTGGGGCCTGGTGCCCCATGTTCCATGCCCAGTTGTGCTTTCCTCCATGTGAGGCTCCTTCAGCAGTTGTGCCTTTAGACACTTCCCTAAAAGGCTGTGCTCCTGCCATTGTATCAGACTCTGATATGGGCCCCCAAGTGTGATTCATGTGCCCACTGCCTTGATCAGATGCCACTGGTGAACACAAGCCTCTTAGAGCCTGCTGAAGCCATTTGAGCTTGCCCTGGTGGAAATTTGCTTTGATTACAACTGCTAGGAAAATGGGTTTGCCTCTTCAGGTTTTAATGTGGCCAATCCCAATGATTTTACAAAGCTTTGTATTGGGTAGACTCAATTTCTTTATATGGAGAACTTCAGAGCAATCTAAAACAACCATGATTTTCTTTCAGATGAAGAGTAATTTTTTTTTTTTTTTTTTTTTCTGAAAAAGTGAAGCATGACATGCAAGCACCTCTGAAGGTGCTACTTATTTAAGTTATGCTGTAGTATAGTTACAGTCAGTTGCGGCATGAAGTTGAGAGAGTAGATTTGGGCATTAAATTGTGCAACGAGACTTTTTAATTTTGTTGACCAGGTAAATCTCAGCACACTTCCTCTATCTGGCACCTCTGTAATGTTATATTTGCACATAAATATATGTGTGTGAGTGTGTGATCTCCATCAGAGCTTAAACATGTGGACTGTCAGTTTTGACATCCATCTTGGGATGTTGTAGATACAAGTTTCTAAGAAGCTGCAGATAAAACTATAGTAAGTTGCAGACTAAGCTGTTTAGAGTCTTGTTAGTCAGATCACTGTGAACACACCTCCATCCAGAGATGGAGGTAGGTAAAATTTCTGTTGGTTTTAAATAATTTGACTGGGACCTTGGGCAAGGAGGTAGTACTGGACACTCAGAGCCTATTGTGCAGTTTAAAATGTCCTCCCATTGAGATGAAAGAGCAGCCTCAAAGTGCAGTACAGGGGTCAGGCTCTGGACATAAGCCTGAGTGCTGAGACTGTGTCTGGATTGTGAAGCGAACCAATTCCCATGCCCTTGTGTTTCCACAGCCTCGGAGAGATCTGTGTGTCCATCCCTAGATGAAGCACCCCCTTTCTCGGTGCCCTTCAAACCATACATGTGGAACAGCCTGGGTGGCTCCGAGCTCAGGCACCTTGTGCAAAGTTACAGGCCCTGCCCGACGCTGGAGCGGACCTCAGCCCTGGGGCTCTTCTGTGACCGAGGCGCTGAGCCTGCTCTCTATGGCGCCGAGTGTAGCTCTTCCCTGGGACTGTATGGAGACTTCAGCTCCCCGGGCCCGGGGCTCTTTGAGCGGCCGCCAGCAGCAGCTCCTGGACTCTTTGCCGAATCCCAGCCTGGGCTGCAGCAGGAGAAGGGGCCAGGTGGCATCAAAGTGGAGTCTGAGCTCTTGTGCCGCCCACTGCTCATCAGCACTGGCTCTTACAAGTGTGTCAAGTGCAGCAAGGTAGGCATCCTTTTCTCCCACACTGGATATGACTCTCCCCCAGCCCTTTCTCCCTGGCAAACTTGACGTTGTGTACTCTCTCCTCAGGTCTTCTCCACACCGCATGGCCTTGAGGTACATGTGCGCCGCTCACACAGTGGCACGAGGCCCTTCGCCTGTGACATGTGTGGCAAGACCTTCGGCCATGCAGTCAGCCTGGAGCAGCACAAGGCCGTGCACTCGCAGGTGAGAGCAGGCAGGCTGCCAGGGTGGACGGATGGGGGCCAGGGCCAGCTGCTCTATTCTGCTGGCTGGGAAAGCCATGAAGGGAAATACAGGGCGAGGAGGTAGGGACCTAAACTGAGGAGGGGAAGAGAATGTGGAAAGGCTGCAGTGGGCAGTTGTAGGTGAAGAATATGGTGACAATCAGAGGAAAAGGTGGCCAATTAGTGTGCAAAGGAGCTTATCAGGTAAATAAAGAACGCAGGTGTTGTTTCCATTCTTCAGACCTTGCATATGTCTGTTTTATGGGCACTTCTGGCACTCCAGAAATAACAGAAAATAATAAACCTTCACTCTCAGAACTGGAAATTGTAAGGCAGATGTTGGCTTTTTTTTTTAAACAGCTGAAGCAACTCCGTGTGCTTTCTTCTGATGCAGCACTCCTCATTCTTTCTCCTCCCTCCCACAAAGAAGTGAGTCTTCCCTTGTTTGTAGTCATTTTTGTAAGTGCAGGGAACATCTGAATGACCATTCAGGTATAGAGCACTGACTTCACCCGTCTCAACACACTGAGTCACACCCCTAAAGAATATAGTGGTTAATTTTGGTAGGAGAACTTGTAACATTTTCCACCTGCTGATACAATACCATATTTCCCCTACCCCACCCACCTGACCTGGCAAATCTTCCTTGTTCAGAGTGTTTTTTGGAAAACGGAGTTACAGCAATGATTTTTTGCTCTTTAATTTATGATTCCATGAGTGTGCAACCAGCAGAGCACACGAGGAAGGGAGATGATACCTCATTATCCATCAAACAATGGTGAAAAGAGCAGCACTACATGTGTCCATGGAAGGGACAGCATTTTGGGGAGAAGGCATTAAAAGCTGAATAAAGAAGGTGGTTGTGTGAAAGCATAGAAGGAAGAGGAAGGTGAAATGTAAGTTAAGGGATGGAAAGAAGAGATGACATATGGTATAAAAAACTGGTGGAGAGGAGTGTGTGAGGGAGAGGTGAGAGGCCTTAATGCATTTGGTTTTATATGTTAAAGTAGTACACCAAAAAGCTGTTTGTGCTCCCAGGTGCTCTACATACCTGCCATTTGAATTTTAATGAAACTAAAATATGCAGTTAGTTGTTACCATGCCAGAACTCAGTCTACTACAGGGATTTCCCAAGAGACCCAAGCAGTCCTTGGCACCCATTTTCCTGTGTACAGTGGAGAGGTGGCCTCTGAACAGTGCTGCAGCTGTTGGGCTTCCCAGTATAGTGATTGTATCTCAGGCCTCTCATAAAATGTGTCGTGAGACTCTGCCCAGTCCATTTGGGTTGCTCCCACCTGGCAATTCCTGCCAGCAGGAAGAGCTGCTCAGTTAAATTTTAGTAGTGCACAGCACTAGAAGAGGATGAATTATCTTTTTTATCATGTGGTGCTGCTATCCAGCCAGTGTTATCATCTGTGTAGGTAAGTCCAGCTCTCTGGAGAAGTGTAAGTTCTAGCTAAGGCGGAAGGGGCAATGCTCATGTGCTGCTGGGCAGTTTGTTGCTGATGGGATCATTGGTGTGATGTAATGTGTATGTCTGGGCTCATCTCTCCGCAGGAACGCAGCTTTGATTGTAAGATTTGTGGCAAGAGTTTTAAGAGATCTTCTACTCTGTCCACTCACCTGCTCATCCACTCAGACACCCGGCCCTACCCGTGTCAGTACTGTGGGAAGCGGTTCCACCAGAAATCTGATATGAAGAAACACACCTTCATTCACACAGGTCAGCCCTGCAGCTGCTGGTGTCAGCCCCAACATGAGGGCAGGTCTCTGAAGAGATTTCTCTGCAGCAGTCCATTCCTCCTCTGGGACAGCACACACACCTCCCTGTGCTTCTCACTGTCCTACTGCTGCTCATGCTATCTGAGCTGTACTTGGGCAAAGGAGGGTGATCTGAGTGTGCTTTAATGAACAGCATCTGCAAAGTAACCTGCAAAAATCCTCGCAATCCAATCAGTGTTCCCTTAATAGGATCCACCAATGTTTATTCACAGGGCTTTTGTGTAAGATGATTTGTAGAGTATTATATTCGTGTGGCCTTGATTTACAGCTGAGGTCCCGGGAAAATGACAGGTGAATTTGATTACAGCATTGCTTTTTACAGGATCTACTAAATTACAATAGGAACAGCAGGAGTCTCCTCCTCTAGATCAAACACTAAACTGGAGGGCCTAGGTCTTAATCTAAATATTTGTTCAGAGATTGTCTGCACTTCCACCTGGACTTTCCGAGAAATGGCTGTAGTTTGATACAGAATGGAAGGAGAGGTGCAGAGTTCTCAAGTTTCACTGTTAGTAATAAACATGGAAACTAATGTAAAGTGCAGGTGAATCACCAAAGGAAATTGTTTCAAAAGTATAATTCAGTGAGAAGGCAGGATTATCAGAAATCATTAAAAGAATATCTTGTCTTTCAGACCTGCACTGTTAACTTGAAGTAGAGGGAAAAGAATGTGTAAGATATGGAAGAATCTGTAGACAGGAAATGCTAGTTTTACTGGCCAAACCTACAGTTCAGATGACCAAAATCCTTTTTCCTGATAGTGGCCACTAGCAGATATAAATGGTGAAACCTAAAAGGGGCAAATATGTAGAGAGATGGCACAATATGTAGCACTGTTAGGCTATGACTTTTCTAGGTGACAAGCAGTGAATAATAAATGTTACTTATAAAGATTTTTCACTGAAGGTTGCTGAATTAAAGTTAACTATTTATGAAGTAATACAAGAAGTATTTCCATAGTAATTTTTACAAATGAGGCTTGATAAAGTGGAATTTTAGGCAAATTCTGAATCAGTCAGGTTATTTTCTTCTGAGGTGAAAAACTGTGCCTGGGCTTTTAAATTGCTAATATAAAAGCAGGTCCTTAACGAAATGAGGGATTCCTTTCATATGCACCATATACTTGTGAAATGAACATTCAGCACATTTTGTATTATTTTTTTGATTCTAAGAATTTGATCTTCAAACACCCAAAGAGTTTGTTGTTTCCAGCTGAAGCCAGTGGGCTCTGCAGGTGCAAAGCCACTCTGAAAATCCGGCTTGGTATTGTGGTTGGGTTCCCTTTTATTTGTTATTTGATAATAAACAGTATGAAAATATACTTAGATCCTGCTCCCATGGATTGTGCCACTGACTCCTCTGTAGAAGTTCCAGAGGCTGCCATTTATTCCCGTTTACATTACTTGACTGCAGGAGAACTTCAGGGCTCTGACTGCTAGCATTGCAGTGTAAGGATCAGAGAGAACGAATGTCTGATGAACCCTGCCCTTCAGGATTCATTTAATGTCCCTCATACCTTCCTTGGGAATCTGGGAACCCAGACCCAGATCACTGGGTTTGTTTTAACAATCTCTATCTACCTATTCCACATGCCCTCATGCTGATGGTATAGTAATTGGTGTCAGGCATTCATCACTTTTCCAGGTGTTCCTCATGGTTCTAGGACACAAAGCCAGCTTAAATTGCACAGAGCCCATGCAGATAAATACATTCACAAGGTCTGGTTTCCTGAGAGCACTCCATGCTTCAGGCTACTCCCAGGACTATAGTGGGCTGATGGAGGTGCACCCAAGTCCAGGCCTGCTCAGCTGGAGTGAAGGCTCAGCTTATGCTCTCTCTGGGGCTCCCAACTGCATGTTTTTTTTGTAAGAATGACTTCTTAGGTAATCACACAAAACTCTCTTTGATAAGCTTTAAGTACCAGTGTATATTTGCTGTGGTCCCACGTAAGCAGCATGTTGCATCTTTCACAGCCTCTCTCTTTCCCATCTTCTGATTGCAGGTGAGAAGCCACACAAGTGCCAGGTGTGTGGAAAAGCCTTTAGTCAGAGCTCCAACCTCATCACCCACAGTCGGAAGCACACAGGCTTCAAGCCCTTTGGCTGTGATCTGTGTGGCAAAGGCTTCCAAAGAAAGGTGGATTTACGGAGACATCGGGAGACACAGCACGGCCTGAAATGAGTCCAAACTACAATAAGGAAAGCGCCTACAACACTATGAGTACAGAATCCCTTGGCTTCCCTGCTGGACCCAAGCCCTGTCTTGAATACAGACCCTGGCATTACCTTTCTGAACAGGAGCTTGAAGAGGAAAGAAAAGGACAGAGCCGTGTATTGACAGCTCAACCTGAATGACTATGAAGGGGGAAAGAAAAGGCCAGGGTTACTCTGTTTCTCTTCCCCTTGTTTCTGAAATAACACTGAAATATAAGCCTTTTAGATATAAAGCCTAATGCTCCAAAGATGGATAAGCTACCAAATATCTGCAAGCTGGAAAATACTTCTCCCATGGCCACGATGAACCCCTTCAAGTTTTCAATAGCTTGAATCAGCTGGCAGGGAAACTTGGGTGTAACAGTGTTTACATGGGGTAAGGACAGAGTGCCATCAACACCTGCCCCAGTCGAGTTCAGTGCAGAATGGTTTCACTCTTGGATGACTTTCTGTCTGGAAAACCTGGAGGATCAGCACTGTGCAGTTTGACATCTTGCTGGTTTTTAACCAAAGGTACCAGCTCGGGTCTGATCCTGCTCTTACTTATTCTGGTGCAAATCAGCAGTTGCATTAATGGTTACAGAGAGGCCCTTTTTATCCTCCCTGAGCTATCTCTGTCTGTGCAAGGCGCAACTGCCAGTGTGTTTGAAGCACAGAGGATTACTTCTTCCTACATTCATTAGGGAGAAGGAAGCTTGTGAAAGACCAGCAGAAAAGCCAAAGCACAGGATTATGCCTTAGAACTAGAAACCAACCCAGCAAGTGAACCTGCCGTAGGAGGGCAGGAGCACCAGGGAGGCACAGACTTTCTTTCCAGAACCATTATTGGCTTCTGCACTCTGGGCTTGTTCTACTAACTGGAAAATAGCTTCTCAACAGCATCAGTTGTATATTTGGGTTTGTTTTTTTAATTTTTAAAGGGAAACTTTCTGAGGTGGGCAGGACTTACTGTAAAAGTATAATTTACTTAATTTGCCTTAACAACTCTGCATGTACCTCAGTTAAAAAAAAAGAAAAAAAAAAAAAGAAAGAAAGCTGTTTTTACTTTGTTGGCAAGTTTGTAAACGTCCTTATTTGGATTTTATGGAGTGTCTTACATTTCTTGGTACATATTTATTAGAACAATGTTTTAAGTTAATAAAGTATTAAGGATGGTCCAGAGTGATTTTTATTTAATATGTAACTGCACATTTGTGAATGTCAGCCAATACAACAATACCCCACAGTGACTGTCAGGGATGCAGCATCCAAGGAGGGAATGCAGGCACAAGAGCTGTAGTGATTAAAGAACACAACTACCATATTTATTTCTCCAATTCCTACTGATTTCAGATAAACATTCACACTTTTGTGGACTAGGGTATACCATGACTTGGACTACCATCATATAAAGGTTCAGGGGAGAAATGGCAGTTTTAAGGCTCTGCTTTGGAAATTTAGACAGACAGAAGTCCCTGCTTTGCCTAGGAGTAACTTGAATGTCTCCCACAAGATTAAATGTCTGTGCCTGGGAGTTTGCAGGGACACCTGAGCAGCAGGTGCATCATTTATACTTAAGCCTGTTATAACAGCCTTTTGCCTGCCTGCCTGCCTTGTCAGTAGGGCTGGCTCCATCTGGCAGTTGCAGCCCACACAAAAGAGAAGCAGGAGCATGATGGAGGGGCCCCTTGTTCCTTTCTCCCAACAGAGCACAGCATGGTAGCCTGGTTTTTCACATGTGCGTGTAATCTTGTGTCCTCACCCAGGCACATACTCACGTTTCCACGTACTTACACATTTATTCTGGACAAACCCAGTGAGCAGAGTTGCCCTGTGCCCTGCCGGGCTGGCCCAGCCCTGGGGCACCCTGCCTGTCCGAGATTGGGGCGCTCACCTGCCATGGTGCCACCACTGTGCTTATGCTTTCTGTGACCCTTAAGAACCTTGTCTGGTTCCCCACAGGGCTGTCCTGACAGGCTCTGGCCCTGTCCCCTCAGGGTGCCCTGGTGGGCTCTGGCCCTGTCCCCACAGGGTGCCCTGGTG